>CM072548.1:2312500-2912500 GCA_036898215.1 Platycarya strobilacea
TGAAGAGGTAAAAGTTGGAGAAGAGAATAAAATAAAAATATTTTTATTTCCTTTTCTTATTTTTTATATTCTCATTTTTAATCAAATATGATCAAAATTTTTTAATATATATACAATTTTTTTTTTTTTACAAATATAAATACATAATTCAATGAGAATATCTAAATGCTAGTTTGAAATAAAGACATTGCCCACTTCAAACACTTAAAGAATGATGAGATCCGTTGACTTCCTTGTAAGTGATTTACTGAAAATTTATATTACACACACTCAATTTAATAGAGTTTAAAATAGTTTAAAACTTACCGGTTAATATAAGATCGGTTATAATAGAATAAGAAAATTTTTAAAAGATAAAATTAAAATTTTATATTTCTAATTATGGTTAGACCCAAAATTGGTCTAGTTTGCTTTTTTTCAAATCATTTCATCTTAAATTAATCATTACACTTTTTCAAATTTTCATACAAAATAAAATAAAAAATTTAATTTTTTCAAATCTTAAAACAACTTTTTCAAATCTCCAAACTAAATTAATATTAAAAAATATATATTATAATTATTTTTTTAACTCTTATAATATTTTATCTCATCTCATCTATAAAAATAAACCGAACAAAATTTATTGATGGTCCCAAATCCATAAATAAGGCTGAGAGATTACAATATTTTTACTTACAATATTAAAATGTCTCTAGCTATAAGAAGACGCTTGAAAACATTGTTAAGATGATCATTCTTTCGTAATTAGATTAAATTATCCATTAAATAAATGGAGAAATGTATGTGTTTAATTATCATTATTTTATTATTAGGGGTCATACAAAATCTTCGATTATTAATGTTCATCGTAAATTAGTTAATATGTGGTACCAGATTACAAATATTTTATAACTCATATGAGAGAGACAGATCATATGAAATATAAATGCTTGTTTGAAATAAAGACGTTGCCAACATCAAACACCAATAGTAAACTTGTAAAAGGATGATGAGATCCGTTGACCTCCAATCACCCAATTCTTAGGACAAATTTTCGTAATCTAACGTAGAGAAGAGTATAATGCAATCACATGTTTTGCACCGTTTGGTTTCCCTCTTTACTTGCAAACATGATAAACCAACTTTGGATTAAAATTTAAATATTCAGCCAATAAATAATAATCTCTCTCTCATGTTGCATCCGTTGACTTTTTTTTTTTTAGCACTAATCTTAAATAGCCATTTTTCTTGGGTCATGGCCTGGCTATGGCTGACCAAATCGCTACTATTATCTCCCAAAATCTCAATCCCTTTAGTTGGGTAATTCCTGAGTACTCCTAAAGGAGATGAACAACAGCACAGGCGCAGCATCAGGTGGTCTTCTCGACAACATTGGAGGATTCGGCTATGGCATCGGAATTTCGATCGGAATCCTCCTCCTTATCACGACCATCACCCTGGCTTCTTATTACTGCACCAGGGCAGACATCCCAATAGAACCGGCAAGAAGTCGCCGGAGGACTGCTCCTCAGGTAATCGAATCACAAAACTATGTTGTCGATGTTGGGCTGGATGAGGCCACCATCCTGAGTTATCCAAAACTGCTCTACTCCGAAGCTAAGATCAAGAAGAAAGACTCCACAGCCACGTGCTGCTCCATTTGTTTAGCAGATTACAAGAGTAGCGATATGCTCCGGCTGTTGCCTGATTGCGGCCACCTCTTCCACCTCAAGTGTGTTGACCCGTGGCTGCGTCTGCACCCGACCTGTCCGGTTTGTCGAACATCTCCAATGCCAACACCGCTCTCGACACCTCTGGCCGAGGTGGTTCCATTGGCAAGCAGGAGGGATTAATTTATGGCTGGACTGAGATCAGACATTCGAAAATTTATCTTTCTTTTTTTTTTTCTGATATTTGTATACGATGTAGAAGTTTCATGATCTGTTATTGAAGTTCATACAGATAACGATACTACTGTTATAATGAAAATCCATATATTCTTTCTCCTTAATTTGCTTGGGTAACCTCGGATCTGATTCTATGTCGTCATTCATTCATTTTCAATTATATTGCTTTTGCATCCAGTTCAGGTGCGTATACGTCAAAGTTGCGTTAGAATATAATCTTTGAGTAAATATATGGTTTAGGTGCGTATATAGCCCTTTGCGCTCCTGAGAGTTTTTAAATATAAAAAAAAAATTAAAAATTAAAAAATAAAACACATATATTATATTGTTATGAAACTTAAAGAAATGAACTACTATTGCAAAAGAGAAATAAGAAATTCTCTTAAAATTCTTAAGAACTGAATCTTTCTTTCTCTCTCTATTTTTTCTTATGAATTTTATTATTTATATGCGTTGAAATTACTATGCAAGTTACTATGCAAGTCACTATGCAAGTCACTATGCAGATTTAAAATAATAGTAGTGGGGTCATTCACATAATTTAGTGGTGGACCAGGGGGGCGGCTGCCGACTTCGTTTATAATATATATATATATTTTTTTATTTTTATAAAATAATAAAATTAAAATGCAAAAAAGTATATAAAAAAAAATTACACTATAGAGGTGCAAAGGAATCCCAACGCTGGAGCCCATAGCATTGCCCTTAATCTTTTCACTAGTTTAGCTTTTTGATAATTTCATATAGTATTAAAATAGAGATTTTGAGTTTGAATTTTGACTCTATACTCTATCATATTAATTAAATATTTTATTTATTAAACTTATAAATTGAGAAGAAGTCTGACTCATAAATAAAGAGAAGTGATGAAATATAAAATAATAAAATTTATCGCTTGTTATAAGTGAGGAGAAGGTAGACTCCCAAATTTAACTTGACAAGACCTAACAACATTATTGACGTTAAAATAGACAAAACCATTGGCACAAGCATCCTGAATTCAACTCAACGCAATCTGTCTTTCAAGGTTGTTGTAACTTGTCATGGTGGCATCAGTCATGCAAGCCTGCTGGCTTGGGATTGACTAGTATTTTCTCAAGGGAAATAATATTCCTACAAATAAAAGCCACACTTATCATCAATTGATTTTTATTTATTTATTTAAAGATTAAGAAAGTGTTTTTAATGATTTTTTTTTTGTTATCAAACTATATATATATATATATTTAAATTTGGAAACTAAATAGTTTTATCGTGAGATTCCTTTTCGCTAAGTGTAAAAACCGCTAGGTGCAACATAATCAACATCAAAACGATCATCATTCAGTCTTATTCATCTCAAGATAAACTTAAAATTGATTCCTCAAATTCTGTAGCTAAAATCATCAGCCATAATATAATATTAACCATTCCTTTTGTGATCGAGAGACAAAAATTTAAGAAGTTAAAAAAAAAATGATTAATCATTTGAATTGGGAGTTCCGAATCTAGAACCTGAATGAACACTTCATATATATATATATACACGTAGCTTGACTATAACTTAACCGATATAATTTCATCATAATTATCTCATTTAAGTTAGATAACTATAAATAGAATATAATTTCTTTAATAATAATAAAGATAAATCAAAAAATTATAATATTTAAATGAGAGCATTAGTAATGATTTTACTAAAATTCTTTATAAAGCTAAAATAAAAGTAAAATGATCAAATAATTCTTATATTGGACTGACCAAATTCAAAATTATTTGATTTTAATAAATAATAAATTACTCAAACTTGTCAAACATTGAGGGTTATTGTTCATCCTCCATCTTAATATTTTATTCCACTTTAATATTTAATATATTAAATATATTAAAATCACTCAGACTTGCCAAAAATTATTTTTTACAATTTTTGGCAAGTCTATTGTTATTTAATATATTAAGTGCATGAAATTAATATTTAATATCTCAATTTGACTATTATTTGCAAAATAAAAAAAAAGTAATTTATTGTTTACTAAAATTAATATTTAATATATTAATTGTATTTTCAAAATTTTAAAAAAATATATATTAAAAAATATAATATTATTATTATTTAAACTTTAATTTAACTAGACCAATATGGCCTCTTTAACTAAATCATATAAATTATAGTAAAAAAAAAGTAAAATTAAATTTTAATTTGAACTTTAACTTTAACAAGATGATTGCTAATGCTTTGATAGGTTTGAACTTGACTCATTTTTAATTAGCTATTTCAGTTGTATTTGTTATTTAACTTATTTTTCGAACCAAATCTGTGAGTTTCTAGCAGATAAAAAAACTCAAATATATTTTTAGAAATTTTGGAAAATTCGAATTAAATAAGATGAAGACTTATAAGTTTATAACAGGTTATAAATATAGTTAACAAATTAATAAAGAGATAAACACAAATACACAACAATCAATGTGTGTGAGAGAGAGAGAGAGAGAGAGCCAACCAGCGAGCGACGCATGGACAAAAATATTTGTTAAAGCGAAAGGTACCGTTATAAAAGGGCAAGCATCTTAAGCCAGCTCATTCGAATCCCAAACACAACCAACCATCAATCCGGTGTCTTCTGCTGATCTTCTTGCCTTCCCACACCTGACACTGCGATCTACAGTCTCTTTCTCATTCTCTAACCCTCTGAACTCAGGATTTGTTGATCACTATAATTTGCAAGAGTGTCATCCTTTTTATAGATTGCATAATCTACTCTATGGAGGCCTTTCGATTCAAGCTTCTTAACCCCCTCCTCCTTTTGCTTTGTCTGGTTGTACCTTTGACCCTTGCAACCGACGTCAAGTATTGCGGTCGGTATCTCTCTCTAACCCTACGCCCTGTTCCTTCCTCAAATTCTCAAATTTAGTTTTTTTTTTTCTTCCTGCACAATCTACTTTACTTTGATCAATTTATAACCGGAAACTCGTTGCTTTGATTTTGGATTAGGGTTTTTGTTTTGGAATGAATAGCTTGCGTTTATTGTGCCCGATACGCGTTCAATTATGTCGATTTAATGTTCGTAATTTTGAGTTGTCGCTCATGGGTCTGTTTATTTGTTTCTATCTTGGAAATAATCTCGACAATTTCCGATTTTTTCTATCTGTTTATTTGTTTCTATCTTGAATCAGTAGACTGTTGCCAACAGGAGTCATAAATCTTGTATTCTTTCTTTTGTAGATAAGAATGCTGACTACGCTGTTAAGGTGAAAGGGGTTGAGATAGTCCCGTATCCCGTTGCGAGAGGCAAGCCGGCTACCTTCAGCATCTCTGCCTCTACAGGTACTTTATGAATGCCGCTTTGCTGGATGAATATGCGCTTGTTGCTTATTTGTTACGTGTTCCTTAGTTGCTATCAAATACTTTTTTTTATTGGCACCGGATGTCCAAGAACAGCGTCTCAACTAATTTGGGGGTGCACAGACCCCCCCGATAAGGAGTTTCTTACAAGTGTATTTTGGGTAATTCAAGGGAAGAACCCACCCTACGAATTTAAAGGGAGCATACCACCAAGACCAGGGCTTTTACCACTTGAGCCAACTGCTAGGGCCTAGGAGTTTGGAATGCTTGATGCCATGTTTATTCAACTAAGGCCCAAACCGAGCAACAATTATTGTGTTTCGTAACTGGAAGTTACTTGTGCATGAGAGTCCATTGCGTTTGGATAAGCAAATGCGTCCCCCCTTGCATGGAGTCTGTGGATGGTTACCTATAAAAATAAATGCACAAAAAGAACAAATGATGCATGATGGCAAATGGAGACATTTGTCAGGCCTATCTTTCTACTTTTGGTATAATGAATATATTGTTAATGATGAAGAACAACTCTAAAAATAGAGTTATCAAAAATCAAATTTTTTATGGAGACATTTACCTTTGAAGGTGGCATATGGGTGTGGAACCTTCATCCGACTGGGAAAATATAGCTGCCATGTATGTGTGGTCAATACCTTTATAGCATGATAGGAGAAATTTATTCTACTTTCTAAATATCTAATAAGATGGTAATCATTTGGCTGAAGAAAATAAGGAAGAGAAATTATAAACAAGTTCAACTTTTAGTTATAAAAAATAAAATAAAAATAAAGTTCAACTTTTATTTCATCACTTGAGGGTTTTAATCAAATTTCTTGTGATGCATTTGCAAATGAAAATCACTCGCCCCCCCCCCCCCCCCCCCCAAAAAAAAAACCCCACCCCACCCTACCAAAACCTCTCCCTTCATGATTTTTTGTTGTGCTTGCATGTGCTTGTTTTTTCAAATGTCTGCTCATGAGGGAAAAGGTAGGAACTGTTTGCCTTGCCTTCCACCCTTTTTTTTTAAATCTTGTGTAATTTTATATTGGAAATTCAGACCCATGGGGATGATGATTTTGTAATAGATACTAGCACAGCCTGGACAAACCATGTCCTTTTAAATAGATACGGAATTTCATTTTGATATGCATACTTGTATATGCAACACAGGGAAAGCAATATCTGGAGGAACAATGGTGATTGATGTCTCGTATTATGGATGGCACATCCACAGTGAGACCCACGACCTTTGTGGAGAGACATCTTGCCCTGTTTCAACTGGCAATTTTGTGGTTTCTCACTCACAAGAGTTACCTGGATTCACTCCTCCAGTAAGTCATTATTCTGTTAAGTAATTTAGCTTTTAGCTTATATCCTTTTTGTATTTCTCATGGCCTTCCAGCTAGAACAAGTCCTTCAAGTTTAATTGTTGGTTTACTTCTGGACCATTCCAAAGACTTACCCCTAAGCCTCATATGGTTAATTCAGTAAGTTATTTTTTTGTCGTCACACCTAGGATGGGTGTGTCATTACCTCTGAAGGGAGTTACCCTTGTGAATTTATCTGGAAAACACAGATCGTGGTAGTGTTACCTGATAGTTTCTATCTCCAACCACCCCATGGTCTGTGTATAACCAGCCGACTTGAATGTTGGATATGGAATCCCCTCACGACTGAATTTTCCATCGACCAAGATATACATAATTTACAAATAACAGGACAGATACCTGATTCTCAATGTTTTAATTTTGCTTTTTCCCATTTGTATTTGTGTGACACCACATTCATTCATTTTGCAATAGCTTAATTTTAGCCAAATTTACTTTGTGCAATAGAGTACCGAGTTGGGATGAAATAGGCTTGGTTTGATCAATGTTTGTGATGTTGAATCCTAAACTCTGATCATGTTTGTCATATGCAGGGCTCATACTCTCTTAAGATGAAGATGTACGATGCAGACAAAAATGAGCTGACCTGCATTGGCTTTGATTTTGAGATCGGCTTTGGCTCATCTGTGGCTGATAGCTAAGTTCTTCCAAGAATGAATTTCTATTTGATTCTCCAAAATCACCATATGAATAGCATGTACAAAGGATTCTCTTCACAGTTGGTTCCTTCCTTGTACTTTCAACCTTTGCCATTCTTATCCGACTTATAAATATGATTAGCTCCACTACTAAGGAGACAATGGGAAGTTATCTCTGCAGCTACATTGCTTGTTTTCTGTAGATAAAATGTTTGTGCATGAATATTGGTACCTTTTCGTAATTTATGTTTTGGTGAGAGAGAGCCAGAGTAGCATTAATGATTTCTCGTGCCGGAACAAATGAATGATTTCTCCCAGTCCACTCAAACGTGGATCTTGTGCTCGGATTTAACACCATTTAATTTGCAGGATGATTCTTGACACGCTTTATGGTAGATTGATTCTAACCCATCACGATTTTAGGTCCCATATTAGAGTGTAGCTGGCAGTACTGAAATGTTAGGTCCCATCACGATTTTATGCTATGAAGTTATGATCTACGCATTTTCAGCTACGTGTGGAATGGAGAGTCGGAGACCATGAATAGTTCCTCTCCGTGATTATTGGAATTGATTGCGGGTCAAAGGGTGAAATGTTTTGGTAAGAAAAGGTTAAATAACTCACTATATTATGGTACTGATGGCAATGGTGCCAGCTTATAAAAAGATGGAAGGGAAAGATGCTGCTGCACTGTTGCTATTGAATTATTGTCATTGGCACTCCTTGTCGCCCTGGGATTAGCCATGTGGTACTGGGGTACCGTCTATAAAATGTGCTTTGAGACCAATCAAAATGTGCCTTGTTAAGGTCCAGAGGACATGGTCACCTTGGGGTAATCATGCATGGGCATTTTTGCCGTAGGCTTGTTTCCGTTTTATTCTTAATTTATCCACCTAATGGTTGGTAATGGGTCCGTGGAAGCTAATAGAAAATTGGAGTAATGGTATGTATAATTGTGAAATGCATATGTGTTGTCAGTATTTTTTTTTTATTAAAGTAAGATTTATTATTAAAAAATTAATTTCTCTTTATATAGGTTCTAAATTTGTTTATTTTTTTTAAATAATTACACGACGCTTTTACACTCACAAAAATTATCATTTTTGGATATGGTTCTACGCAAGCCAGCCCCATGCAACAACGATCATTCAGAAACTTTAAAAAGCAGCCCCTAACACAGCCTTTTCAGTTTCCACTTTCCACTCATTGGAAACCAAAAGAGAAATGTCATCCTTATCGTGTCCTCTAATCTCCTCTCTAGTCATTCTCACCCAAACCTTCCTTACATGCAATTGTCCTCAGAATTTTGGACCAGACTAGAAGCTATGAAAGGAACGAGGGGCAAGTTCTTTAGGAAATTGAAATTCATACCATCATTTAGCATCCTTCAAAACTGTCAAATTCCACCAGTTTACAAAGAAGGAGATGGAAATAGCAACAACCTCTCAGATTTACTAGTTGGCAGTACTAGCGTGTCTGAACTTGATAACCATCCTCGGGATGAAGAAATGGAATTGGACTTCAGTGTTAGCGACAAAGATTGCTTTACATCCTCCATAAAGATCAAAGACAAGGTGCCTGCAAAAGAAACTCCAGAGATTCCAATCTTGTCACACAGCATCATGGAACATTGTGGTACACATGATGAAGCAAAAGACAGCAAAGAACATCCATATCTGTTAGATTTTGAAGAGAAATGTCCACCAGGAGGAAGTGACTCCATAGTTTTCTACACAACAAGCTTGAGAGGTATCAGGAAAACATTTGAGGACTGCAGCGCAATCCGGTTCTTGTTGGAAAGCTTTAAAGTATTGTTCTATGAGAGAGATGTTTCGATGCACTTGGAATATAGGGAAGAACTTTGGAACATCATGGGTAGTAGAGTGATCCCTCCTAGGATTTTCATAAAGGGGAGGTACATTGGAGGAGCTGATGAAGTTGTCAGTTTACATGAACAAGGCAATCTTAGGAAGCTCTTGAAAGGTATACCACTTAACCCATCCAGTTCCTCGTGCAGCGGGTGCGCCAATGTGAGATTTGTGGTGTGCCCGAATTGCAATGGCAGCCGGAAGATTATTGCAGATGGGGAAATCGATGACAACTCACACATTAGATGCCCTGAATGTAATGAAAATGGGTTGGTTAAATGCCCAACTTGCAGCTGATAATCTAACAAATATGACCAGTTAATTTCTAGCTCTTCTTGATCAGCTGGTAATAAAACTTATTCCTTCCTTCTCTTATTTTTCTTGGTCTTCACTTTATAGTTCCTATTTAAACTTCTGTAATGGTTGGAACTTGGTTCTGATTGTTGATCCATTAGCTTGTAGGTGGAAAAAGAAAACCATCTTAGGGTTAAATTTCAAGAAAATGTTGTCTGTAGCTGAGAATAGGAAGTTTAAGGATAGCATGTTATTGCAGTGGATGGCATCATGATGTGTTGTTTTAGAAAGAAAACACCTTCCAAATTATATAGTCCTCAATATATACAAATTTAGAACATTTTGGGAAGCCATGCAATTGAAGTAACCTCATGCTATCATCTGGTTCTTTACTTAATCTGAGCTTAATAAATGGGAATTTCATTTGTATTGAAACATGGAATGCTATGTCGGGACGACCATAAAAATGGAATGATGAGTAGGGAAGAGGACGCACATGGGCCATAGTAGTTGACAAGAGTCAGAAAAAAAGTCACTGTTTTATGTACCAAAAGGTAAATTATAAAGGAAGAGCTTTAGTTTATGATGAAGCATTCACGCCAACCACTTTAATGTTTAAAAGTGTGAACATTGCTTTTCCTTGATTAGATGTCAATTCAAACGAGGTGAAAATACAACCTTCAAAAGAGTAACTTGGGACTAGAAAATGTTTCAAATTTCTACCCATTGTGGGTTGGAGTTTACCTTTGGTTAGCTGCTTTCAGAAATACTCAGCAGTATCTGTTGGAGTCGTGATGATACTTGAAGATGATCCGTTCAAAGCAACGGGGACCTGCAACCAAGAAGAGGAATACACCCCACCACAACCGTCAAGAGTTATAGTTTTCTCTTCTTTTAAATAAAAACTTAATAAATACATTTTTAAGAGGCAGTGTTTAGTACTCTCGAATTGATCTGAGAGAAATAGAAGTCTGAGCTATCAATTGCGTTTAGTTGACTTGTATGGATCATATTGTAAACTTCCATTCTTGATTGAATGATAATAGACCAATTTCTCAAAAAAAAAAAAAAAAAGAGAAATATAGAATTTTTCTATCTAATATGTTTATCTTTTTTCTACTTAAAATTTTCTAAGACAACTTTGATCCATCTTACGCTACAGGCAACAGCACATGGAAATACTTTTTGGGCATGTCCGACAGAACAGAATAATATACGAACAACGACACGATTTTCATGGGGGAATAAACTACAATAATCCACGTGAAACAATTATAGTTGTAATGGCATGTAGAGGGGATGGAATATTCTAAACGTGCACTGCTGGGGCCGGCAAAACATATATTATAAGTTGGCTGGCTCACAAGGGAAGAAGTTTATCTCGAGTCTCGACCGTATCGAAAGGAAACCTTAGGCTTACTAACATATCTCGAAAAAGAAGCATGCAAAAATTATTCGCTTCAATATAAAAATTTACTAGAAATTCATTATTTTGAATATATGCATTTTTCTAAGACCGTCAAATCCAAAGGGTCAGATACAGATAAATGGCCAGGGATACATTGCCGAAATCAGAATGAGACAGCAGCTCAAGGAGTACAGTTGTATTAGAGCATTCGTATCCACGTTCAGTTCTCTATAATTCTTTCTAAATTTTAATTAAAAATCTCACTTTTTATAATTTTTTCTTAAATTTTAATTATTTTTAAAAAAATTTCTACATCTCATTCCCTATATTTTTTTTCATCTATTAAAACAACATTATTCTTTTTTTTTTATTACTTTTTCTACTACTTTATTTCACATCATAATATTATTTTCAATAAACAATTAATAAATTTTAGAATTTTGATGAATAATGCTCTTCCAAATATAGGAGAACACTATTCATAATATCAAATCCAGTCCTATAATTATTATAAGAGATAAGATGTAAAACCCATTTTAGTCCTCAAATTTTAATCAAACAGTGTTTTGGTCCATCAAAGATGAGTGCTCTTATGCATATTAACAGCCTGCAAAAGCTATACAATCTCTCAAAGAGTAGAGTTTCTCGAAATTTTTAAGAGAATGTTAGATATAACTATGAAAAAAAAAAAAAAATCATATTATTTTGAAAGGAACTTATCCTAAATTTTATATGAGACATTTTCTCTCATTCCTAACAATATATTTTAGGTAATGGTCCATAAACTTATTTATAGTATCAGAATCAAACTTTCTAACAATGTGTTTTATGTATTGATTCAATGAAATCTACTTATACAGAAGATTGACCCACAAGTGATAAAAAGTAAAAAAAATTCCACAGAAGGAATTTGTTCTGGACTTTATGAAGCATTTTCTTCCCTTTCTAACCATGTTTTTCAGAAAATAGTGTATAGACTTCTTTAATGCATGTGAAATGTTATGGCTTTTACTTGGTCTGTTGTTGTACAAAATACCCCTTTCCAAGACAAAAAATAGCAAAACAAGGAGCAGCACAACTTAAGAAGGGATTCATAAAATTTAACACAGTTGAATGCCGCTCCATTTCCAGTCCAACTTGAACGGACAACCACATCTCTAATATACCACGCAAAAACAGATCGTATAGGCTCTCCTCTTTATCGAACCAATTTTCACATCAGAAGACACCCCATAATCCATAAAGAAAGACAAGTTAAAGGGTGGTCACACCTCCTACAGTTTACAGTGAGTCTTACGAGGCGGAAACTAATGCAACATCGACAATTTGCGTCGTAGCTGCAGTCATTTCAGGTGGTGCTGGAGTTTCGGATTCGGGTTGTGAGAATTGGGTGTAGTGGAATTCAATCTGTAACCGCTGATGAAGAGGTGTTGATGTCATTAGACCCTTCTTTATATCAACCTGTAATTCCCTTAGAGGAATAGCAGCCAAGAAGCTCTTAATGTACTCTTTACATGACTCCTTCCCTCGACACACGACTTCCTCTTCCTCCTCGTTCTTTATGGGTTCCTCCGGCATCATTCCTACCACCCCGGATACAGAATTCTCTTCCTTCATGTTGACCAGCTGGTTCTGACGCTGGTTATTGGATGTTTTGTCTTCCGGTGACTCTGCAACATTTGGCGTTTTGTAAATTACCGTGCTGCGATCAAATCTCAAGATATAGGCCTGATTGCATCCCTCATACAGCCTCTCCCCCAATGTGTCGATGATGTAATAAGCTTCTGGTTCGACCTTGAGGATGAAAAAATGATCATTCCAACTGACAATATAAACCTGAGTTTCACCATTGCCTGGACATTCCAAACCAGTGCAGCTTATCTCATTCCAAATGCTGTCAAAGGACATGGCACCATGCAGAAAGTCAAATCTTCCCTCTACCATCTCCTCTGGATGGAAAAACCCAACAAAGGACTGCCCAGGAACTACAGAGAGAGGGCGTATCTTGGCTTGGATGACTGTGTCAAGATCAAAGTGCTTGTCAGGGAACTGCTCCTTATAAGTTTCATTCTCACAAAGGCTTCTCCACTCTAACGAGCCTTCTCTTATGAGACTATCAAATTGGGATTTTATGGGCAGAAGATCACGATTGTTCTGAAACCAGTCTGCAATGACAGCAACAAGGGCCGTGCATGCACTCTCGCCTGCTGCCTGCTCACTCCGCTGATCAATGGAAGCAAAGAAAACTTGGGTCTCAAGTTTCATGTGTCCATCCCGACTTGTCACTTGTTTCTGCTCCCAACTGCCTACGGCAAAATTGTCATCCCCAAACTCGGAGACTGAGGATCGATTTGCAAATGAATCCTCCTCTGCCTTGTGCCACTGCCAAGAGGATTGCAATTGTTTTCATTTAGATATCGTCAGCTAGTAATTTGGTATTTGTTTTAAAGAGAACCACTTTTTCCTATTTTTTAGAGAGAACTAATTAACAAAAGATTAAACTTATACTTACAGCATAGGTTTCACATTATAACAGTGTAAACGGTTCTGATTAGAGATCGATTGATGTAATAAATTTATTTTTATTATAGAATTTCAGTTTGCTTCTTCTAGGTGCAAAAGTTTTTACGACAAGGTCATGGCAGAGCAATTTTCTCATTTACAAGGTTCAAATAACTTTAATCACAAAAATCAAAATAACTTTCTAGATAAGAAATGAGGTTGTCCCTTACTTTCTCTTTTCACCAAACTATAAATAAAATAATGTCCATAAATCATGAGCTTCTTTTTCCTAAACCATGAAAATATGCAATGAAGAACAGACTCTTACCCCGAGTGAAGGAGATTCATCAGAGCTAAGCTGTCTACGATCAAAATCAATGTCGTCCCCACCTTCTTCTCCATAGGCCTTCTTCAATAACGGCTCTCCCTTGGCTTTAGGAGACCTGAAGCTTAGCTTCCTCTTCCTCCAAGGTAGTATGCTGCGCTTTGAACCTTGCAATAGAGATGACTCAGGCACTGGTGCAACTGAATCCTCAATGTTGGAGCACCCAACATCAGATTTGCGATTGCTATAGTAAACCCAATTCTCATCCTCATTGTTAATCCTCGTACTGGAATAATATGGTCCTCCAGCATAATTAGCATGTGCCAGTGAGCCATAACTAAATGACTTCCTGACACTGGAATTTTCCTTGCGCTCATCTGATTCTCCCTCCTCAAAATCCTCAAGCGAGTCTGTGTCAAATGGGTAATTATAGTCACTGTCCTCACTCCTGGCAGAGCACCTGCCATCACTGCCCTCTTCCTCTCGGCAGGCCTTCTTCGTTCTCCTGGCAGAGACATACTCTGTAAAAATCTTTACTTTCCTAAGACCAGCTTTAAGTGCAGAAAGCTCGTCCTTCTCAGTCGAGACCATTTCTGCTGATCGGGTAGGCGATGGAACAGGCACTGTCAATTCCTGCATTGGCTCTGTGGTCTCTTGAGCAGTTCCGAGTTCCACTAAGCTCAGTGATATCTATATGTAAATATGTAAGAATAGAGGGTTCAGATGAATATACAAAAACACTGAAGGAGAAACAAGTGTGTGTGTCAGAATATATCACTTCTTTTGTTCTTTAAAGAAAATGCAATATATTATGTCAGCATCTCGCTCTTGATGAGGTATCATTACTTGTTTTTTAATTGCCAAAGCAAACCAATTGTACAGCAAGAAAGGTAGAAATAAGAAGCGAAAGTGAACGGAAGGCACATACACTGAGTGAAGGAGAAGGCTCGGCAGCATTGCCAGAGAGTGCGAGAGGCAGGTTTAATTCAAACTCTTTTTGATCCGCCGCAGAAGCATATTCAGCAAGGTTCAATGAAGCTGTTCCAACAACAGGAACCTTGTTCTTCGGCCCTTGAAATTGATTTAATCCCTAGAGATAAAAGCATCAATGTTTTCATGAAAAGTTCAATGATAATTCTCCGAGTAATAAAATAATAACAGTAGTTATATAAAATGATTAAAACTAAAACTAAAACCAGGTCTCACAATCTGCAAGTAAGAAAAAACGACAATTATCTCCAAACCCATAAAGGTTGAACTTTCACCAAGAAGTTTCCAAAACTTACATATTTTCTGATACCTCAACACCTCAGAACCAGACATTGAAACCACAACCATCGGTCAAGTACCCCATAAAATAAATCAATTACCGCGCCTTTAATGACTCAATTGCAGAATTAAGACTTGATTATCATACCAATTCCAACCATTTGGTTACACAGTAAAGAACTGAGGAACGAAGAGACCTTCTCTTAAATCAAATACGGAAAGTAATTTAAGAGAAAAATAAACAATTGCAGAAATATACTATACTTCGGAAGTATGGACATTCATCAATCAAGAAATATATATATTAAACTTTGTTTCATTTGACTATTAATAAAATTATGAAAATCACATTTCTTATAAAATTAAGATTAAAACCTCCAACAAATCCAAACACATCACAAAATGGAAACACCCAACAGCAATTCAATGAAAATTAACTTCCCGAATGATACAAGATTCACAACCTAAAAGCCAACACAATCAAACAGTTAAAAGGGAAGAACAAAAAAACACCACAAGATTACTCACAGATATCGTCTCAATCATAAAACCCATGAAGTTCCCTTTTTTTGTACTAATAAGACATTTTCTCGACAGAAGACCCGCAGGAAAAGACGAAAAAAAAAAGCTTTATATTTTATTTATATATATCTGTCTAATAGAGAGAGAGAGAGAGAGAGAGAGAGAGAGAGAGCTCACATTGAAGACAGTGAAAGCGATCTCCCACGGGTGAAATACATTGTCCTTGTACGCGGAGAGAGTACAGAGGCTCTGAAAGTCCTCGTCCCACTCGACGACGCCGTTTTGTTGAGACGAAGCACCTGCCTCCACCTCCACCTCCCTCGTGAAGTTCCTCTTCCCGGCCGTCCTCCTCAGCGAACTCAGTGCCAATTTCGGACCCTTCCACTTAATCTCGACCGCCAATCTCGCAGAGACCCCTCCCTTATCTGCACCCTCCCGCACCAGATCGCACCCCTCCAGACTCCGCACCACCAGCCTCACCTCGTACTTCTTAGACACCAGAGGCGGCCACGGCCGCCACCTCATCATCTTCACCACCATTCCTCAACAATACAAAAACAAACCCCGGAGATTAAGAGGAAACCTTGAGAAAATAGACCTCGAATACCAAAGGAAACAAGACTTGCGAAAATCCTCGAAAGTATCCCAAGTAATTCCAGGAGAGATCTTCTGAAAGTTCAGAAAAGCAAAGGATAATTACTTTCTCTGGAGGAACAAAAATATGGGGAAGAAGTCAGAGTGAGAAAGTTGGGGAAGCCACGGCCTTTATATAGTGGAAATTTGGAAATGAGAGGGGGAGAGAAAGAGAGAGGAAAAGAGAAGGGAGGGGGAGGGTGTTTGTTTGATGTACGGTGAGAGATACTGTGCTTACGTTGTTGGGTTTGGTTTGGTTTTTGGGTTGGGGACTAGACTATGGTGGAAGGAAGGTTAAAAAGAGTATTCTTGAATCTTAACCATGGTTAAAAAATGACGGACTAGTTCAGGTTAAACTTTAAAGAGTTAAAAAAACGGAGTATTCTGGTCTGGGTATCACCTGGAGTAACGCCGTATTAACGAGGTAGTTGACTTCTGTTGTTCTGCGTTTGGTTTTTTTTTTTAAATCCTTATCCAATTATTTTTTATCCGTTAAGATGGGTTTTCTACCCTTACAGGCATCTCGTTTAAGGAATATCCGTTGGTAACAGATCATTCGGATTTTTTCATAATCTTCCTTTACAGTTCTACCATTTGTTAACAAGTTTAAAAGGAAATAGAAATCTTCTTCACTTTTTACAGAAGTGACACCATGATTATTACTTATTAGGCTCATGCATGATGCATGGCAAGTTCTTAGCCTTGACTTAGCTATTTCATCTCAATTTATTTATTTATCAAACAATTTTTTAATTAAAATTTCCAAGACATACATTACATGGATTTGGAGCCATTTTAGTAACTTTGATCATTTTGGTAAGATAAATAAATATATATTTATTATAAAGTAAGTTCAACGCATCATATAAAATTATATCAGATGCTAAATTATTTTTTTTATATGATCTGTTTGTAATTGTAGCATTAATCTTTTAATAATTGAAATAATTTTCAAAGTGAATTTATAAGGAAATTACATTTATTATTTTCTTGAAATAAGTGAATGTTTCTATGGAAGTCATGAATAGAAGGTACTCATAGGACTAATTTTTTGTTTTTGTTTTTCTAAGCTCTCATAGGACAACCTGCATGTTCTCATTATCCGAATTTTTACTTCTAAGCAAATCCATCCTACATGACTACAACCAACGTAATGAGTAATGGTCATTAATGATGTATCTTTTACAATAATTTTTACTTTCTTTTTAATATTGTCTAACTAATTAAGACTTTAGAGTTGGTTTGGGGAGGCCGGATCGAGGTAGTACTGATTAATCATTTAATCTAAGGACATGTGCGAGACAAGTTATACAGTTGGAGTTGGGGATGCCCATGTGAACTTTTGCTTAAAATGGTAGATAGGGATCAAATTACCCTTTTCCGATTCCTTTATGTGAGCAGAAAATGAGAGACACACGCACAAGTTGGCATGCATTTTTCTTCATTCATGGGACACTGGCTTTTCAACTCGTGTGTATGAATGAGAGAGAGAGAGAGAGAGAGAGAGAGGCGTTGAAGTTGGGAATATTTGTTCGACTATTGGGTGCAAGTTGAAAGGAATCCTAGCCCCGCATTCAAAGATTACACAAATAACAAAAGAATCAAGAGAAGATCATGCCTTAGTTGTATGTTTGCTTGCATTTCTTTTCATTAATTTGGTAGGTAAACATATATGGTCTATATATATACATAACAAAAAGCACAATACATAGATATGAACAAGAGATCCTCTCAATTTATTGCTCGCTTTTAAGTGGGAGACTGATAGATACGTAAAATAAATATTATAACAATTATATATTGAACTTTCTATATATTTATTTATCTTTCTCTAATTTTAAATTTCTAAATTCGACTAAAATCAATTAATGGGTTGACGACCCTACTTTTAGCATGAAAAATAATTTTCTTGTCATAGAGCTTTTTATTTTTATTTTTATATTTTATCCTCTAATCTCCCGAAACGTGTACATGTGATCTTTTATGATCATGAGAATTAGAAGTTTAATCAAATTAGCATCTAACAGTTTTAAGACTTTTAAATTAATGATTGAATATTTAACATTAATTGATATCATAGCAAAGACAACATTACAAGTTTAAGTTACAAAGAATGCAACTTATAAATTAGATTAAAATGTCTTTGTACTATGTATAAGCGTAATGCAAAATCATTGAATACTAAGAAATAAATAAAATTGTCGAAAAGAAAAGATCAGATCAGTATTGATAGAATGGGTTGTCGTAGACGTCGGATTACAAGTGTAGTGAAATGTTATAATTCGAAGGGTTAAAAACTTAACCAAAATAATATCCAACAGTCCTAACATTTTTGGATTAATAATTGGATCTTTAACATTATCTTTCCATCATTTTATCAATAATATTAATTAATTACGTCGTGAACACTAATGCAAAATAAAAAATAAAAAAATAAAACATTATGCACTAATGTGAGTGGAATGAGGAATTTGCTGCCCCTAAGTGCTAGCCATGGTTAGCACATGTACGACATTGATCACGCATGTAATATATATATATATATATATATATATATATATATTCCTACAAATCTCATGCCTTGAACCATGGGGTACATGCGTGCATGGTGCCATGACCTTTAGACCTACATATGACGCACTCAAACCCATTAATTCCGGCCCTTAGAAATTGTGATCTTATATATTTTTCTAGCCTTCTTAAATATTTGGCATGCAGCTGATCAATGATATTGACAGATAGTAATGTATCATTAACCATGCTTGCCTCAGGCGTGTAGCCGATCGAAACGACAAACTTTACTCGTCTTTTCTCTTCTTCGTCATCTTCTAGTTTTTCATGGAATTTAACGTAGAGATCACGAATTAGTTAATAATTACTGTGTTTGCTATATAGAAAGCGATCGCTCATGACATGGTTAAGTACATCAGATGGAGGAGAGGAGAAAAAAATACAAAGTACGGGAACGAATATAAACAAATATTTAGGAAATTCAAGAGACATTACACTATAAGAAATATAGATTTTTGAGATCAGTTATATACTACGAACATGATTATTTAAAAAAAAATAGTATTATTTTTGTCTCAAATAATTATATTATAACATATATCTGACTTTAAAAATATATTTTTTTTTTGTAGTGTTAATGGGTCGAACGTGAAAATTTCAGGACTTGCGTGTCAATAAGAAAAATATATAACATCACGTAACCATCAAAGAAAAGTACTTTATATTTGATAGTTTTGAATATTTAATATATCGTCCGTGTGCATGTGGGACATGCTCGATCGGATCAGCACAATATTACTTTCATTTTTTTATTTATAATTATAATTTATTTTTTAGAGTAACCTACTACAAGTTGACGGAATGTACAAAAAATAATAATAATAATAATAATAGTAGTAGTAGTAGGAGGGGCCAAATTAATTTTTAATATAGCATATTTTATAAAAAATGCTTTTCAAAATTTCCTTTGTAGTTCCACTTCCACCCCTGCGTATGAATCCAATCTGAAATTTCGACCCGCCTCGATTAAAATGGACTAGAAGTCAAAATCGATCCAATACTAATAGAGAGTTTCTATACATAAACTCATACATTACACATCATTTTTTTTTCATTTTTTTAAAAATTTATTTTCTTAAATAATTAAATTCTTTTACTCATTATCCATATACTAAAATTTTTATAAAAAAATAAATTTTAAAAATTAAAAAATAAAATATATAGTGCATGCATGGTGTGTGGACTTATGTTTTCATGAATTTCTCATACTTACTAATAATTCTAAAATATATAATTGAATTATCCAAAATATGCGTTAAAGAATGTCATTAAACTTAAATTAAACTAAAAAAAACCATAAAAAATAAAATTTGGTCAATTGAGTCTAAAATGTTGGATTTTTTTTTTTTCATTCAAGTCAGAAATTTAGCCAAACCACTTCATTTTGAAAATATTTATTCAGATCCGAATTCGGATCGGGTTAGAAGTAGAATTCCCAACTTGTTAGGGCGATTGAGTGAACAAATCTTATTATAAATCTAAATAAAAGATGCACCTTACGTACCGTTATTGCAAGAAAAAAGTTTATTTTTATTATAAATAATCTTTTTTATTACAATTAATTAGTTATAAATATTCGATTTTTTTAGTAGTGCGTAGCCGTTGACATATCACGATTTAACCTATACAATATAATTTTAAACTCGTCTTATGGTTCAAATGCTTCCTTGTCATTAATGTGAAATAATATATTTTTCATACTTATAACTTGTAAATATAATTTTTTATTTATACTAATAAAAAGTATATTATATATGAAAGAACTCGTTGTGAAAGTTGCAATTAATTAAATATAATGCAAAGTGCGCTTTATCGCTTTGAACAAGACAATTAAAATCTAATTATGAATTATTGGGGGCCAAATATATATATATATATATATATTAATATGTCACATATAACATAGGGAGAAAATTCTACAAGTAGTCATTGTTATTGAATTTCCATCTTCACAGTTCACACCATCTGGCAGGCACGAAGCACGTTGGAATATTTACACCAATATCTACGAAACTACTCGGAAAAAGACAATATCGAACGTCGCCGTATTTGGACGTTGGGTTTGACAAATGAATTTGGTAAGAGTTTACTTCGGAATTGAAAGATGAAAATTAGTGTGGGACCAATTAGGAGAGAAGGTGAAAATTCAGGTGAAGGTGTGATTATCCTTTATTGTATATATTCCACGGACACAATATCCCTTCATGTATGTAAAAATTATTAAAGTTTTGTTTGGATTTGAAATTATGATGAGATAAATTGATATGAATTTTGAAAGTTTAATAAAATATTATTATTATTATTTTAAAATTAAAAAAATTGTATTGAGATTTGATAAAACTGTATTGAAATTTGTATTTTATATAAAAAATTTCAAAAATATAATGATGAGTTTGAGATGAATTAAGACGAACTCAACTCGTCTTTAAATTCAAATAGGACCTAATTGTACATATTTTTTAAATTAATTAGTTAAGTTCAAATTCTATCATTATTTGTTTATTTATTTATTTGCCAACCAAATTCTATAATTATTGAAGAGAATAGCTCTATGCATGAGTTACATCAACAAATACAACATAAATCAAAGATAAGAAAGTAAACACAAGTAATTTTATGTTTATATTAGGCCATCTATTTATTTAAATTTTAGATTCGAGAAATTTTTTTGACTTAATACCCATATATTAAGTCACCCATATATTAAGTTAAAGGATGAGTGATTTTTTTGAATTTATTAGATGAAAGTGTTAAAATTATTAAAAAAAAATTAAAGTCGAATCGGACAAAACTCAACCTAAATGACCAGGCCTACCTTATATTATACTTTTCTTTGTTAGTCTGAACATTGAGGATATTGCATAATTCTTTGAAATTCTTATAACTGACCCTTTGAGAAATTAATTTTCTCAATTTGATAGTTTCAAGAATGTTAATATAGACTTAATATGTGGGCATTAATTTGATAAAGATTTTTTCGTAAATATACATAAAATTATATAAATAGTTTTTATTGAGTCAAAAATAGTGAATTCCAGATGATGCTTTTATAGTTTTAAAGCTTATTTTTAAAAAAATAAAAAGATTTATAATCATAAAATATCCAAGCACTATATAATTATTTTTAAAAAATAAATATATATGATATGCACATAAAAAAAATTAATAATAAATTTCAATATTTTTAAAAAATAATTACTGTACGTTGGATTAGTCGACCAAATGACGAACTACATCGAAGGTCCGAAAGTAGCGACAAATCGAAGGTGGAAAAGTGGGCCTACATAGAATAAGACCAACAACGACCGAAACTACGGCTTGTCCACAACCAACCAATAAGAAATAGACATCTTACACACGAAGGAGTCCCATTGGACGAGATAGCGACTGCCTTGCTACTGCATTGTAGATTAAAGCGGCTTTTTTTCGCCACGACAAATTCATTAATTAATCTGAGTAATTTAATAATTTAATAATAATTTTACTTATATGCTTTTTTATTATTTTTTCAGTTTTTCGGGTGTGCTTAACGGCGCATCACGATGCTTTGTTTATGCCAATGGTTCTGTAATCATATCTTAGTACATACAATAGGTCTAAAATATTAAGTTAATGACTGCTTTTTTATTTTTGTTATTTCATATTGAATATGTATCATATTCACAAAGAGTATAAAAGATTGTAAATCCTAAATGATTGTAAGTGAGTCATTTTACTTTGAGAATTAATACTACTTATAATTGGACATGTTCATTCGGGTTCTAGATTTAAAAAATTAGATTCTTAATTTGAAATTTTTTTAAATCTTTTAAGTTAAAATATCAAAATTATTGGAAAAAATAATTTAGAATCGGGCTGAGAAAAATCCAACACGGATGAACAAGTCTACTTATAATCTCTACACCACACAATATCATATAATTTATCATTTTTCGTCCATGTATTTAAACTATTGAAGTGTAATTAAAGAAATAAAAATAATAATAAATCGCATGTTAGAGCATTCACAATAAATTCAACAAATTCATTATTTAGTCAAATAATAGTTAGGAAGCATTAAATTAGGACTGCAACAGTCTCAACAAGTAGCTAGCCAAAATAACTTTATTTCTCTTGACTCAACAAATATAACTAGCAGGTGAGTGCTAGCTAAATTATTTTTCGGAACTAAAATATTTATCCTTTCCGCTTGTTTACTCTCTCATACTAGACTTTTGCTTTTCATTTTCGTTTTCATTTTCGCATTCGGCTAGATTTTCACAAAACATCATTTTAGTTCAACATAATTCCACCGAATCCATTTTCACAAAATATAATCGTTGGAGAAATATAATAGTTAAAAAATATGATCGCTAAAAAATTTTATCCATTAGGAATTATTTGAACGTTAAAAAATTAATGTGTATTTTATAATAACAAATCAATATTCAAATTACAATTAAAATTAAAATAAATGAAAAGTTGAAAATTAATGTTTAATAGAATGACTATTGATTTATTGAGTCTATTATTTTGTTTAATAAAAAGTGGCTAGTCAAAATTTATAAAAATATAATTTTTAGCTAAAATTTAATTAAACAATAATTAAACTGTTGTGAATACTCTTAACATGCTGTTATAAAAAATGATAAGTAGAATTCTTTATTTTACGTCATTCTAGAATCACCGTAAAAAATCATAAAAAGATCAATTAGGAACAACTGAGCATGAGTCTGAAATCTTATCCAACTTAAACTCGTTCAAAGCATTCTCATGACTCATGAGATCTTCGTTGACCAATACTTATCTTATATATGTAGACATTGACTAGTTGGTATTGAAGATAAAGCCACGAATGAGAAAGATCTAAGGGCTATAATTTTTAATATGGAAACTAAGAACCAACTCACTCCAACGGATACAATTTTCTATATGAAAACCAAGACTCAGATCACCCCCATAGCTCCAACTCTCTTTATGGAAATTGAGACTCAAGCAACTCATTTTCACTCCAATGACACAACGATTACACATGCTCCATTTGGAAATATTCAACACAAATTCATTGTAAACGGCTAGTTAGTTTCATTATATTTTCTTTCACTCCATTGTACATATGATATATATAGTCGAAGGCTCTCATGCATGTTCTCACGGTTTGTGAGACCTCTATACAAACAGTTTGAATACAATTGTCTTTATGGCATCCAGAGCCTTGTGAGAGTGCAAAAGAGTCTTCCTCTCAATTATACATGGCTTCCATCTCACTGAGTGTGAGCAATTTCGTTACCCTCAAATTCACATAAGGACATTATCCCTCGTGGAGAGAACAAATTCTAGCCTTAGCTGAGAGCCAAGACTTAGTCGAGCACCTCACTGGTGACTCACTCCCACCACCTAAACACTTTGATGATTCCCAAGAATTAACCTAGACTTACCTTCAATGGCACAAGGCAGATCAACTCCTTCGTGGGTGGATCATTAGAACCTTATCCGAAGAAGCGCTCGGGTTAGTGGTGGGTCTCGACACCTCTAACCATGTCTAAGAAGCACTCAAATCCGTCTATGCTCAAGCCTCTCAAGAGAAGGAGTTTCATCTTGCTCAACAAATTTTTACCTAAGAAATGAGCCAACCTCCTCCCTTGCCGATCACTTTCGGCAATTCAAAACCCTTTATGATAATTTATAAGCAATTGGGCGGCCCATTGAGGATGACATGAAGATGTTTTCTCTCTTGAACAGCCTTAGACCGAAGTACGAACCATTCACCACCTCCATGCTCAAATCGCCGATGTTGACATATTCGAAAGTGGTGCCGCTTCTACAAGGGTATGGACTTAGATCATACTTCCATGATTCATTCTCTAACTCGTCTATGATTTTTTTATGGACAAAGAACATGGTCTCAAAACTGCCAGCAAGGAGACCGATCATTCTCCTCCAAAGTATGCAAGTTCACCCAGTCCAAATTCAATTCACGAGCCCCTCAAAACTCTGTTTAGTCGAATGCTACTCAGCAACCACCTAATTCGAGTCCAACATGTGACATGAAAAAAATTCCAACAAATTTGTGGCAAAAAGGGACATGTGGCACTTAAATGTTGGTATCGTTTTGATTATGCTCTTCAACCCGATGATATCCCACAAGTTTTGGCTATGCTCACTCTTAATAACTTTGTCTCCGATATTGAATGAATTGCTGACACAAGTGCCATTGCCCATATGACAAATGATCCATATATGCTTGAAAATCTTCTTCGTTATTTGGGTACTAACATTGTTATTGTTGAAGATAGTACACTACATGAAATAACTCATATTGGTGACACAATTATTGGATCTGGTACTTCTAAAATCAAATTCAAAGATGTTTTATTAGTTCTTGATCTTGTTAAAAGTCTTTTATCTGTCAGTCAATTAACGTCTAATTTTCCTTACCTATGTGAATTTTATGGTATTGGTTTCTCTATAGAGGACAAAGTGACCAACTGCACAATCCTAAATGGATAACGAAATGGTAACCTATATGTCTTATTCCCACTTGTTGAAGCTCATTTCTCCACCCGATTTCGATTGGTACCTGAAGAAATGTGGCATCAACATCTGGGTCATCTCCAAGCTTCTACTATTTAACTAGGGAAAATGAGTAGATTACCTTTTGTGTCCTCTAACCACACTCATCTTAATGTACTTGATAAAATATATTGTGACTTGTGGAGCTCTACACCTATTTTATCTATTGGAAATTTCAATATTATGCATGTTTAGTTTATGGTTTTTTCAAAATATATGTGGTTTATTCCTCTTCAAAAGAAATCGGATTTTTTTAATGCATTTCTTTTATTTAAATACGTTCATCGTCAAATTAATAAACAAATCAAAAATTTTCAGTTGGATGGTGGCGATGAATTTGCTAACCATCAATTCAATTATCACCTCCAACAACAAGGAATCTTGTATCAATATTCTTGTCCCCATAGTCCTGAACAAAACAATTCGGTCGAATGCCGACACCACACTATTAGAGAATTAGGAATGATTATGTTTTTTCATAGTAGTGTTCCCAAACACTTTTGGGTAGAAGCTTTCACTCCTTTTGTCTTTTTAATTAATCGTCTCCCGTCTAGAGCCCTTAACCATGACTCTCCATCCTCCACCCTTTATGGTCATTTTCCTAACTATACATCTCTTCGTGTTTTTGGCTCTAAATGCTATCTTTATTCTTAGGACACCAAAAATAACAAATTTGATCTCAAAACTCTACCTTGCATTTTCTTAGGCTATAGTAAACACCATCAAAGTTACAAATGTACCATCCCCCCTCTCACCGCACCTTGATCTCACGATATGTTGTATTCGATGAATATTCATTTTCTTTTAAACAACTTGGTAATCTTCATGTTTCCCCTTCTACTACTCAAATATTGTCTACGTACCATGAATGGCGCTATCATACTTCTAATACTAACTCTTCAGGTGCTGCTAGTTCTTCTTTCTTGTAGGTTCCCCATATTGATGCAAATATCCTCATTCCTCTAGTGATAATGTCAGAACCACCCACCGCACCTACCTCATCTACTCAAGAAATGTCAAGCCATGCTCCCTATGATACAATTGCCTCCACTTCTCCATCGTCATCACCAGTGGCCAACTCCCCCCATTATCATGCTTGCCATCATATGGTTACACGATCCAGGGTTAGCATTCGCAAACCTAACCCTAAATATGCTAACCTTCATGCTTTTGTTGATATTCCACAAGAATCAAAGACTGTCTGCTCTGCCTTATAAAATCTTGGTTGGTATAAGGCTATGCAAGATGAAATACAAGCACTTCATGATAACCACACCTGGAACCTTGTGCCCCGCAACCCGTCCATAGATATTATTGGCTACAAATGAGTTTTCAAGACCAAACTCAATGCCGATAGTTCCCTTGATCGACTTAAAGCTCAATTTGTTGTGAAAGAATTCCATCAATTGGATGGATTCAATTATACAGAGACTTTCTCCCCTATTATCAAGTCTGGCACCATTCGCATTGTCCTCACCTTAGCTCTTTTTCATCATTGGGACATTCGTCAGTTTGACGTCAAGAATGCATTTTTCTATGGTGATCTACAGGAAGATATTTTTATGGATCAACCTCCAGGTTTTATCCATCCAACTATTTCCTCTCGTGTTTGCAAATTAAACAAAGCTTTGTATGGTTTAAAAAAAGCTCATCGTGCCTGGTTTGATAAATTTAGTAATTTTCTCATTGCTTATGGATTATCTTGTAGCACTGTTGACCCATCTCTTTTTACTTACCACTCTTCCCACAGCATTATAATTCTTTTCTTGATGATATTCTCTTAATCAATTTCGATCAAATTCATCTCAACACTTTCATTACTATTATAGGCCATCAATTTACCGTGAAATATCTCGGTCCGTTTCATTATTTTTTAAGGATACAAGTCACTCGCATTCCTGATGGCTGATGGGTTCCCTCTCTAACCCTGGTTATTATCGTAGTATTGTTGGTGCCTTCAATATCTTACTCTCACTCACTCCGACTTAGCTTTTTGTGTCAACTTTGTCTCCCAATTTATGCACTCACCCACCCTTGCTCATTACAAAATGGTGAAACGCATTCTTCAATATTTACATGGTACCGTTGAACTTGGTATGCATTTTACATTATAATCTATAGTTAATCTTTATGTCTTTTATTTATGCAAATTAGGCTGGCTATTCTCAAACTTGTCACTCTACAGCCGGTTATTGTGTGTTATGGGTAGCAACTGCATCTCCCAATCTGCAAAAAAATAATACACTGTCTCTCGCTCAAACTCTGAAGCTGAGTATCATGCTATGACCCACACCGCTGCAGAACATACATGGTCTCCTTTTTGCTTCATGATCTTGGTGTTCAACTCTTGTCGCCACTCGTCCTCTTTTGTGATAATTTAAGTACTTTTCATATGACAGTCAATTCGATTTTTCATCCTCGTAGCAAACATATTGAGATTGACTATCACTGTGCATGAGAACGCGTTACTCTTGATTTTCTTCAAACACATGTCACGAATGAGAAAGACCCGCCCTGCTCTTGGTCGCACATTTTTACCAAATCTCTTGGTCGCCCTGCTCTTTATTCGCTACATTCCAAACTTGGCCTCTTACCTCGACACAGTTTGCAGGAGCGTATTGAAGATAAAGCCACAAATGAGAAAGACCCAATGGCTACAAATTTTAATATGGAAACTAAGAACTAACTCACCTTGACGAATACAATTTCCCATATGGAAACCAAGACCCAGATCACCCCCATAGCTCCAACTCTCTCTATGAAAATTGAGACTTAAGCAAATCATTTTCACATCAATGACACAACGGCTACACATGCTTTATTTGAAAATATTCAACACAAATCCATTGGAAATAATTAGTTAGTTTCCTTCTATTTTTTTCACTCCATTGTACATACGATATATATATAGTTGAAAGCTCTCATGCATGTCCTCACGGTTTGTGAGACCTTTTTACGAACAGTTTGAATACAATTGTCTTTAGTTGGGATTAGACAATTTTGTAATCATGTTACTTTCTTTCTCTATGCTTCGGATATAACATGAATAACTTCGGTTTTTGGTAGAATTTCTTTTTTTCTTTTAAGAAAATGTGGATGATCGAGTCGTGACAAAGTTTCAATTATATGATGAAAAACAACTAAAAGAAGTCCTTGCTTCTTAAAAAAGAGTGTGTACTTGTGGATCATGTATAACCTTGGTAATTAGTTGTGCCAATAATGATCTAAATACAGAGTTGTGTGATGATTTTTTTTACGACAAGCCTAAAATTCATGATTAGTGGATTTAGCCATATTAAGTGTCCCTAACATATATAAATAACTTTGCTAAAAAAATGCATATATATAAATAATTGGCTTATATATAATGATACAGTAACAATTACCCTACTTTAATGTAACCTTACTTTGTAAATTTTTGTAAATTTACTTAAGTATACGTCTGTACAAGTAAGATTAATATAAATACATATGATGTAGTCTAACTTTAAATAATAATAAAATTATCGTAACTCGCTCTCATAAATGTAGACACATCGTCGAATCACGTAAATTTTTGTATCTGATTTTTCTCCTATTTCCTTGTTTGATTAATTTCATATTATTTATCATAATTACTGCACATTAAACTATCTGATTTTTTTTCTTTTCGATTGAAAGGTTAGAAAACTTGGCCTGGGTTTTTCCAAAGTGGCATGCCTTGACATGAGTTTATTCAAGAATATCGTGATTCAATTATTTATTTATTCATTTATTTATGAGAGTTGCTACCACTATATCCAACTTCTGAAAAAATTAATTAGAAGATGGGAAAAAAATTTATTATTTTTCCTGAAAAATAATTAGAAGATGAGAAAAATAATTAGAAGATGAGAAAAATAATTACGTGAGAGAAAGAAGGGGCACACAATAAAAGCACAGAAGTGATCAATATGATCTTTTATAAGAATTGACTACTAGTGTATTATTATTATTATTTAAATATTTGAAATAAAAATATGCAATTTATATTAAAAATATATTGAATAAACAATCTAAAAAAGCATAATAATAATACTCTTAAAAAATAGTTCTAGAGTTCTTTATATATCCATAATTAGCTAATGTCCATGCCAATATATTTCAAATGGTAAAAGAAAAAATAATGTTGTTATGCCTCATTATTTTATCTCTAATTTTGACTATTTATGCATTTAATTCTATTTATTTATTAAAGAATAACTATTAATATATTTATATTTTTTAAATATATTTGTAAATATTAAAAAATATAAATCATTAAAAAACTAAAAAAAGAAATTTGACCTTGGAACACACCCTACGATCACGTGGTACTCTAATACTGTTCATATTATAAAAAAAATTATTTATTTATAATCAAATATTTTCTGTTAAAAGAAAAAATTTGTCACGATAATCATAAAAAAAGCTATCTTATTCTTTTAAAATAACATTTATGACTAATCTAACCAAGGATTAACACTTGTACGTAGGATAATTAGGACAAAATCATAGCTTAGGTAGCCTAGCTTAGAACCTGTAAAAAAGTTGAAAAAACTTCGCTTTCAGCTGATAACAACAGCACATTCTTGGTGTCATTTCCAACATGAAAGAAGCCAAAGTTTATCAACACAAAGAATCATGCAAAGGAATGGTCCCAATTGGTTTCCCTCATTAATTATCCTGATCAAAGCCAACCATGCATGCCTGCACTAGTCTGTGTTTAGCCAGAACTGATGAGATGATGGGGTATTTACTATTTATAGCTAGTACTGTTTACAGAGCATCCATACTTGTACCCTATGAAACAAACTTTCAATTTTACAACTCATAAAAGCACCAATTCTGCCAAACAGAACTTGCCAAATAGTTATTGGATCAAAGACATTATTCAAACATCCTCGTCAGGTTCCACTACGCATTAGCAAGCTGCTGCAGCAAAATGGAAATGAGAGACATTTTGTGTGGCTGTGGTTGACCCATACCCAATTAATAATCTTATTGTCTGGCTGAAACAAAACGTGTTTCAAGTTTCAACGTCTCATGTTTGAAAAAAATTGAAAAATGAAAGTCCTTCTTAACTGTGGATTGAGAAAAATTAATGATGGATGAGAATTATTTTGACTCTTTTCAAAGGAGATCATGATTATGGGGAGGTGTTAGTGGAGAGAGGCCATAAGGGCCACATTTTTCCACTTTGATTTTGGTCCTAAGGTGGATCACTAAGAAGAAAGGAATCCTAGAAAATAGTGTATTCATATTGGACGACAAGTTTCTTTTATGTCATGCCATAACTCGACCTTCAACTAGTTCTTGGGGCACCATTTGCAGGGTCTTTATTCTACCAGTATCACATATTTTCAAACTAGTGGTTGCTGAGCGGAATTATCATTTCTTGATCGGCCTGTTCCAATTTGTGGACATGAGAATACATGAGATGATCAGCACATGTTTGAATTTTTCAAAAGATGCGTGAAGAATTATGGTAAGCAAAATGTTAGATAGAGACATGACCTTTTTTTTTTTTTTTTCTTTTTAGTAATATTAGAGAGTATTCATATTCATCATACTCATTCAACAATACGCGTGTATTGTTCATGTAAGAGTAAATATAATGAGTGTGAATACTCCTAATTATTATTATTATTTTTTTAGACAACTTGCTTATAATGTAGCAAGCACTATGGCAATGCCACGTATGTTGGTAGCTAGGCAATTTGTGTAAAAGTTTTGTGTCCTCCATGCTGTCATTACTCTTACGGAAATGCCAATGCATGCAATGCATACTCCCAGAGCTTTTATTTAAAAATATAAAAGAATTGTTATATATATAAAGAGATTATATAAAAATAAATTTATAAATTAATATAATTTTATGAAATTCGTTAATTCTATTTTATAATCTGACATATAACATTAAATTATATTAATTTATAAATTTATTTTTATATAATTTCTACAGGATACATTTGTATGGTACTTCAATATAGATTTCGTAATCCCTGAAAACGGGTAGGACTTCCTCAAAAGAGAGAAAATTGAGCTTGAAAAGTGCAAATAGACTGCCTAATGTGTTGTCCTCACAAATTTCAAATCATGTTCTGCTCTCTGTTTGAAATTTTGCTATGTTTGACAATCAAGTATTCTCTGAGAATACTTAACTACTATTAATTATTTTATTTTATTTTATTATTATTTTTTATCAATTTTTTATTATTAATTATTACTTTATTATTATTATTTACAATATTTCTCATTGTCCAAACGTAAGCTTAATAGAACTGAGGGAGAAAAGAACAACTATGACTTCAAACCATACATGATGATACGGGCTCAATCTAAAAGCGACGTAGGCCTGTTGCTTGTTAAATTTCCCAATCCAGCGAGCTAAAGAATGTTTCTGAAATTGTGTTTGGATTTGGACCTTAAAGTTCTTGTTGGGCTTCAAAGGTTGCTTAAACATCCATCCTTCGTGGAACGATGTAGTTTTGTTTTTGGGTTTCTCTATAGCTCCATAGGCCCAATTTCTTTTGTGAAGCACATCCTATTTAGATGCCCTTTTGTTTTTGGGTTACCTAAAAAGTTAAATGCATCCTTCCCTACCGTTTTACGTGTTTTCACGTTCTGAGTAACTTTTAATTTTGTTTGGATTTAGAAATGAGATGATTTAAATGAATTTTTTAATATTATTATTATTTTAATAATTTAAAAAATTAAATTGAGATTTAAAAAATATATATTAAAATTTTAAAAATTTATATAAAAAATTATATTTCATATAAAAAATTAAAAAAATATAATAATAAAATTGAGATGTTCTGAATCCAAATCGGGCCCTAGTCTGACTTTTGTGCCTTTTCTTTGCTTCTGGGTCATTAATGTTACAACTGCCTGCACCGATCCATGGTTGTTTGCGGTTGGAAATAAATGAGGATCTTAAACATGTTCTTTTTCCCCATTTCTTGATCTTCTTTTTCCACGTTAATGTAAGCCTATGCTAGATTAGGTGTAATGCCTGCGTCTCCTCTTAAGTCGAGGTCTGTACAAATTTTTCATGATATTTTTAGATTGCATTTGGATATAAAATTGAGTTGAATTGATTTAATTTTTTTTTTTATAAATAATAATGAGTTAAAATTGTTGAGTAAATTTTATAAAATTTATTAGATAAATTTAAAATATGTTTAATTATTAATATGAATTTAGAAACATTTATGATAAGTTGTAAAATTTGTAGAATTGATGTACTTGGTTGTCTACTACATGCGCGGGTCCTACAATGAAAAAAAAAGGGTATTAAGTGACGTGGCAGTTAATTATCAATTTGTAAAACTTTTTTATAAAAAAGTGAGAAAACTATTTTTTATTAGTGGAATTCATGTTTTTTACAAATAACTTATATATAGTTTATTTATTTAAAATTTGTACATATTATTACTTTTTTAGTAAGAAGTTGTCAGTTTTATTAATAAAAAAATAATACTAGAATAACATATTTATACTTGAGAATATTTGAGAACATTTAAGTTTATATTTCTTTAAAATAACAAAAATTCCACACAATATTAAAAAAAATGGTAAAGTCTACCAAAAATTGATATAATTTTAGGAAATGTACATGATTTATAGGTTATACAACTGTTAAATTATTTTTCTATCAAATTACAAACAAATGGGACTGTAAGATTAGGTTTGGATGTTGAAAAATATTGAGGAGAGTTATGAATAATAATAAAAAATAAAAAATAAAAAATAAATAATAATAAATAAAAACTAATAATAAATAATAATAAAATATTTAAAAAACTCTCACTTTCCAAACATAGGGGAAGAGTCTAAGACCAAAACTGGCAAGCCAAAAATGCGGGGATGGACGTCCTACTCACGGAATTTTGAGTCAGCCCCAAACATGCCCTAAATCAAAGGCAAGAATTCCTGAAAAAACATAAAAAAAAATAAGAATAATAATAAAAAATAAGGAATCCTTGTCAGAAAAATATGCACGCAAAGTTATATTTGCCGTTCTATTTGATCTAATATTTACATCCCTTGGTAATATTTTTCAAATTGGAAAATGTTAAAATATATTTTAAAAATTTTATAAAAAATTTATTTATCTATATAATAATTATTGATATATTGAAAATTATAAATTTAATTTCTAAATTAAAAAAAAATTAACAAAACAAATTTTATAAATAAAAATAACTAAAATTCTATGTATACGTATCACAACTTTTTTAAATTTATTTTCCCAATAAAGATTGCCATTATGAAAGTTTTACGAGTCAAATCTCAATCGTTAATTTTAAATTATATGGTTGTTATTTAAATAAGATTGCACGAGTTATTCGCTATTTTTAAGGAATTTAACAAAAACTCATATATTAAAAATATTTTCTAAAACCCTAATGTGTAATACTTAGATCTAATTTATTTTTTCAAATCATGTTATGTTATCTTAAAAATTTATTATTACATTTTTTAAAATTTTTATATAAAATAAAATAAACAATTTAATTTTTTTAAATTTTCAAATTTTAAAAAAAATCATATTAAAAAATATATGTTATAATAATATTTTATTTTTAAAATTATTATCTAATTTCATTTATAAAAATAAATTAAACCTTAATTTATCTTTTTAAAAAAACTATATTAAAGAAAAAACTAGAAAATTTATGTGCCGACGTGTGAGCTAAAATCTAGCGGCCCGGATTATTTGCTAGCAGCGTGACGTCACTGAAACTATAACGTGTCAAAATCACACCTTGTCCTGTTGATTTATCTCTCAAACTCCGTAAAGCTTCTCACTTTCTATGTTTGTAGGTGGTCCCCACCCGACACTCTTCTAGTTCTGGTACACAACCAACGTCCTCTTCAAGCTGTATTTCTCTTCCCCAACTCGCCTGCCTCTAACTTTGAATAGAATTTGACAAAAATCTAAACACTGTTAACAATTTTAACTCAGATTCGGAAAAAAAAAAAAAAAAAATTTAACTCTGGGAAAACTAAAAAGTGTTGGGTGCGTCGATGATTCTGCCTTTTGTCTGTAATTGCGTTATACCCGAGAGTGGCCCCGTGTTGCGTATCCTCCTGGGTGTTCGAACATCAGGTGAGCCTGTCTCCTTCTCTCGTTGTGGATTTATATTTGATTTTTCATTGAGATCTGTTTTTTTTTTGGTTGTGGGAATTTCGGTTTTCTGATTCTCGACTCTGTCTGAAGCTCATAAAGTCGAGCTGGGGGCAGGTTTCTCCTCTCTTGGAGCTTCGTGTGAGTTGAGTTTTAATGGAGTTTTTTATATGGGTCTTAATCTGGGCACTTTAATATATGTGATTTCTGGTTTTGCTTTGGATTGGATTTTGATGAATGTCAAACTCTGTCTGCCAAGGAGCTTGTATGTTTATGTGTTTGATGAATTGATATTCATGGTTTTCTATTATCTGTATTGTTTTGATGTGCTTAGAGGTGTTGTATTGATGGTTTTGTTTATTACTATTGGTTTTATGTGCCCATAGGTTTAAGTATTTGCGTGTATGAAAGTTTGTTTTTTTTATTGGAAGTTTTCTAATAGATTTCAATTAACATTTATAATCTCAAGTCCTTTATAAGATGGAATATAATTGAAGAACTTTGAATTTCTTTCATTATTTGTGTAGATAAAGAGAATCCTTTCTCGGTCATCATTCGAAGGCTTATATTGATGCATTGATGGAGATATGTTTGAGAGATAGATTTTCATAATTTTCTTGGATGTGTAAAGATGGAGGAAAAACCAATGATCATTCAGTATCGGGAGAGGTTGGACAAGACGCTTTCGTCGCCTGATCTGACAAATGAAGACACACTTAAAACCTTGGTCAAGAATCAACTCCTATCTTCTTTAGAAGATGGAACCGAAGGTTATTAATTCCTCTGGTTATTAACACGAGATACTGATTTGAAAGACAATATCATGCATTATTCAATAACTTTCCAATTATAAACTTTTGTTTGTGCAGGATGCAATCAGAAAGTAATGGAAAGGACTGCAGAAGTAGCATATTTCCTTGACATGTTGAGGAGCGCTTCCTCAGATGGTAATAGGGGATTGAAAGCCGGTGAGAGATCACATGCTGAATGGAAGGTACGTTATATCAAGTTGGCATATCTTCTTCCTTTCTTTTTCTTTGCAGTAAACATGTTAGAATTAATAAAAATGAATTCAGTTGCATATTCTTTTACATTTGGATGGGCTTGCAGATGACATTTCATGACAACCTCCTTCTCTTGGCAGATAAAACAAGACAGTAAAGATTTTCGTGTTATGTATCGTGAAGGGCCTGAAGGAACTCCATTTCATACATTACTTGCTGAAGGCTATGTAGATGGGCCTGTAGATGTTTGTAAGTTATACCAGAATTCCCAGACATCTTGAGCTCATCTTACACTGGTCAATAATAATCAGCGAGTTTTTTAGGTGGTTAGATATCATCGAATATCATATAAATTAATTTTAGAAATCATTCCATCCTTTATTGCAGGTTTATGCACCTCATGGGAGTCGACCCTCTACAAGAAATGGTGAGAATCTTTCCATCATTCTGTGTGCTTTAGTTTTCTACACTAACTCTGAAATAAAATATATTTTGTTTGATGGCCTGATGTATGCATCACATTCTACTCAATATGAATATATAAATAGAGTGGAAAATACGCTGGCAGATATTGAGAGAGAAAGAGAGAAAGAGAGAAACAGAAGGCATTAAGAGTTTAATCATGACAATAGCAACCCGTCTTCTTCTATTGACTTTAGTATAACAGTAATTTTGACAGCAATTTCATTTTCCTTTTCACGTTCTGTTTTTTTTTTTTTTTTCAGGTGGCCTCAGTCTAGTGTTCCGACTTTTAAAATCCTCTCTTGCGAATGTTTGCAAAAGGTTCGGATTGGTGAACAGATATGCTCAGTAAGGTTTGTCTGGCATAAGACCACAGCATTTCTTGAAAATAAAGTTTATTTGATTACTTCTTTCTTTCTCAAACATATTCCTCTTTGAAATCCTGATTTTTCTCTCAATTTTTGGAAGGAAGGATGAAGGCTCCTTGGCCACTGTCACCAAGGGAGGCCATTGTGCGCTATTTTATGTTCGAGTACTTTCAAGATGATCTCATTGTTGTTCTTTTAAACACGGTAGTGCTTGAAATCTTTGATGGATTTTTATTTTTGTCAGCTGCAATGTTTTTTATTTTTTTAAACATCTGTTTCTAGGTTGAAACCTGAAGTAAAAAGTATTTTGTTTGTCGTGCTCATAGATCTCTCATTCAGAAAGCATTGATATTATTACTCATGGTTTCACCAGTGAGGGGGTCCCTGAAGAAAATGATGCTATTAGGATTGATGTTATAGGAGGTTTTGCTTTGCAAAAGGTGGCTCCAGAAAGAAGTTACTTTCGGTGAGTTGTAGTCGAATGTACTGAACATTGTGTGTGGACTTTTGGAACTTTAATCAACCCAAACTATAACACTCCGTATTTTGCAGGACAATAACAAATATGGATATCAAGCTTGACTTTATCCCTCCATCCCTTATAAACTTTTTCTCAAGGCAGCTAGTCGGCAATGGTTTCAAACTCTATCAAAAGGTCATTTTATTCTCTTGTACTTTACCCACTTGGTTCAAGGTATCATTTTCTTGTCCACTTTATCAGCAATAAGAACTCACGAAGAACGAATACTGTTTGAGTTAGTTCTGAATGAAAGTGATGCTACATTTGGTTCTTACCAAATCATCCAACTTGATAACTTCTAGAATTAATGGCATATAACCTGCCTATTCACTGGATTTCAACAACTCTTGATTATCATATACAATCTTTTGAACTTAATAGAAAAGCTCAAAATCTACATGGTTAGATATATGCAACGAATGGCCTGGGTTAAACGGCTTGCAATTTGACTCCTGCATCCTCATTTATGCTGTTTATGTTTTATTTTTCTCACATTTTCCAATTCTTAAAACCACAGGTAGTGTCTTCTATGAAGAGCGACAAAGATTTTACCATGGCCTTGGGGGACCCGTTGTATGGTAAAGTACGTGATGTTCTTTATCCCACTAATGTACCAAAAAGGGATGTGGAAGGAGAGGAGGTTAAGGCCGAAACATGTCTTCTTCCTAAAGAACATCTTATTGCAAGTAAGCAGGATGACTTGATAGATGCAACTCAGGTGGTTCACAACAATTGCCATGCGAATGAATCTGAGCCAGAGAGTGAAAGAGTTACAGATGGGAAAGCTTATGGAGAGATCGAAGAAGAAGGGAATGAAGAAAACAGTCATCTTGAGGACGATAGCAAGGACAACGATCATATTTCAACCAAGGAATTTGGAGAAAGGTGTAACGTAAATGGCACAAGAAATATTTTAATCAGACCTGAGGTGGAGCAAGCTCTAGGAACATTAGAGAAGATCATCTTGGTTGTTCGGGAATATGGATTGAACGCCCAACATGGGATCACTTCCGACTTCAACGATAAAGAACCTCCAAATATGGAAGAGGGTCCAACAACACTCTCAAATACTCCAAAACCCGAGAGTGTTTGTGATGGTGAGGTTAGTCTTGAAGTGCCAAAAAGGGAAATCATCAACCAGACTTCACAAGACCAACCTAGGAATAGCGCTAGCAATCGCAGTTTCAGGTAATTATTCTAATAAACCAGTCCTGTCAATTATATATTCATAGGCATATGTCCCGTGACATTTTGACTCAATTATTTTTCCTCCATTTAGTTACGTATTCCTTATGGTTTTTGCTCCATTGTTCCATCCACACTTTCCATTACTTTTTGCGTGAATGATACAAACTGGAGTCCACGTTATGATATATGGATCTGAAGTTTGAGAAATTCTATTTACAGTTCTGAGTGGGGGACTGCGGTCCTATTGATGAATGAGGATAAAATAAGAAAAAATATCATTTAAAAAAATAAAAAAAAATAAAAACATAATTGCATGGCCTTGTATGAGCAGTTCTCATTTGGGGACTGTATGTAGACTAACTAATTCATGGATCTGTCTTTAGTATCTTAAAGATTTCCTGGCACTCAGTTTTGATCTTACTGAATTATCTACTCACCTTAGCAGAATTTATGTGCTACTTAAAAATAGGCTAGTTAATTGTACTAGTCCAATCCTGTTTTTCAGGTTCGCGGGATCAAATTCTCACTCAAGGGAAGCAAACCATAACAAAATAGCACCGGCATCACCAGAACAACATCTTTTGGTTCCTGCTGAGGACACACAGGTTGCTTTGGGTTCCTCCTCAAACCGGACAACAGAAGTGCAGACGTTGGACCATAGTTCGTATGATGTTAAGCAAATGAGCACCAAGGCAAATGGCATCCATGAAATGAGTCTTAATGGAGATGAGAAGTCAAGCAGGCAGAAAAAGCATTGGCTATGTTGTTTCAGCATGAGAGGTTAGTTGGAAGGCATCTGTGGAAGTTTTTTGAGAAACTCCTAGGGAGATCAGGCGACAACTAATTTCGAGAAAGGTTTTGTAACATCCTGTGGGGGGGAATAACAAGAGAACTTATAAATTTATAATAGTTACACATTCTAACATATGTTCTCGTTTTGTTCTAAATTTCTTAATGATTTTGGCAAATGGGCTACAAAAAAAGTTTGTGCTTTTAACTTGATAAATTTTATTTTGTGCGATTAATTTTATGGCGAGCTCCTGTGAAAAAGGAAACAGAATATATAAACCTCCAAAGCTGCTTCTGCAATTGGCTTAATTTGTTTTTTTGAGATTAGATGAGATGAGTTTAGTCAGGATCGGCTCAATATATATTGAGACTTAAAGCAAACTTTAAATGAGTCATTTATAATTATATGTAATATAACAACATATAAATTATTATATAGAAATAAAATGAGATTTTATTTAAATCTTTAAATATTTTATTTAAATTTTATATTTTATAAAATAATTTTTATAAAACAAGGTCTTAATACAAATTTTATACTTCAATTTAGCATGAATTTAATAAAATTATTTAAAAATATAAATAATTCATTATATTAAATATTAAATTTAGTATTATAAGGCCTTGTACATATTGAAAAATATAAAAATTATTTAAACTTTATTTAATGATATGGTTTTTTGTTTAAAAAAAAAAATCAAAAAAATATATCTAATCATTTTTAATTTTGGGGCCTTAAGCAAGGACTTAAATGGCTTTATGATTAAACCAGTGCTGAGTTTAGATAAAAATTAAAAATTAAAAGTTGATTAATATATTTTTAAAATATATTTTTTTAATATTAATTTTATATTTTGACATTTTATTAATAATTTTACATCATATTACATACAAGATCATGATACATTTATCATTGATCAAAAACCAGAAATATCAATCAGTTATGCTTTGATAAAATAAAATACCTATCCAAATTAATCTGCTCCTCGTAAAGTAGATAACATGATTTTACTGTTAGCCAAGCCAATATCCTGCTCAGATTAAGGACAATATCAAAGTAATAATGCCTTTGTTCGGTGTTGGAATTGAATTGAAAACGAGAAGACCCGCCAATAACCCGACCCACCCATCTCCTTGAGCTTGACCGACCCATTAAGACTTTAAAGCAGACTCACCAAAGAGGCCCATCTGGACCTTTTTTCATGGACTGTTTACTATCTTGGGCCCGAACGTACCTCTCTCTCTCTCTGGCTCTCTCTCTCTCTATTTATATATGTTGAATCGATACGCATTACGCAACGATCGAAGTTTGTAGAAGAATTTCGGAAATTGGTGGATTCTGGGCGAAGCCATACGAGGGCGGTTTCAATGGGGTGGGTGTGGAGGGACGAAGAACCAGAAGAGCTCGGCTCATACGCCGGCGGAATTATCCCGGGAGACAAGTGCTCCATCAGGAAGGCCGTTATGTCGAAGTGCAGAACCGAAGAGGTCGAGCCGGGAAAGTTCATCAGGAAGTGCGAGAAAACCGAACAGGTTCTCAGGGATTGCATCGGCAAGTACGTTTCTATCTTTACATACCTCTTTTGGTTGTCTTTTAATTATCGTTAATGGCCAAGGGAGCTGATATTTCTTTTCTAGTTTATTTTCGATTCTTTGGGATTAAGGTTATCCAGTGGACTTGTTCTCTCTTTTTTATCTAATTTTACGATTTATTTGGATAAATTTAGGATACATTATGGTCGTTGTGGTCTTTGATTGAGTGCTTGTAATGTTGTTCCTTTCTTCGTTTCTTGTTTTGTCTGAATATGAGGATTATAAATTTTTTTCCCTTTTTCCTTCTTCTGAATTTGTTTGCCCTCATTACTACTGTTTAGGTTAATTCGAACTTATTTTTAAAATGAACTCGAAACGCGAATCAACGTGAAATACAGACAAGAGAAATGCTTAATCTACAAAGAACTATGTAAATTATGAAAGAGACAATTAGAGTGTCGTTTTTTGTAGAAAGAAAAATTTAAATGGATTAAGGAACTAGATAAGTCACAAGTTATGAACTTGGGCTGAAGCGGGTATATTTTGGTAAGAGGAGGAGGTGTAACCTCTTGCACCGATTATATTAGTGTTCTAAGATTTTACACCTCGGACTACTTCCTTTTTTGTTTTTTGTTTTCCTCTCAATTTGCACCCTGAGTTGCGAAAACTGACAATTAGCACGGTGGCATGGTCTAATCAGAGAGGAGAAAAACAAAACAGAATTGTAAAAGAGGAACTTTGATAATAAGGAACATGGATAAATTTATAGTCGGTTATTGAAGTTTGTTATGTCAAGGCAGAATAACACCAGATGACAGTGAGAAGTTTTTTTTATTATTACATACAGTAAAAGTTGAGGTCTCTGGAAAGATATAGATTTGTCTGAACTCAAATTTCCTTCATGCTCAGCTTAATTCTAATATGGTTAGGGTTTTTTTCACTTTTTTATGATGTGTTTTTTAATAAGTAAGAGATAAATTTTATTAATACGAATGGAATAAGCATAGCCCATTTACACAGGAAGTATATAAAAGAACACCTAAATACATTCTAAGAATTGTAAATTAAAGACAACTCATGGGCACTCTTCCCATTTAGTACAATAGCTGAAAACCAACATAACAGTGTAAAACAAAAAAATTCTGAAGCTCCACCATTGTATGTCTTCAAAACAGCGTTTATTCCTTTCTGACCAAATAGACCATATGTTAATGAGTCTTTAACCAGCCAGATGCGTGGTATTGTAATCAATTACTTCATTTTACCTTTTTGTTACTTTGTCTGTCTGTGTTTGAGTCTGTTTGTTGTGGGGGTTACAAAACAGGTGGAAATTTTAAATTCTCTTCAATCTCCTTACCTTAAATCCCGAATGAAATTGGGTTTTGGTTAGAAATAGCCACAAATAGCACCTTCAATGGACCCTTTTGTTCTTTTTACCTTGGCCTCCTATCTTTGCTAAATTACACTGCTATATGGAAATGCTCTCATCTTCTTCATTCTCGCCTGATCTTTTCAAAAGATTATGCGTCTGCAAGCTTCAGTGTATTTAATTTTAGATGGCATTTTTGTGAAATCCATATTGCCTAGTTGCATATGATGTATATGGGTATATCCCTCTTCTTCGGTTTAGAATGTAGTGTTCTCATTGATAAATTTTACCTATATATATATATTATAGAGTACTGCTACAGGGCAGCCTGTACACAGCACAATTTTTTTTCTTATGTCAGGACCCATCCACGTCAGAAATCTGATTTCATCTCTCTCTCCTCCATCTCTTTCACCGAACCCATATCTCTCATCAAGTTCTCTCTCTCATCAGCTCTCTCCCTCACCGACTCCCCTTGCACTCTCTCTCTCTCTCTCTCTACCAGCCAACCTCCCAGATTAACAGCTTTTACTCGAAAGCTGGGATTAACAGCTTTTACTCGAAACCAGCCAACGCCTACCAATATCTCTCCCCCACTTAATTCGTCGGTCATTCACCCTCCTCCACCTCCCTCCTCGATTATCTGGCTTTTTATTCATTCTCTGTAAATATGTAGTAAATGGACTGTGATGAATGTAAGGAAAAATACTGAAATGCTATACTATTAATGAGAGGGAATTTCTTCTTGGCATTCTGTCAAACAGTTTGTTTGCATCTTTTATTCTCTAAATTCTTCATTGCAGAAAAAACTATGCCAAATAGCAATATTCTTGACTTGATCACCATTTGTCTGGTTTGGTTCAATTGATCAAGGCAGGAAATGCCATTAATATACATTATGAAATTGGGACCGGAGAGAGGGAGAGAGAGGAGCTCAGGAGGGAAGTTGGATAATTTCAGAGGGGAAGGAACAGAGAGATGAAGCACAATAGACGAGTTTTGAGGGAAGAGAGGGACATAGCACATAGACGAATTTTTCAAAGGGGAGGAAAGAGAAAAGCACGGAATACAGACATCTGCTTTTAGAGGGGGAGGGAAGAGAGAGACCTTTTTTTTTTCTCTTAAACCGTGATGTGGCCTTAAACCGGGTTCACATGTCAGGTGTACCGTGTAGAACTGGCAGCCGAGTAGATTTTTTCTATTATATATATATATATATATGGTCCCATTAGCCTCCCTCCCCCTCCCCCTCCCCTCCTTACTATTGGGACTAACATATTTGATGCTATGATGCTTTTTTGTTTGTTTGTTTGTTTGTTATTTGTTGTTCCTATTTGTTTCCAAGAACGCACTGCATCTCATATATGTTTGTATATTGTCTGTCAAGCTTTGTTACTTGTTTCAACTTAGATATTGGCCATAACAGTGAATCAGATATATCAACGGATAATGGATGCATACTACTATGTTTGGTTGCAATGAATTCTTACATGAGTTATCAGTATTTAGGCTCTTCTTGGGTAAAAGATGTGGAATATGAGATATCATGATGAGACAATTATACATAGCTTTTCTTATGTAGGTTGGTTTTAGCCTTTCAGGTTAGAAAACTCTTGAACCTCCCAAGGATATAGGAATTCCTACCGATATAGTGGCAACCTTCAATTTCTGTGTCTGGGATTGCAATGCATCAAGAACAGATGTATGGCGATATATTCTGACTGAATGTTGTATCTCATGCTTGTCTTATTTTTATTTTTATCAGGCCTGTTGAGGTGGTAGTGTCCAACAAAGAATACACTGAAGATGATGTCACAGATGAGATTCTTAAAGGGTCGGTCTCTTCTGAGACCTCATTAGGTAATGGGGCATTCGACTTCCCCGGCTTACGCAGTGATGTTGAAGCCATGACACGCGGCATCTTTAACGGCATCAACCGTGTCTTTGAAGATGTTGAAGCGATGAAAAATGGCTTCTTTAATGTCTTTGGAGCTCCACGTGTGTTTGATGGGGAGTCTTCATATCCACCATTCAAGAGACGAGGGATACCTGTTGAAGACCATCCTAGGGTAGATTCCACTCCTAAACCAACTCAGCCTGATTCAGGACAAGTTGATCTTTCTGGATTGGCTAAAGATGTTTGAAGCATAATACCAGCTTTAGATCTTCACGTTGTTGGCGAATGGTTTGTAGAGAAAACAAGTACCTTGACATTTCTGTTGGTTGCTCCCGTTTCTTCTTTTAGCGTATAAAGAGTGCGTTGTTTCCTTTTGATAATGAAATGGTCAAATATACCATTATTGTAATGACCAAAGAGGGCAGTTGAACTTTTGGTATTTTGGTAACTTTATATTATGTAGATAATGAAATGGTCCAAATATCTTATATTTGTACCGAATTTCGCTTCATTTGAAATAGAAAGAATCCTTGAACCTGCGGTGGGGTCAGTGTCACCATGAGAAGAAAGAGCTTCCAAGTAGCGGCCTCCCTCAAAACAACTTGTCTCAGATGTGAATGCACGTTCAGGATATTAAACTGCCAAAGTTGGAGGCGAAGTGACACGCCACTATTCCATTTCTTGATCCAACATTGGTCTAGTTTGTTTTTACAAATTTTTCAATTATCTCATTTCATCTCATAATTTTTCTTATTTTATATACCAAATAAAAGAAAATGATGGTTCCGTACCCGTGGGTGCAGGTCGATGTTGCGTTTATTGCAATGCGTTGAAAAATATATTTTAATAATATTTTATTTAATTTTTATTTTAATTCATCTTATCTTATCTACAAAAACAAACAGGACGTTGCAACCCAAGAACTTGTAAGACTGGTTATCACGTAGTTTGAAGTAACGTTTGTCATTGTCAAGACTTGAATTACCTAAAAGACTCCAAAAAAGAAAGAAAAGAGATTTCGTTTTCTTTATTCTCAAACGGCAATCGCAAACCTGGAAAAAAAAAAAAGTTAGAATACTCATTTGTGTTGGCGTTGGTATTGACAAGTTTTTTAGCATCTTTTTAGACCATCTTTTCTAGTGGGTTATGGGTATCTTTCATTTTCTCACCAGCCAATCCCACTTGACTTGGGCCACGTCAAGTATTTGTAGTTTAGATATCATGACTCGACCTGTAAACATGGTTGAATAAACTCCATCAATCGTACATTGATTTAATTTATTTATTTTTTTCTACATTGATTTAATTTTTTATTTTCAAGGGCTATAAATTGCTATAATCTCACATACATGTTTCTAAACCATAGGATTAAAAAAAGTTAGAAACTAGTTTTAAAGGGATCATAAATTTACAAATTCAACTAAAAAATGGCCCCAAATTAAAAAGAAAAACGCAAGTAAAATAAGTTAAGAATGTATTTGGAAGTAGTCCAATTATTCAATCCCCTCACCTAAACAATCAGAGTATTCCAAATAGAAAATTGGAAAAAAAGAAAGAAATGTAGCGGAATGGGCCGGCAGCCGGCGGTGAAGAGTTCTGCTAACTAAGCCCGCACACTACTCACAAGATCTCGGCCGTCCGTTGAATTGGTCCCACTCCTCTGAAACTCAGAAACGGATATGTATATAAAAACGTAGTGGGCCCGCCCATCCTTTCTTAAAAGGAGTTGTTTGTAGTTATTTTATTGCATTGCCCGAATTCAAAACCCATCAACAAGCTCTAACGCGTCCCTTCAAATTTTTGGATACTTTCCAACAGAAAAACCCGCAGGCCTCCCTCCTTCCCTCCTGGCTTCCTTCCCTTTTATCTCGCTCTTTTCCCATTTGCGACGAATGTATTACCGGAAGGAAATAAAGAAGAATCGGAAAAAAGAAGGAAAATAATCAATGCCCCAGCCGCAAATGAGGAAAATTACCCCATGATACTTTCTTCTTGAACCTCTGTTTCTCTCCATGATAGCCATTCTTTTAATATATGAGTATTTTTTCTTGTAATTCCTCGACATTGATTTCGTCTGTTTGATCTCCTTACGATGATCTTTCCTATTGAGGTTTCCTTTAAATAGCTGTCTAGGTAATCTGCCACTCTGTTCAATAGGTTTTCATATTGGTGGCTTAGTTTCATACACCTAAGCCCCAATTGCTTTTTAGTTGGTGGTTTTTATCAAGCTTTCGTTTTTTGATGTTTTTCGATTCGATATCAGGCACCCATCTGGAGAAAAAAGGGATGGAGCTTAGGATTTCAATCGTATGTGAATAGTAGTCAGTAGTGATAGAATAAGATGGGAAATATATGTGTGGGTTCGAAAACTTCTTCCAAGTACGGACTCATCAATTCGATTTCGAATTCGATTTGGTGGACTAGATCCCCAGAATGTATTCCTTCTACCAATAGAATAACTAGTGCACCTTCTATAAATAAAGAACCAGAATCCCCTTTACCTGTTGCACAGAACAAACCCCCGGAAATGGCGAAGATGGTTGATGTTGACACTGAATTGGCAAAATCCGAAAACCAGGACGGAAATACTAATAAAACAGTGGATCCAATGAGACAAAAGGAAGAGACTGTTAAGCCTACACAGCCGGCAAGACCAAAGGAGAAGGAGCACGAGGTTACTAATAATGAGCCATCAAAGCCGAGGAAAAAACCTTTTAATGTGAAGAGGTTGTCGAGTGCGGGGCTTCAAGCTGGGTCGGTGTTGCAAACAAAGACGGGTCATTTGAAGGAGTACTATAACTTGGGGGCGAAGCTTGGACATGGGCAATTCGGGACGACATTTCTTTGTGTGGAGAAGGCGACCGGGAAAGAATTCGCCTGCAAATCCATTGCCAAGAGGAAGTTGTTGACGAAAGAAGATGTGGAGGATGTGAGGAGGGAGATTCAGATAATGCATCACTTGGCAGGGCAGCCTAATATAGTGTCAATCAAAGGAGCTTATGAAGATGCTGTTGCAGTTCATGTTGTAATGGAGATGTGTGCAGGGGGTGAGCTTTTCGATAGGATTATTCAGAGAGGGCATTATACAGAAAGAAAGGCAGCTCAGCTCACTAGAACTATAGTTGGCGTCATAGAAGCTTGCCATTCTTTGGGGGTCATGCATCGGGATCTTAAGCCTGAGAATTTTCTTTTTGTCAATGAGCAGGAGGATTCGTCTCTTAAGGCCATAGATTTCGGATTGTCAGTATTCTTCAAGCCAGGTTTGTTCTCTTTTTTCCGTTTTATGTTTCTTGTCTGTTTCTTTGCCTTCAACTCATTTTTATTATCATCAACAACTTCCTTGTGAACATATTCCGCTCTACTCTTTACTCTTGTAATTATTGTGCCAGAAGTGGTAATATAGAGGACATAGTGTAGTTTGTCGTGCCTGGGTTTTTGGTGTCTATTTAATAATGAATCGGTCCAAGTTTTGGTCCTTTTGGGACCGTTTTTCACTCTTTCTTGTTTCTGACTACTTTGAACAGTGAAGCATTGGTTGTAAGATAGTTGTAGAAAATATTGTTAGAATATATTTCTGTAATATTATTTTTGTTTTAGAATTTGAAAAGATTGGATTATTAATTTTATTTTGTGTGAAAATTTAGAAAAATTGTAATTATTAGATAGATGAGCTGAGATAAGAAAGGTTGTGAAAACAAACTAGGCCTTAGACTTGCTAGATTATAATCATTCAATATAGCCTTTAGATCATCATTGCCGATGAGAGACTCCCTCTGGAAGCTTTATGAACCTGTCAAGTAAGAAACAGAGCTTAATGAGATAGCCATGATACATATTACTTTTTCTTGATTATAATGTGATGATCACTAGATGTTACTCGATTATTTGGTTGAATGTGAACTCTATGCCATTTACCTTCTTCCTTTATGCTTATATGGTATGCATATTTTCCAATTTTTTGCAGTCTTATACTTTCAATTTTTCTACGTCTATTCTATTGCTGACAGTCCTAGATTACAGGAGAGATGTTCGGTGATGTGGTTGGAAGCCCATATTACGTTGCCCCTGAAGTTTTGTGTAAGCATTATGGTCCAGCAGCAGATGTTTGGAGTGCTGGAGTGATCCTTTACATTCTTTTAAGTGGAGTGCCTCCCTTTTGGGCTGGTAAGAGTCCTAATATGCTGTACAGCATTATTTAGTTTTATTTGTTTTACTTTCATACACGTCTCCATCTTTCCAACAATTCAAAGTTACTGTCCTTTTCTTTTTTTGATTCATTTTGAAATAGAAAGCGAGCACGAGATCTTTGAAGAGGTTTTGCATGGTGATCTCGACTTCTCATCAGATCCCTGGCCTAATATCTCTGAGAATGCGAAAGACTTAGTTAGGAAGATGCTTGTCAGAGACCCAAGAAAGCGGATATCTGCACATGAAGTTTTGTGTAAGTTATTTTGTTTTCTTTCTTCTTTTTCCCTCTCCATGGATATATATATTAAGGAAAATAATACTTGCAGGGAATTTTGTACAGGAATTGCATAGCAAATGAGTTATAGTTTATCTTTGGTTGTGTTTTTTATTTCAGCCTTCTTAATTTTCAGTTTTGTTTGTGTTGGGCAAATGATTATTTCTATTTTTTTTATTTTTTTATTTCTTTAATTTTAGTTGATGTGGAATTTTAAACTTATTCCTATGCGAAATTCCCTGTATGTAGCAGAACTCATATATTAATATATATATATGAGAATAATTGTGACTGGGGCTATGATGCATCCTTTAAGCTCACCAACAATTTTCAATAGTCACCAAGTCTTGAATTGAAATGCTAGTTAACTTTCTATACAAGATGGCCATGAATTTTAGCATACAAGTGTTCTCTTTGACTAAAAAGAATATTGTTTTGGTTCTTGCAGGTGACCCTTGGATTCAGGATGATGGGGTGGCTCCTGACAAGCCCCTCGATTCCGCTGTCTTGAGTCGCTTGAAGCAGTTTTCTGCAATGAACAAACTTAAGAAAATGGCTATTAGAGTAAGTTATTGCTATTTTGTCATCATGGAGCCAATCCCACGAGTAATTCTGACTAATTTTGTAAATGTTAAATATGTAAAAGTTAAGTTTTTTCAACCACTATTATCTGCAGGTTATTGCACAGCACCTCTCTGAGGAAGAGATTGCAGGTTTAAAAGAAATGTTTAAGGTGATAGACGCTGACAGCAGTGGTCAAATTACCTTTGAAGAACTCAAAGATGGACTAAAAAGATTTGGTGCCAATCTCAATGAGTCTGAAATATATGATCTTATGCAGGCAGTAAGTATTTTAGGGGAATCTTCTTTTATTCTTGCTGATTTTGCCAGGAAAAAATCTTGGAAGCATCCATTATTTGAGAGTATCTATTACACTCATGAACAATGGAAGTGGATTGCCGTACTAATAGCAGATTGTATCTTTAAGTCTGTTTAGCTTCAATGCTGTTTGTACATATGTGCGTTTAATCAGTGGTCCTATTTGTTCTGTCATTACAGGCTGATGTTGATAACAGTGGCACAATTGATTATGGAGAGTTCATTGCTGCTACATTGCATTTAAACAAAATTGAGAGGGAAGATCATCTATTTGCAGCATTTTCATATTTTGACAAAGACAGCAGTGGCTATATCACTAAAGATGAGCTTCAACAGGCCTGCAAGGAGTTCGGCATTGAGGACACCCACTTGGAAGAAATGATCCGAGAAGCAGATCAGGACAATGTAAGTACTTTGCTTTATAGTCACGTAATCTAAATGTAACTGAGAATTGAATAACAAAGCTATTACAACGATAATTCTACGATCGGAATCTCTGAGATGGGAAGGTCTCAGATCTTCTGTGTGATCATTTATGGATTACTTCAATTCATTCTAATGGTGTTATAAAGTGATAGCTAAGGCAGATTTATTGGCATAATTGATGAGAAAATACAATAGAAGGAAAATTTTCTAACCCCACAAACACCCTCTTATCATGGGCTGAATCAATCTTTTTGCTAACAAGCTATTCAGGGTCCACTATTTTAGGGAGAGACACTTGGCTTACAAGAAAATGGAATTATTATGCCAGCTGGATAGACATTGTCATTCCTGAGCAGCCTCTTAGTTGGAAACCAACTGGATGGACAATCATATAGACAAGTTGACCAAATAAATTAAACTGTGTTCTAAACTTGTACGAAATATTCTTTTGACTATGAGGTATTAATGTTGTAATTCATGTCTATTTCCCACATATTCTAAGACGTTCTTTACATTTATGTTACAGGATGGACGAATAGATTACAATGAGTTTGTAGCCATGATGCAGAAAGGCAACCCCAGTTTGGGTAAGAAGGATCTGCAGTGTAGTTTTAGCATTGGATCTAGGGAGGCTCTTCCTGTTTGTTGAGAGAGTGAGGTCTTCTGTTTTCCTCTTTCTCTTTGATTTTGTATACTAATTTTTGAGGTTTAAGGATCATCAGGTTCTGGTAAATAGTAGATGCGTGATTACTTGTCAACATGTTGAATTTGCTCGATAGTTGCAGTTGATGATTATGCCTCGAATTGCTGTATTTTCTCATGATTAGAGATTATTGATTATATTTCACTTATGAATCTATTATCTAATACCACATCACAAGATGATAAGAGGATGCTGAAAAAATGGATGATCATGTGTAATACCACATCTTTCCTACTGAATTAGCATTGGGTAGATTTTAATTGCTGCCATTTGTCAACCACCTGTTGGCCCAATATCAAGCACTGTAGTAAAAGGTTCTTATTATTGCCATACTATTCTGATAAAAACTAGTAATTATTATTACAACTACCATTTAAACTGATTAGCAAACAATCAAAGACATCAATAGAGTGCGATGCCCCTCTGTTTGGTGAGCGAGAAGATTGAGGAGAAACAATCAGAAAATGACATTTTATTTTTTAATCATTTTTCATGACAGCCTTGACATATTAACTGAAAAATTAAATAATATTGTTGTCTTTTTTAGCTAAGGAAGACGCCTTAAACTTGAAAAATGTGGCTCTACAGTCACACATGAGAGATCCCAACGAAGATATGCCGGTGCAAATTTTTATTTTTTGTTTTTATTTTTGTGCATTTTTAATATATTTTTAATATTTTAAAAAAATCACAATATCATTAAAATACATCTTTAATCACTTAGTGAAAAAAGAAAAAAAAATTACTAAACCCACATTGGAATCTCCCATGCGTGGACTTAACATTTCTCAAATTTAAAAGGATTAGGGTCTTTATCCGGATTTCAAATTCTCAAATCCAGAATCTGGATTTAAAATTTTTTTAACTTTTAAAAAAAAAATTAAAATATTAAAAAATATATTAAAATTTCAAACCAAATCAAGTTTTACCAGGCCTAGAAAGGATCATTATCATATAAGTACCACTAGGTAAGAAGAAGCTCATTATACACTTTATATTTTGATAAAAGGAAGAAGCAAAATATCCAACAGTTGTACAAATCTTCCAAGCATATAATCAGTTGTTGAGATATCATTACAGCGCCACCGATACACTCTATTAAGACTTTGAAATTGTATTTAATTCCTAACCTCGTTCTACATGCTTCTACATAATAATAATAATAATAATAATAATAATAATAGTTGCTTATTAATTAAATACCGTATGATTATCTTATCATAGAGTATTATTTTTTCTTTTTTTTAAATTTTGTTATTCTTAATAATTTATAAGACTTGATGTAAAACTCCACAAATTAAAAAATAAAGTAAATAAGGTCGAATAATTCAAATTTGGAAAGTTCTACACAATCTCCACACACTATTATTTTTTAATTATTTTTTAATTTTTAAAAAATTTTATTTTGAATTTCTTTTTTTAAAATTAATTTAGCTTTTTTTATTTATTATCCATATATCAAATATTTAATAAAAAAATATAAAAAAAAAATTATATATAAAAATTATATGAACAACAAGAAGTTGTGAAGAATTTTTTTTAGGGAGACGCTGGAGACCGGTCCGGTTGTCCCCAGCGTCTAAAACAGCCCAACGTTAGTTGGTCTGTTTTATGATAAAAAACACATTAAAATAAAATAAAAAATATGATTAAATAAAAAAATGAAGATTAAAAATATAATAAAAAAATAAAATAAACAAAACATAATAAAAAATATAATAAAAAATACAATAAAAACATAAAAATATAATAAAAAACACAATAAAAAAATAAAATAGAGATGAATTTAAGGAAATTTGACTATAGAGAAAACGGAATCTCCATCGAAGGCTGTAGGGGTTGTTTTGATGGAGGGGGACAGACCGTCTATCCCAAGATTTCTCTTTTTTTTATTCTAATGTTTGTTAAGAGTATAAATTTTCATTGTGATTGCCACGTCGGCATCTGACTCACCCACAAAATCTCCAAATATTACCGATGCAAGTTTCTGTCCCTCGCAAACAAAACGTGAAGGGGGTTGTCCCACAAACTTTCGGTCATGATTAGTCTCCAGCCGCAGGATCCGTAGATCTCTTCCCCCACCAACCATAATCAGACCCGCACGTTGTGACAGCTCAAACCCGGTAAGGTAGGTGGGGTCCACTTGCGAGGTTGTCCGAACGTGGGGAGGCGAATCATGTCGCTTCGTCGTGCCATGTCATCACCCATGGGAATCACCCGTAATCGTATACAATTACAGACTCTCCAAACGCAACCCACGTTTTCGAACAGTTCCTTCAGTTAAAACTTATCTTCCAGTCGTTGGTCGATTCCTTAATTGACTATCATGCCCTTGCTTAAAACGCTTCTTTTTTCCAATCGATTCCCCATTGATAATGAAAATTTAGCTGGAATAAAAAAAAAAAAATGATGAGCCACAAGTGTTAATAACTTAAGAAAAATAATAGATATAATTATGGAGTTGTAAATAACGTGTAATCATTTAAAAAAATAATGAATATATATGAGACCCACGTGAGAAAAGTTAATTTTTTTTTAAACGACTACGTGTCATTTATAACTCTATAATTATATGTAGCATTACTCATAACTTAATATTCTATCCTTTACTTAGAAAGTATCGTTGCAAGGTGCCAACAGAAAAATTAAAAAAAGAAATGTCCATCTCAAACGCTCAGATTTGAAGTCGAATGTATAGTCATTTCTTTTGCATTTCATTTATATGGTTAGTTAAAATATTTATTTTATATTTAAAAAAAGTAATACAATAAATGATATTATTAAAATACATTAAAAAATAGATAAAAATAACACATAAAATATTTGTTTAAAATTATTAGTACTTTCAGATTTCGTTTAGAGATAGAAATAAGACGAGATAAATTAAGATAAAAAAAATTTGAATTAAAATTTAAGAAATTTGATTTAAGACTTGAAAAAATTGTATTAGAATTTAAAATTTTTATATTGAAATTTTTATTTTATATAAAAAAAATTAAAAAATTATAATACTAAATTTGAGAGAAATTAAGATCAAATTATTTCGTTTACGAATTCAAAAGGGACTCAGAGTTATTAGATCCAGTGGTAGTTCCGTCATTTTGTCACTCATATCATTCCATTCACTTCATTGAAAAACTCGTCCCTTCTTCAGCTTCTCTCTCATTCTCTCTCTCTCTCTCTCTCTGTCGTGTTTCTCGTACCAAACCAGCGGAGTGTCTGTTAGCAACTCCGGCCGTAACTCTCGAAGTTTGGAGCTCAACTAGACAGACAACTATCACAAACACTTCAACTTGGCTAGTGCTTCTATTCTACCAAATTAGTTTCTTCCAATTCCACTCTGTTTCAGGCTTTATATATACCCAACAAACAATCTTTTATTCAATCTCTATCTTCATCATTCAGGTTTGGAAAAAATACTTGATCTACATCTTGAGCTCAGTGTTTTGCCGTGTCAGCGAGGCTACTCTTTAATATTAAGTCCAAACTCTCATACTCCAACTTTTCCTAGGTACATGCTGTAAATTTTTAGCATTGCATCTCTTTAACTTCCAATAAATAGGCTTCTAATTCTCAAAAACAAGGTTGTTTTGTCCTAGATTTTGTATATTTTGAAGGTAGTATTGGTATCTGTGTTCTCTTTATCAATTTTACGTATCGCTATAGTTTGTAAAACCCTTTGCAGTCTATGATGATTTTTTTTTTTTAATCCCCTGTTTGATTGCTGAGCAAATGAAGCTAAAGATATTAAGATTCGGGATTTTCATATCTGGGCAGAAAGTGAAATTCTTCTAAAATCTCAAGTTATTATGTTCGTACGAACTTGGCTTTATTGGTACGCGTGTGCGTGTTTTCTTATCATTTTACGGAAGATTATCATCTATAGAAGTACTATGAAAGATTCAGAGGATTTTGAAAGAGAGGTAAAGAGTTCAACATGTTTGTGTATAGGGTGCTGGTGTTTATCGGGCTCTGCACGTTGCTTTCTTTGTTTTTCTCTGCAACCAAACAAAAAGTAAATTCTGGCCTGAAGATTTTCGAGCTTCTCTCTGCGACCAAAAATGGAGGTTTTACTCGTGTAGAATAAATTAATATAAATTATCACTTGCAAGGAAGGAAAATCAGTCAATCTTGTAACCTAAAAATTTAAAATCTAATTTCTTCTCTATTTTTTTCTGACTAACTGCGGTATTGACAAATAGATTTGACTGTTTCTGCAGAAATTATTCTTGCCTATCAATACGCCTCTGTCACGCAATGGAGTCCAAAAATGGGGTTACTTTGGTGGATGAGAGTTGTGTTATTGAGAGAAAATATGTGGAAGAATCAGCTGTAGACATGAACAAAGACAGCGAGAATGTTCTTAACTCCGAAGTACTTCCCTCCATCAATGGAATATCTGAACCAGTCAAGAAAGCTGAAAGCTTTAAACATGCTGAAGTGATGGCAACAGCCTCTGCAAGTAAAAGTTCAAAATCTACAAAGGTTCTATCTTCTGTGCAAAGAATTTTCTCACATTAGCTGAATTTTCCCGTGTTGGATTTCACCTTTGTATTAATAGTTTGGGTCTATTTATGTTTTTGCTGTCAGGAACCCAGAATTCAACATGGGGATTCTCCAAAAACCAATATACTGGCCAATGATAAAGCCAATCTGAAATCCACGACTCCATTTTCTGGAAACCGGAAATCAGTCCTTTCACAGAGTCTTTCCTTCCCAGCAAGAGGAGCTCGTTTTGATGTTAAGAACAAGAGCATTGATGTGTATCCAGTGAAAAGAGAAGCCAAACATGCTCAAAGACACTTGAATTCCGGTTTAAATCATCCAAACAGCCCTGCATCCACCGGAATCCTCTCCAAGGATGCAAATACAACATTAATAAAAGCAGCACTGATGGTGAAAGAGGAGGATGATGTTCGTTCCATAACTTCGTATGATTCTTGATCAGAGTTCTTCTTTCTTTTCTTTTCCTTTTTTTTTCCCCCTTGTTGCAAGCATAATCGTTCATTTTTCTCGCCACTTTCTGTAATGTTCTTTGTTGTTATCATCAGAAGCGGTACTCCTCGTGAGCGGAGGAGCAGCAGTTTAGGATTTTCTTTTAGGTTGGAGGAACGAGCTGAAAAGCGAAAGGAGGTTGTTGATGATGCACTGTAGTTCTTGTTAAGATTTTTCTTTTTCTTTTTTTCCTTTTTCTAAATGCAAAACACTGATCACTTTCCATTTTTGTTGACCAGTTCTTTTCTAAATTAGAAAGGAAGATTCAGGCACGAGAAGTAGCAATAACTGACTTGCAAGCAAAATCAAAGGTGTTGGCCCTTGGGACATTATTTTTATTCATCTAAAAGATCATTTTCTTTTCATCAATCTGTTTTTCGTCGGTTTTTGTCTTCCAATCTCATGTCTTTCCCATTTAAGCTATTTACCACATTTTCATTCTGGGTATCTTGCAGGAAAACCAGGAGGCTGAGATCAAGCGTCTGAGAAAAAGCCTGACATTTAAAGCGACACCAATGCCAAGTTTCTACAAAGAGCCACCCCCAAGAACTGAAATAAAGAAGGTAACTTGTCTTTTCATTTGACGTTTGAGGACTATTATAATCACTCAAAGATTAAACAAAAAAATATATATATAATAAATTGACGTAATTTCATATAATCCATTAAATTTATAATACAATAAAAATAATTTTACAATATAAAGAAATCATATCAATTTGTATAATTACTTATATCTAATCTATTTGTGACTTTGTGGAATAGTAGTACCTTATTTCTTGTTGTATATGCAACCCTGCTTCTACTCATTGACCTAGATACCAACCACACGCCCAATATCTCCAAAGCTGGGAAGGCAAAAGAGCTCTGTGACCCTGATAAACAACTCCTCTGAAGGTGATGGATCTGGTCTTAGCCCACGTCTGAACCCATCTCCGAAGCTCGAGAAGAACAAGAATTCCATTGCCTTAAGCAACTCTTCAGTAGGCAGTGGGTCTTGTGGTAGCCCACATCTTAACCGAGAACAGAGCGATTCAAACAAAGGATTACGTGCAGAATCTGATAAAAATGTTGTTGCTTCAAAGAAAACGATTAAAAAGTCCCAACCCAAGCTTCAGACGCGGGAAATTGCTGTCAGTAAAACTGAAAGAAAATCTGCCAAGTCTAAAACAGAGGCCCCTGGAGAAGATAAAGCATCCGGAAGAGGAAATGAAGAAAGCCAGAACCCATCCACCTGTCTTTCGGAGTACAAAGATAATATTGACCCAGAATCTGCAATGGATACCGCCCAGAACAACAATGCACCTATTCTTAATTCACCCACCCTCGAGATTATGCCTCATGAAGTTTCTGTTGGAGGTTACCGTTAAAGACATCATTTTGGAACTTATTTTTCATAGGTTTAAAGTTTGAAATTTCATTTAAGTTTTCTTAAAGAAGAGTTCTCTGTTATTGTGAATATTGTGGTTTTGAAACAAACATGAAAGTCGAATATTGTAATCTACAAGTTGGTATAATTATACTCAGGTCCCTTTTGCACGATCTATTCCACTTTCATGCGTAGTTTTAAGTTAAGCAAAAGTAGTTTTCAGTTAAGCAAAAGTTATCAGCTGTAGTCCTTGTATGCTGCAGCCAAATGCACAAGGGCTGCAATCCCTAATTTTTTCTAAATAATTAATTAATTAATTATTATGAGTATATACTGCTAAACTGCAACCCAACATTTTCCTTTAAGTGTGGTTTAAATAGTGAGTTAAAAAAAGATAAATTAAAAAGAAAATTGAATAAAATATTATTAAAAAATTATTTTTAATATTATTTGAATATTTTAAAAAATTAAATCGTTTATTATATTTTATATAAAAATTTAAGAAAATTATAATGATCAAATAAAATAAGATCATCTCTCAATTCAACCAGGGCGTAAAGAATATGCTCCTGAGAGCTGCTTGATATCATTCGAAGGCAATTGATGATAAGCCCTCTTTTTTCTTGTTTTGCATAGATCAGGGAGTCAAAGGTATGGCACTTCATCAAATATAAACGTACGAACTGCTTTTGCATTCCTAGTTGACGTTTTTCTCAGTCAAGCTCCACTCTGAGATGAGAAATGAGGAATCCTGCCAAGAGGAATCATTAAATCCTTCATAATCTCATACTCTTCCACACTTATTTGGGCACCATCCAACACCTATTTGGCCAACAACAAAACAAGAAGTCTGGTTAAAATTTTCCTTACTGAGAACAAGCAGTGAACGTCTGTCATTGTAAAAAAATAGAAACCAGAGTGACAAAATTCAAAATATAAAGGTATCTCATGAATCTCTACATCCAGAGTTCTCTTTTAAATGAGAAATAATACTTGCAATCGTAAGTGCAAAAAAACTATGAAAAAAAAAATATGGGACCAACATGAAAATAATTAATTTTTAATAGTGAACATCACTCTTTTTCAAAGTGATTGCACAGCACTTACGCACTCCACAACTGTATATAAAATTACTCCTCTTAAATATTAGGCTGACAGTACTCCTAAGAACTTTGATATTTCACATTCAACATCAAATGTTTCTTTTATTTTCCACAATTAGCCTCATGGCAATTCAATCTCTTTGGATCTGACGAGTGACGACTAATCAGTAATCATTATTCTTTATAATATAATAAATCTAAATAAACTCTCATAAATAACAACGAAGCATATAATACCTAACTGCACTATCATAATTTATCTTTGTATCGGTAAATAAGTTAAACATATAAGATGATAACACAATATAATGGATGGTCTCACCTTTGTCAAAAACATCCTCCTATTAGTCAAGTTTGAAGTAAGTGCAGGGATCCTAGAAACAGAGAGAGCTTCAACAAACAGAAGAACAATCACTTGCCACTGTTTCGATCTGAAAGCTGGAAGTGCATCCATAAAAGTCATTGTATCCAACAAGCGCCCCTGCATAAGAACTTGTCAGAGATGGTTCACCAATAAAAAAAATCTCATCAAATGTCTGTACAAACCACACTATAACTTCAGACGATATTTTGCAAAAAATTAGAAAATGAAGTAAGCAAGTCTAAAAAGCATTTGACTGTCATACAGGGTAGTACGACATCCCATAGAAAAAAGGAAAACAGACAACCAGCAAACTGACAGGTGCAAAATCAATACCAATCCTTGCTCCAAAATAGATATTGGTGTTGGCAGTCTCAAATCAGCAACTAGTCCAGGCAAAGCCCGAGCAAGACAACTGGCAAGAGTTTGCTTTATTTCAGAAGAACGACCATCTGCCAAGACCATCTTACTTGGGTACTCCCTCCCATTAACGGAATGGTAATCTTCGTGAAAACTCTCATCCCTCCCATATATATAAGCCAAAGAAGATGCTGTTGTCCATGCAAAGAGAGCCATCCACATTGTGGCAAAAGGTGATAACTGAATAACAAAAAAGTTGTATCTAGTCAGATATTAATAAAATTAGTCAAACAAAAATGATTGTGGCCCTGTTTAGGACAGAGAAACCTTACGGCCAAATTGAAACCTTCTGGCGGAGCATCATACCACGAATCCTCAGGGTTAAAAAACTCAGAATGTGGAACCCCAGGTTTTTCTGGCCACTTTAAAGGAGCTGGTTCTGATTCACGCATATCAATATCATCCATCAATTCCCCTTCATCCACATCTTGTGGATGTGGCAATATAATAATTCCAGCTTCAGAGACTGGATATTGAATGCAAGAAAATACAGGAAAAGAAAAGGTCAGTACTTTAATACAACTATCGAACCAAATATTAGGAAGATAACACAAACTTAAAGACAAATCTTTACAGGCATCTCTGGCATCAGATTCTCCAGAAGCAACAGCCTCTGCTGCCTCGTTTAATGCTATTGCACAAGCTTCTGCCGACTCAAAGCGTAATTTTTCATCATTATCTTCCACATCTTTACCACTTAATCTTTCAGGAGCTTCCTTTTTATCTTCTATGTCTCTAACCTCACAAAGATTTCCATCCCCACTGCCATCAACTTTCTCATCAGCCCAGGTAACAGTGCGACCAGATTTTTTCATACCTGAAGGTTTAAAAGAGGATTTGAACGTAGTCTCCTTTGACATAGCTGATTTCTCAATGTTGGCCTTCTCTACTGCTTCTGCAGTACTTACACTGGAACTAGTTGGGCAGGGGTTTGAAGTTGAAGGCAACCCTATAATGCTATGATCACCTTTGGTGGCCATTCTACTCTCTTTCCCTTTTGATTTTCTTGATTTCCTTTCACCAGCATTCTTTGTGGGAGCGGATGGTTTTTCGCGTATGGCGACATGATCCTCCAAGTCTTTACAATTCACTTTTCCTTTCAATTCCCTTATTTTAGCATCAGGAGTCTTTGTTGAACCTGATGGCATTTTTGAGACACTATATTCATCATCAGTGATTATAGTACTGAAGAAGTCCATCTCATTGATGACGAAGTCTTTTTCACTATTCAATTTGGTATGTCTAGCTTTGGGCCCTGCAACATACAATCCAAGCTCATTTTGATGCTAAAAGTTATTTCCCACTTTTATCAGCAACCTAAGTGAGCATTAGTTTTTTTAAGATACTACTTAACAATCGCACATCTGTGATGGATCTGGTCTAACAAACAAAAGTGGCACACTTAACAAGGGATGCACGCTTCAAGATGAAACTTTAAAGATCATACCTTCTTTGGGATTTTTCAAAGGTGAGGACTTGGAACTGCGTTCCCTCTGCGGAACATAGCCTTCAATTGCATTTGAAGGACCAACCCACTCCTCCAAAGGCACTTCCCCAACCTTGGTTTTTGGTTTCTCCTGAATTGTCAAGCCAGACAAACCTAAGTCCCCATTCTTTCCCAAACCATCCTTGGAGTCCAAACTCAAGTTCCCAAACAACCTCAAAACCTCATTAAATTTATCCAAGTCCAAAACTGGGCATCTCTCATCTTGCAAGCTCTTAGCAAAAGCTTGACTGTTAACAGCACAGCTTGAAGAGCAATACATGTATGTCTCCTGTAGATCATAAACCTTGTGTTCCTTCAAGGAAATGCGGTAGCGTCCCTTCCGAGGGCGATCAGCTGGCAGAGAATTGCGGCAAAGAGGGTAGCCACAGAGGTTCCCAATTGAACGCTCAGTCACAACATCTTCGTAGTCACTGCGAGACATCAGAGATCCAGCAGCAAAAAGCTGGTTTTCAGCTTGGATGCCTTCAAGAAGGGAAAGTTGCAGTTTGTAAACAGCATCTTTCGTTGAGATTGATTGATCCTTTGCCATTGGAGAAATTCTTCTGGTAAAGATCAAGTTAGATAAATTTCAAAGTGAAAATCTCTTTAAAATATTGCAAATTCTCAAGCCATGCCATGTCAGCCAGTTTGAAGTGAATGTGATAATATGAGCAGGAAGTGTAGCATTACTCTTATGAAATAATAATAATAATAAGAACAGCTCCAACCAATTTTAGTACAGGCATACATAAAAAGGAAAAGAGACGAAAATATATATTAGATGCTCACGAATTATAAATCATCACGCACGTAACAAAGCTTACGGATTATAAATGACGCTCTCATATCTATGTTCCAAATTCAGAATTTCTCCACAAGTATGCCTTTACAGCCCAAAAAAATACAAACAATCTTACTTCTTTTCCAAAACGAAGGCACATGCATAGAAAACATATATTTGCAAATCAAACTTGGAAATCCTACATTTTCTCCCAAGTCCAAACAGAATCAATGGATATCAAAGTTACAGCTAACCTAAAGCACTCAAGAGCTCGTGCGCACACATACAACTATAAAATATAAACCCGGAAAATAAACCCTAAGTGAAACAGACCTAGCCTTAGACTTTGATATTGATTGTTGGCTACAGTTCTTCTAGGTACAGTCGACTGAGATGGCTTGGTGCCATGTCTGTGTCAATGAGAAAAACAAAGCAAAACAAAACAACACAAAAACCAGAAGAAGAAAGAAGCTCAGTTTGGCACACAGCAAACAAGATCTGTGGGAACAAACGCATACGACTTCCTCTCAAATTGCCAACGAGACTATGCCAGATTTGTGCAAACCTAGAGCATTTTTGAGAGCATTTTCTCCCAAACCCAGACACAGAGGATTTAATGACAGTTGGAGATCTCCCAAACCCATACGGTTTCTTCAATGTTTTTGCAGATTTACATCATAATTTCTTCTACCTTTTTCTCAGTTTTGAATGTTCTGATGAATCAAGGAAATGAAGCAGTCATCTTCGGTTTTAAATTTCAAATGCTTGAACAATACTACAAATCAAATCCCAGTACTAACGCAACTGCTTGAACATCAATAAGCACAACAAACTACAAAGTTTATATTGTCAAACAAAGTTTATCTCAATAAGCAGAACGCAATCAGAGTATTACATGTGTATTGAACACAATCAGAGTGTTTTATACAAAATGTAAATATTGGCAACTTAAAATTGCAAAAGACTTGAGAAACAAAAAGCTATAAGTTTCCTTATGATCTATTTATAAAAAGTTGAATCTAGCCAATGCAAACTCAACTCAGTTATTAATCCTATATCAATCGTCGTCGCTGCCTTCATCATCAACAGAACTTCATACCCAGTCCAACTTGCCAGGTCAAAGCCAAGCTTGAGTAGTCAATTTCGAGCTACAGGTTAGAGGGAAAGAGAACTCCCCAAAGCAGCCATTCTCTTAAGAAGTTTTCCATTGGGTAGCTATTTTTTTTCTTCAAAATACACTACCAAATCTCACTTTTTCAATTTTAGCTGTTTACTTCTATAATATACCATCCATCAGCTAATCTATTTTTTCTCTATATCATTTAAATATTATATTTTTAATCTTTTTTTATTCATTTCAAATATTTTCTCTAACTATCAATGATATCTCATATCTTGTGATATTTACAATATCTCCCCATATACAATGTCATATATCTATGTTCTATTTTGTATTAATCCAATTTTATAATTTAAACCAAAATATAAATTAATTTAAAAAAATAAAAAAGATGAGATTATATAATAAAAATATTCTCAAAGTAATAAAAATATTTCACTACGTTTTGGAGCTTCCCCTTTCAGTTTTGTGCAATGTCAATGTCATACATTTATGTTCTATTTTAAATTATCTCATTTTGTATTGTGGTTCCCATTTTGTGCCACCATCATAATTTATGTGAAAAACAATGCATTGGATGATGTCCCATTTTCTTATAATGTAAATTAGTACACTGTCCAATTTCGTAAGCTAGATTTCGTTCCCAGATTACATATAGGCTGGCCATTGTCAACAATAGGGTGCTAACAATAGCAGCTCTTTAGAGGTAATACAGCTGGTGAGAGCACTAGTAAGAACAGATGGATAACCCCACTTTGGCACCTTCCTTCAATTTGTGCTAAGGTCCCACAAAACTTATTTACAGCATGTTGGATAACCGCCCATCTATTTTGGAGAGAGATCCGAGGAAAAAGAAAGAAGAAAACAAATGGGATCATAGAACTCAATCAAACTGATGAAATTAAATATGTTTGACAATGCTTATAAAAGACAATAACAATATTAGCATACAGATGGATAAAAGAAATAGCATCATATGAAATATATAAAAATAATTTCAAGGTTCATCTAGTATAAAAATAACATAAAGGTTACTCTAGGAGACAATATTTTAGAATCTAACCAACACTAGAGCAGAGCTGCTAGAGAAGTATAATTATGAGCAGAGCTATGGCATGGCATAAACATAAAGGTTACTAGAAAAATATGAGCAGAGTATAATTATGAACAGAGCTGCTAGAAAAATAACATCAAGGTTACTCTATGAATATATAATTATGCAAGAAAGAGAGGCATGGCATAAACAAGTCCAAACAACACAGAAATGCAACTGATGCAACAGGTATTAACATTGTTAGACAAAGTATGCAAAAAAGAGAGGCAGAGCTGGTAGAGAAGTATAATTATGTGGTAAAAACGAATTTGTCTGGAAGAAGAGCAATTAACAACTAATTTATAATACCAGGAATTAACATTGTTAGACAAAGTATGAAACCAACTGCACTTGTAACCAACTTCACTTGTTACCCAGCAACTTCACTTGAAAAAATAATAATCAAACTACCATTATAGTGGATCAAGAAAGAACAAATGCACATGCAATGAGACTACTATATAAGCCCCCATCCGCAAACACATAGCCGCTAATCCTGATGTGCTAACAATTGTTCTGGATGAGCGTACACAATGCTAACCAATATTATCATTCTGAACACGGAAAAAAGGACAAAAACATTACCCCTTCGTACTCAATATGGGGATAATCTCTACTCAATATGCCTTTTTAATGAAGCTTGTGAGAAATAATAAATTGAAAGGTAAAACCACATCAGAGTAACTTCAATCCCACATTTTAAGGTAAACCATTTATACTACCTAAACTAACACTGATGTTTGTAGCTTAAAAAGGATAAGAAAAGGAAGGAACCATATACTTCATCTGAAGAGTTTTCTCATTGGGGCCTGATACAACAAATATCTCAATTTGAGCTCTGTGTTAATACGAGGCTAAGACTCATCCCAGTTCACTTCTATTACGAAATCAACCGTCGACAGCTCTAAAGTCAATTTGAGCTTTGCAGGGTCAAGCCTTAAAAACAATTCGAAAAAAAGATTTCAAAAACAGAAAACCCTAAATCAATTTCAGAACAGAAAACCCTTCTATCATCTACGCGATTTCAGACCAACATCTACTCCATTTCTCGATTCGAAGTCCTAAATCGAAGGCAAGAAACGAAGTCCTAAATCGAGATGCCAAGAATCTTAAAAACCTAGTCCGAGATGCCAAGAATAACGCACCTCTGTTCTCCAAGATGGCGCGATGGAGTCGACGGAAGCTTCTTCCTACTCCAGAAACGCACCTCCCTCCGTTTCTCCAAGATGGCGCGATGGAGTTGAGAGAGGACCGGGGGGGGGGAAGAGGGATGAAGTCGAAGAGGATGCTCTTGCGATGGCGCGAAGCAACGTAAAATTAACTGAGGTGATAGAACGCAATAATCGAAAGATAAGCTACCAGAAAGAGAGCTCGGCAACAACACTCAAAATAATAAAATATGTTTTCAAGATGAACAGTATAGCGTATTACTGTTCATACTTTCAAAAAAAAATTATTTTAAAATGTCTCACGAAGTAGGTTTTTGGACGCTTTTAATTATATTTTAAAATAAAAAGTGATTTAGTTACTTTATTGAGATTGTTCTTATTATCTTCTTAAAACATTAGTATTGAATTTATTAATTTTTTTTTAAAAGTTAATAGAAAATATAAATTTAACAGAAAGTAGAAATTTGATAAAATGTACAAATTTAATAAAAAGTTAATACATTCATATTTATAATTTTACATTAGATTTATCATTAAATTTATCAAAATAATAATATAATATATAATTTATAAAACTAACATATATATTTATAATTTATTTATCCAACAAATATATTAAAATATAATAAAAAATTATTTTAATAAGTGAATAGTAAGTCTACGTATATGAATGATAAAATAAAGTCAGTGTAGCTCAAAATTTATCATAATTTTATTTGATGAATTTAATGTAGAAATATTTTAAATAAATATATTAAATTTGTATTTATATTAATTTTTGATAGAGTCAATATTAATGCTCAAAAATTAATAATATTTCTAATTTGTAGATAATTTATAGCATAATATTTAATTTGGTTTTTTTATGAATTATTCTATTTCAAACCGTTGAGTAAATCATGTCATTTATATAAAATTATGTCATATAAGTATCTTATTAAATGTGGTCTACATACCGACTTGAGAGTATAGTTTATTCCAGACAATTTATGCATTGTTAAAAGTACATTTGAAGCTCTGAAACTCAAAATCAAAGGGATAATTACCCTTAAGAATTAAGACGGCAAATAATTTTCAAGTTAGCTAGTCAATTATCATTTAAATGACATGCGATCTTAAATACAACCGAAAGGTTCAAATTTTCTGATTTTTCTAGTTACGTAAAGGCGAAGTTTTAAATATCATACAAGACGTTATTAGTCAAGGCACTGATACGAAATATTTTGATATCAATACTGTTTCGTGTACCGTTTCGAGATAATATTTCGATATCGATACCAATACCATTTCAATACCAATACTGTTTCAAACTAGTACCGTTTCAAAATAGTTTACACCTGGATAAATTATATATATACAAACATTAACTGTATTCTAAAATAATAACAAAATAAGTCATAATTTTTTAATACAAATCTTAAGTTTTAAGTTACACCAAATATCATATAAAAAAATTACAATAAATATAAAACTAAATAAGTTCCTAATCCAACTATTAAAATAAAATCACACATCCTCATCAAAAAGATAATAAGGATCAATATTCGACATGTTAATCAAAATATTTTCATCAACGTCATCACCATCATTAACATCAACATCAACATCAACACCAACGTTATCATCATCTTCTTTATTTAGTGTGGCTAATGGCTCCTCAATACTAGCTCAATCCAAGTATTCGCCATCAAGAAGATCAGATTCTTCATCCACCAATTCTTCCATCAAGTCAATGTTTTCAAGATTGATTTGATCTAAAGCATATGTTCCTTTTTTTATGCTCCTGTCAAAATAAACTCAAACATAAATAAAAATGTTACATATTTTTCAATTTATAAAAAACATTAGTATTAAAAAAAATTTACCTCTTTTGCAGCTTCAAGTTATAAAGAACAAATACTAAATCATTTAAACGTTTATGCACTAATTTATTTCTCTTCCTTGAATGAATAAAATCAAATGTGTTCCAATTTCTCTCACATCCAGTTGCACTACAACATTGATTTAGTACTCGAACAGCAAACTTTTGAAGCGTTGGAACTTCACAACCAAATTGGTTCTACCATGCAACTATAACAATAATGCAATTAGAAATTATTAATTAAATGCAAGTAAAAATAAAATAAAATTTATAGTACAAAGTCACACTATTTAACAAATAATATTGATAAATGATAATACCTGGATTAATCTTATCACGCTGGCAAATTGCTAAAAAATGTCCAAACTCACCTACTGCATTCTTATACAAGTCAAATTATGCAACGATCTTGTCTTGATTAACGGGATCAAGCTCCATCTTCATAACACAACTGTTGAAACTTCTTATAACTTCATTTTTTATTTTTAAAGCAGGGACTATAGTAAATTTCAGGGTTAAGAAAACAACCCGCCGCATGTAATAGACTGTGAAGCTGCTTATCCCATCTGGAATAAATGATCCTAGTGAATGGACTGAATACACCGACTTTGTTATTGCATATCGCTTTTATGTTCTCTTTGACTCTTTCTATTGCATCATACAAGTATCTCATCACAGGCTTCTCATCCCCGTTAACAAGTCGTAGAACACGAACTAGAGCCTCACTAACTTTTATAATAAATTGACATTGAGTCCAAAACCCTTTATCTTCTAGAACAATCTCAGCTATCTCCTTCCCTATATTGCTCCTAGAATGACTTGATGCAATCCATTTATCACAAGTAAACATTTGTCTTAATTGTTTCTTATACAAGAGTAAGTATTGGATACTTAAAAAATTTGTTGCAAATCTAGTAACTACAGGACAACACAAATCATGACCATTGGTGAAGTATTTTCTCATCAGTACCAAAACTCAACCATGGTTATAGATAAATTTCGTTATCTTTTTTACCTTTTTTTATAGTATTATCAATAAGGGGAAAATACCTTGGATTATAAAAATTCTCTAACATCAAATCTATGCAATGAGCTGCACAAAGAGACCAATAGAAAAAGCCATATTTCTGCTGTAATTTTTTTCCCGCAGCTTTATAACTTGCATTATTGTCTATTATGAATTGCACAAGATTTTCAACTCCAATTTATTGAACAACCTCATCAAAAAGTTCAAACAATGTTTCAGCATCTTTTTTAAAGCCTAATGTATCAACAGACTTCAAGAACATTGTCCTTTTTGGACCATAAACTAGAAAATTGATTATTGATTGTTGCTTCTGATTTGTCTAACCATTTGCCATTAGTGAACAACCAGTTTCATTCCAAAGCTTCTTAATTTATTGCATATAATCTTGAACATCATTCAAAATCATTTGTAATAGATTTCCTCTTAACTCATATAAAAAAGGGCCATTGAATCCTGACCCAATAGCAGTCATGGTGTCGATAGCTAGTTGATAAAACTTGGATTGAGCTGCATTAAAAGGCAGATTAGCATCATACCACCAGCGTGCTACAACCATCTTTGCTTTCAAAATCATATCATTCGAACACATAAAGCTCTTAATTGAAGGTTGGGCCCCAGGAGTTGTTCTTGAGGCAAAAAATCTATTCATTCCCCCCATTGATTTTCCAGTTCCAGATTCCTTCGACTTCTCTTTGCCTTTTGAAAGCTGAGATTGTCCCTCCATACTATCATCAATATCGTCAGATGTTAAACCTACATGGCCTTCAATCTTTGAGCTAATTTTTCTTTTATTCTCTTTGTTTTTTTTTCATTTCATTAAGCAGCTCCTTCATTTGCCATATTACATCTTCAGAAATCCTTTTACGTGTTTCTACATTGCCTTAAATCCTAGCTAAATGATGCTTCAACCGAGTTATCCCATCACCTCTAATTACTTTATTACAATATAAACATTCGGTATTATTTCTTGCTCCTGGCAGTTGGCACTACACGTGTATGGGCCCATGCTGGATTTTCTGATTTTACAGGAGCAAGTGTTGAAGACATACCACGAGCACTGGTTGATTGACAACTAGACGTTTTTAACAATTAAAGTAAAAAAAAAAAAATTAACACTTACTACTCTGCCACAATATAATATAATAAGGGCATAATTTCAAGATTTTCCTTAGAACTCTAATTGATAAAGTTCTATTTTTTCTGATCTAACTAACATGTTCAATCCAAATAAGAAAATTGGGTAACATTTCCTTTTCTTTGATATTTATGGATTGTGCATATATAGTCAGAAGATGATCTTACAACTGATATGAGTAACATTTCACACAGACACATCATCGAGCATTTCCACTATTGGCTTATCTAAATTTACTTTTTTTTGTTTCTTTTTAGGCGTCTTTAGTTTAATGTATTCTCATCCTTCATCAATTTCAGCTAAATTATTTTCTACTTGGTCTGAGCATTCACAAAGAAGCCTCTTCACAAAGAAGGTGTATCTAATTCAAAGTAATTAAACAACAAACTCCATGTTCCCTCAATACTTATTTTTTTGAGACCTGAAAATGATTCCTATTCCCTTTTAATAAATTTTCCATGCTCAAAAATGTGCCCCAAGATTTGTTTAAGTTAATACATAAAGTTTCAGTTTACTTGTTTGGTTAAAGCATAAAGAAACACTGAGCTTAGTCCCAGTTTATTGGTTTGGTTAAAGCATGCAAAGTCTAGCAGTCTTAGAAAAGGTGAAAAAAAAAAGAAAAAAAGATAAAGGATTGAAAGGGGACCGCGCCATACATGTTTCCCTGGTTGGAGAGTCGGAGATGCGAGATCGCCGAGATGAGCTGATGGAGACGGGCGACGACAACTAATGATGGGTGATGACGAGTTGACAGAGGGAAGCAATTTTCGGAGGGCTACCGAGTGCCATTGGCCTTTGGGTGCTGCTGCTGCACTGCTGTTGCCGAGAATCCAAGGGACCGAGGGTCCGAGATGCCAATTGCCGAGAACGAAAGGGGCGAACGAAATGTTAATTAGGTTAATGTGTTGATGCAAATTTCGAAATAGCCCCTAGATATTTAATGAAATTACGAAAATGCCATCAAACCCAGCAGATGAATTTGTACAAGACGGAATTTATATTTCAGCCGAAATATAAATTAAAAAATTAAAAAAAATATAAAAAGTGATGGTGTGTGAAAGTTAAAGGTTGGGAGGTTGTGTAGAAGTGCTCTAAACCCTAAACCCTAGAAGTGCTCCAAAAATACTCCATAAATGTTTTATGGTAATGGACTTTAACTACTTAAGATTTAGAGTTTTTTTGGAATTACGTTTTAAATTTTAAAAAATATTTGTAAGTAGTTAAAAATATTTTTAAAGAAAAAACAATACATTTAATATCTTTATAAAAATTATTTTGATTAGTTAAAAAAATTAAAAATTAATTTTTTCAAAAAGCATAGCTTTTATTATAAAGTTCTTATGAATAATTATATATTTAAAAAAAATTATTATAACTAAAATTAAAAGTGGTTTAAATACATATTTATCAAACATAACTAATTTTTAAAATATAAAATTTATTATTTAATTTATAAATTGTTAGCTATAAAATTATAAATTATATTTTCCACTGTAAATTTGTTTGCAATCAAATTTAAGATGAAAAAAAATAAATGCTTAGGATATCAAAATCCCACGCCATTATCGTATAAAATGATGAGACTCCTTTTGGATGGACACAGCTATTGTAATTGTAATTTCTTCAATAATTTAAAAAAAAAATACATAAACTAAGAATATTTACTTCCTTAACCATTAAAAAAATCGGTTAAAATCATTGTTTTTCAATCCATCAGTTCAGAAAGCATTTCAAAATAGGATTCTTCAAGAAGATGCAAGTGCGAATGAGAGCTTATTGATTATTATTCCAAGTGGTGGGATACGGCAAAAATTGGGCACATTTTCTTTTACACGTGATTGCGTGAGGCCGAGGTTATCTTTGAATGCTATAATTCCTACGAGTAGGAATCATAGACAAATTTCATGTAATTTATTTTTATATATGTATATATAAAATCAACTTATCTATTTAACTTATAAAAATAATTTATTATTTCCCACACTACATATGGAAAATATATACAGACTGATGTACAGTTAAAATATATGACTCATATCTGATATATATACAATAATAAGATGATAGATGTTGAAAGATAGTTGCTCGTATAAAATTTATGTCATTCGATCATGTGGATATAGACATATTGTCAAACCATATTAAATTTATATATATTATTTTTTTCTTTTTTTTTAATTATTCTATATATTCATTATAATTATCTTATGATAACAATAAGAGGCATGATTGGCAGTCCTACTGTTTGGAACAGTCGAAACATCCCATTCACATAAATAATATTTTTATTATTTATGTAAACAGTAAAAATATTAATAATATGAGTGAGATGTTACCGCTGTCCCAACAGTAGGGGCTGCCAAAATTAATACTAGCAATAATTACTTCTAGCGCTGGCAGTTTTGATACTGCAATTCATCAGCCACGGCTTTTTATACGTGAAAATTTTGCCTCAATCTCATGTCGTACGTGCCGATGCAATGCACCTAAGAGCGTGTTTGCTCTGAAACTTCCTTGTCTTATTTTTTTTTATAGCCATGGCTGATTTTACTCCTTTTTTTTTTTTAATTTATCTTCCCAACCTGCCTTAATTTATCAATGACCAAACTAAAAGATTCTTTTAATGTTTTTTCGGGTCAATATTTACTCAAACCCGATAATGTTTTAGGTGATCAATTATTCCCGTGTTGACGCATTTGTCTGGTCTCGGAGCCACCGTGTTAATCAAATCCAGCGTTTGTTTAGTGTGGACTGTGGACTCTAACCCTCCCCAACCAAATCCTGAGATATGCCCTCCAACCACTGAATTTCATACTAATATACTAAAATATTCTAGGTGAGCAAACAAGAGTACGACTGTATCAAACCTCAGCTGTATCACAACCGGGTTCTATTTCATATATCTTTCTGCATATAAATACAATAATTAAATCCCACAATAATTGATATGGTCTACAGCCAATATGTGGGATTCAGAAAAAGAGGGTCGAGACGACCGACATTCCTCTCTCTCTCTCTCTCTCTTCCCAACCATCCCGTCCTGCCTTCCGTAGCATTTTCCGTAAGTTTTTTTTTTTCAATTTTATAGATTTATTTTCAAGCTCTTATAGTTTATTGTCCATAACATAAAAGAGTTTCAATCTACTGCTTGCCAGATGCCTTGCACAACCATGCATAAGATCTTTAGTCTTCCCAACCACTAATTTCTAAGGCTTCGTTTAAATTTAGAAATGAGACAAATTGATATGAGTTTAATTTATTTTTTAATATTATTATTATTTTAAAATTTGAAAAATGTGTATTGAAATTTGAAAAATGTGTATAGAAATTTATATTTTATATAAAAAATTATAAAAATATAATGATGAAATGAAGATGAGTTGAGATGAACTAAATTCATTTGCGAATACAAACGAGGCCTAAAAGAGTCGAAAAAAACTATCCAAAAGGTGCGTGAGTTAGGATTTCTATCCGCGAAATACCCACACTGCAACGAGCTTTGATGGTTCCCTAGCCGTCACGTGGGACACCTACATCATCAACAACCTGAGACACGTCGATCTGAACTATACATTCTCTAACCAATGCGGCGCGTACTTTTTACGCGTTGCCACAATTAGCTATTAAGCTTCTCTTGTACATTTGCTCCTCCTCCAGTTATTTTTTCTTAAGCTAGGATTAAGATAAAGTGAACATAATAATCCCTATCAGTCAGACCAGCTCAATAGAATACAGCACACCTCTCCTTACTGTAATTTTCAAACGCAGTCAAATAATTTATTTATCAAATTATTTTAAAATTATTTTAGATGAAATCCCTTCAATTGAAATTGGTAAGAGCCACAATTGTAATTTTGAAATCGCTTTTTATTTTTGATATCTGCTGTATATTTATTGTATTGAGATGATTAATGAAGATTTTCACCTCACTAAAATTTGTATTATATAACTTTATTATATCTATGAAATGCTTGTGTATAATATATATATATATATATATATATGTATATATGTGGGATTCGGATTCTGTCTCTCTTTTCTTTTCTTTTTTCTAAATGAACCTGTCCCAAAATATAAACAATAATTGACCTACAGCCTGTTTTTCATCTCTATTACTAAATGACAAGGAACCCTATCCTTATAGACGACCATTCTGCTGTCTAAAACCAGCAAAATAACAAAAGCACACAACTACCACCGTAATTGTCACCACAGTTTCAACTTCAACAGAGAATATACATCCATCCCAAACCAATACGAAGCTCCAATTTCATACACACAATCATAATATGACAGTAAAGAATATTTACGTTTCGGTGTGATTACGAGCCATAAATTCACAAACAGGCCAAAAAGATTAAAATAAAAAATAAAAAAAAGAAACACAGCCGAGTCATGAAATTCGAACATCTTAGGAGGTTGTTTTATGCATTATACAGAGGCTGTGAATCAAAGAGGAAAAAAAAATCGTGATTATGGTATTTATAGCCAAAAAACAGAGACATTTCTCTTCTCCCTCCAATTAACTATGCATCCATTATATTAGATGGAATCATCCTACAACTGCATATAACAGAAATTACTTAATTAGCCAAGGAAACCTATTTGAATCAAATTACAAAGAATGTAAAAGGAAATGTCTTTACCATTTATGAACTGTTTACAATTTTCCTTCTGGGATTTGTATTATTCATTGACAAGTAGATAAACGTGAATCCTGTCCAAAAGCTCCAAGCATCCTACAAGCCACTTCCAGCAACTTCCCTGTCATAACAAATCAGGTACAACTTAAGTCAAACACAAGATAAAAACCTCCTCAGCATTGACCTAGTCCACGAAAATTGTGGCATCATCTCCATTTTACTTGTCACCGACAAAATTTGATTCAATCAACGTTGCTCTCATCAGAAACCCAAAAATTTTACTACGACGCATTATCAACACAACACAGGTCAAAACCCACCATCCCCAACATGTTCACATCAAACAGAAACCCGGAATTTGGTCGGGATAACATTAACCGGGACGAGAATATCACATCTCCGACAAATACTATCCCATCAACTCGGAAGTTTCAGTTAAAGAAATTTACAACAATAGCACATTATATAAGCAGTTAACCTGAGGAACTTAACATTGTCACATTAACATACCTCTTCTTGGCTTGGAGACAACCTTGACAACTGGAGCTGTCTTCTTCTCTGTCTTTAGTTCCTCCTCCTCCTCCGCCGGGAACAAAACACCGTCAATCCCTTGCACAGAAATTCTCCCGTCTGTGTAAATATCAGGGTCGAACAGATATGCAGACCCATCTCCCTGTCCGAATTTTACAGAGCCATCAGCCTCTTGAGCCACAACCTTGTGCGGCAACCTCAGCGTATCGTAACGGACCTTTCCAAACCTCCTCACCGCATTGTACATACTCTCTTCGGTCTGATACTCCGGTATGATATGGTAGTATATTATTTGCTCCGGTGCACCGGGCTCGCTCAATTGGTCCGTCGTCAGCTTCGCCATAGCCTCGTCGTTGGGAGCCAAGACGGTCAAAACGTATCCCTCGGAGACCAGCCTTCCCATTTCGGTGGCTAGGGAGGTTAGATTCACCAAAATATCGGCCATCTCGTTGTAACCACCGTAATGCAAAAGGGTGTGGATGAAGTCCTTGACCTGGCGCATACCATTGAAGTGTCCGTGTGGTCCTCCGGGTCCTGGCGCCGGTGCCGGAGCCAGGGATGGGCCTGGTGCCAATGCGTCGTAAATCGGAAGAACCGGCGGGGCTCCGGCCGGAACAGGTGCTGCTGGTTTCTTCAAACGGTGGGTCCTGGGATCCACCTCCGGTGCGCCCTCCGGTAACACCGCGGAAATCGACCGCAGATTCCTTCTCCGGTTGAAATCCTCCTGTACGGATCGGGGAATCAGCATCCGTTCGATCCCGTGGATTACACCGTCAGGGCGGATGACGTCGTCCGGTCGAACAATTTCGGCAGAGTCGATGATTCTCTTGCCGGAACCCTGGCTTCTCAAATATACATGATCATTACAGAGGTTTGGGTGCCGAATCGGCCCAGAAGACTGGCGGGGCCACTCGTCGGAACCGATTCGTCTGGGAACAATGTGGAACATCAAGAGGGTCTGGAGGGACTTGAGGTTGCCGGGAGCGAGCAAGAAGCGCTTGAACTCGGGGTCGAGTCCTCGCTCGAGAGCTTCATTTCTCGGCGCGAAGATGGTGATGTTGTGTTTCCCGACGGCTTCCTCGAGGGTTTGTAAAAGAAGGGCTTTCTCCACGAGTTCAGCGAGCTCAGTGTAATGCGAATCGAGGAGGGCGACGAGGACCGAGTTGGAATTAATCTGGCCGGAGCTCCCAGAAGAAGAAGAAGATTTAGAGATTGGAGTTTGTGGCAATGTCACATGGGATGCCGAAACAGAAAGAATGAAGAGGGCGAAGAAGAAGGAAACAAGCTTGGAGACACCATCCATGGTGCTCATAGAGAACAAGAACTTAGACTCGCACTGTATGGCCTGATGTTTTAGCATTGAAGTAGTGAAGTGCGGGGGGTGGGTTTAGCTTGGGGAAGAAAGAAACGCGCGGAGGAAGAGAGAGAAGTGAAAGCTAAGACATTTTATGGTGGGTTCAAACAGGCTGGCTGTAGGGACCACACGTTAGTGACAGGTATCACGAGCTGGAAGGCTTCAAGCTCCGAGGTAGTCCAAAGCCACCGCATTCTGTCCTTGAGCCACTATGTTTTCATGCCAAAGCAAACATCAAAATATTATTATTATTTAAAATTTTAAAAACGGAGTACTAATGAACAAATAATAACACTTTAATATTATAAAATAAAAATAAAATATGATATGATATATGATATAATAGGTAATTTTTTTATAAAAATGATAATACCACTATTTTTAAAAATGATATAATATGATATATTACAATTTTATCAAAAGAAATGAATGATAATAAAAATAAGAGAAGGGTTGGTGGGCAAAACTATCAAGCGCAGGTGGGTGAGGCTCAGCCGCTCAGATGTCCAAGGCTCCAAGCAGAAGCCGAGCCGAAGGAGCTCAAAAAGGAAAGGTGTCGGTGTCTGCAAGCTGAAATGTGAAAATCAAATAAATACCCTCAATTTTACTCCAAGTTTACAAAAATTTCCAGATGTCGCCTTTAGCGCGCGCGGGATGCGTGAATTTGGTGGCATCTCTGCGGACGGTATGTGAAAACGTCGACGTTCTGTCTACCAGCAGATACTTTGTCACTCTCAGAGTCTCATCCGATTTGTTTTATTATTATTGAAACACTATAATATTTATTGATTTTACACGTTTTATTCGGCAAATTTAAATAACCAACGTGATTTGTTTTTTTAGACTTATAAATCATTATAAATTTTCTGTATACAACTTTAATCATCTTCATGATTTATCATTTATGTCTATCATTTGAGTAATGATATATTAATAATTTTTTTATAATTTTTTTATAATTTTTATAATAATTATATGTTAAAATGAGGATATATATAAATTAATGTACAATTTATTTTGTTTTTATAACTAGTTTCATTTTATTTTATTTTATTTTATATTATCATTATTATTATTATAAATACTTATATAAAATAAAATAAATAATTTAATTTTTTTAATTTTAAAATAAAATTAATATTAAAAAATATTTTAATTAATTTTTAACTTAATATTAGACTCTTTAACTATTGTTCTTGATTTCAGAGCACCAATCATTATTAAACTGTTAAATTTGCTAAGGTGTCGTTTCACGTGATAGAAAACATAAAAGTTAAAGAAAGATTTATAAATAAAACCAAATATTGTAGAAACGAAAACTAAAAATACAGATAAACCAGAAAAATAAAAATTAAAGCATGACACTTGTAAAATAAAATGAGAATAATACATCTAAAATGTTGAAAAACCACTTCCAAAGCGAAACAAAATTCCAATTTTTAGATTCCCAGAATTTGAGAAGTAATAAATCCGTGAAATAAATTAATAACATGGTGGTTTGAAACGCAAATTCCCAATCCAGCATAGGAGCTCAAGTTATCATGAATTGATTTTTTAATTCATCCCATTTAATTAAAAAGTAATCTTAGGATTAATGCTACAGATAAACAACATACAAACGTTAATTAATAAAATAATTTTTTTTAAGTCCATCAAATATAAACTACATCGCAATCCACATATAAACACTTCAATTTTACGATTAAATAAAATGAATTTTTCAGATTTTCAAAATTTTTTATTTATAAATAAATTTATTTTAATTAATCTCATTTTAAAATAGAGATTTATCTATTTATTTATTATTTAAACTTAAGAACAGAACCACCATTTGGCTTGAGGGATTTTGACCTCCCAAAAATTTTAAAATTTGATAAAAATCAAATTTTGAAAGGTATTTTTATGAAATAAATTATATAAAAAAATTTAATATTTGTCTCTCTTTAAATTTTGTTTTGCAAATTGATTCTTCAAAACTAGATTTTTCAGTTTTACCCTTACTAGGACTACAAATAAATCTAACTTTTTGAACTATATGTAGCATTGCCCCAACTAATATAACATAATACACAAAATATTTCGAATTCATTTTCTTCAGTTTCAGGTTTATTTCTCCATTCTTTAATTTATAGATATTATACAGCACACATTAAGCATCAAACATTACAGATTATCAATTGATATTTATTTAACATTTATCTCTTATATTTGTCCCAAACATTTTTATTAATTAAACCATGCATATTTCACGACTCACACGCTATGTTAAAAACAAAATTCTGAATCAACCTTAACCCACTTTTTTAATTAAACTGTTTTTTTTTTTCAAATCTTTAGTTCATTCTTGTTCTTATATGGTCTCAGGAACACATGATGCATTTAGTTGGACATGATGTAGCTTTGGACTAGCCAAATTGACAAAAACAACTTGGAACAATAAGTTAAACAGATAATTTGTCCATGCTTAATGACTAAAACCATCAAATAATCCAACGAGTCAAGGACCATCTTATTATTCTGATTTTCTTTGAAAAATAAGGCAATCGCGGTTACTGAATATTAGAGGAATATAAATGATATTTGTAATCAGTAAAGTGTGCAAATGCTCTATAATATTTGAAAAAGATAAGTAAATACGAAATTTACATAAAAAAATTAATTTTTAATAATAAAAACTTGATTATTTTTAAAATGATTAAGTGATATTCATCAAATGAAAAATGATACTTGTAGTTGTGTGAGTATCTAAATGCCACGCAATTATTTAAAAAAATGCGAATGAATACAAGATTAATATGAAAAAATTTAATTATTCAAAATGTGCTCTATTTTTTTTTTCAAAATGACCGAGACAATCAATACATTTACCTGCTACATTCAGTTAATGAAATATGATAAATTTTAAAAGTTGAATAAAATATTATTAAAATATTATTTTTTTAATATTATTATTATTTTAAAAAATTAAATTAATATTTAAAAATATTTAATTATATTTTATATAAAAAAATTTAAAAAATATATAATAATAAATTTTAAATTAAAATCAGCCTCAACTCATTCTAACTTGGAATCCAAACCGGTCCTTAACACACATTATACTCGGGAACAGCTGAATTGAACCAACTGGCATTCAGATATGCTTTATGCATGAACCAAACGTAAACCAGCTGTCTTCAGCATTTGCTGTCGGATATGAATCAATTACTAAAAAGTCAAAACCGGAATTTGGCCAAAGAAGTTTTTTAAGTTTACCTCCAAAAAGGAATAGAAAGTGCTCCAGAAATTGGAGAGGATTCGAGGAACACCCATGAAGGAAAAATCAAGCAGTGAATTATGGGATTGTCTCCTTTTACGTAAAATATGACGGCAAAATGGGTCGTAGGAAGAGAGATGCCAGAAATTACATATGAAACTGTTTTATGAATGTAATTCTCGAAGGTTAGAAACGCAGAGTCGACCATCCTGGTCCAATGAACAGAACTGATTGTTGAGACCAGAGTTACGGACAGATGAGAGAGGATTTTGGTCGGAGGGACAGCGAGGAGGAAGATGAAACTGGCACTTGATGTCGGCTAAACGAAATGGGGACAGGGTGGGTCTAAGCCCACCCATTTTACCCATCCCGGGGCCCCTTTTCGCACAAACATTGAAAAGGTTGGATCTAAATGGTAAAGAAATTCAACTGCCGAGTCAAAGCCCAACCCACGCATACGTTTTGCATAATTTAGGGAAAATTTTAGGAAATATGAAATTTGGCTCAAATATCAGTCCATCATTTTTTATAAATAGTAATGAATTAAAATAGATAATTAAGTTTTATAAAAATAATTTAAAATAAATTTAGATGTATTTAGATATTAAGATAGATTTATATGTATTTATAAAAAAAATTTTAAAAATGTAGATTTTTATAAGGTAAAAATATATTGAATTAAGAAAGTTGAGAGTTTTACACGTAACAAAATTTTAAATTGAATAATATTTAATAATTTAAAAGATATGTATTTGGACATTAAAATAAGTTTAAAATTTTTCAAAAATCCTAACGAAATTTTAGAATCTGATTGGATAGTAAAAGTAAAGAATAATATTTTTTAAAATACTTTAATCAGAAAAAAATTACACAAAATTAATTCACAAATTAACATAATTATATATTATATATTAATTTATAAAATTACTTTTATTATAAAATAAAATTACATCAATTTAGAATTTCCTTTTGTATGCCAATAACCTTTTTGTCTTTTTTTTTTTTTTTTTTGATCAACCTTTTTGTCTTTTTAATTACGTGGGCAGAGGGACATGTCACAATCCTATCGTTACTGGGCTGACACTTTCAAAAGTGTATAATACATATAAAAGACTAATAATACATGTATAATTATATATTAAAATAAAGATATTTATATAAAATAATATTATTTTTATAAATATAATTATACAAATAATTATAAAAAGTGTTATATTTCTATCATTTTCCTATATTAAAAACCGAATTAATTATATTCTTCAAATTAATTAGTGGGTAGTTTACCTCATCAACAATTATAATATTTCAAATGCGTTAAAATATGAAAAAATATGAAAAAATAAGGAATTTGTGTACAGTTCCACTCCTTGAGCAGATCATATTAAAGACGATTTAAAAGTCCAAAATATATTGTCGGTGATGAAAAGTGGGAGGGGGTTAGCTTTATATAAATGAACTAATGTCTTTGACTCTTTGCCTACAACCTAAACTTGACAGATGCCAGATGCTTTTCGTCCAACAAAAACCATTTTACCAGTAGTTGAGCATGCAATAATGCTAAATTCATTCGTAAAATACATAAAAGAAACCACTTAAAAAATTAAAAATATAACATAAAATTTACATATATTTTTTAAAATTTTTAATAATAAATTCTATTCTTTTTTAAAATGATTAAACAATATTTACATACTTACGATTATATATAAAATTATTCAGTACATAAACATTACGTAATCATCTTAAAAAATAAATTAAATCCATCATTAAAAACTTTTTTTTTCGTATGAACTTTACATTCACTCACTTTTTTCAAAATTCTAATGTGATATTTAGACATTTCATAACTGCAAATATCATTTCTCTGTTTATTATTTCTCCTCTTTCTTTTATTTTCACCTCCTCTAAATCGGCAAAATTGCAAAGCAAACATCCATTACCATCACAAACTTTATCATCACAATCCAAAGCGAAGGTCCAATTTCATACACAAAGAACAAAATGAGTGACAAAAATTGTAGATCTTGGACGGTTGTTTATGCATACAGAGACGATGAATAAGACATAAAATAATTGAAATATATATATATATAGATATATATGTGTAATTACAGTATTTATAACCAAAGAAAAAAAAAAGAACAGTGAAAGCTTTCTCTTCTGTGGGTTTTCGAGGAAGTTTTGCTGTGGATACGCCTCCCTCTCCAAATGTTCTAGGCATCCATTTTATTAGATGGAATTATGCTACAACTGCCTGCATATAAACGAAAAAATACTCAGCCGAAGAAAGAAAAACCTAAAATTTGAGAGAACATTGCAACATATTATTAATATTGTATTTACCATTTATGAAAGTGTTTACAGGTTTTGTGCATTTTCATTGACACGTAGATAAATGAGAATTCTGTCCGAAAGCTCCAAGCATTCTACATGCTACTTCCAGCAACTTCCCTGCGAGATATGCAATTAGATTAAAGTCAACACAAGGTGAACCATCAACCTCACAGCAATTCGCTTGCTTAGAAAAAAGAAAAAGAAAAAGAATTCTTCAACTTTAAAGGCGGCCTTAATTACATGACAAATATAAGATTTCAATGTCATCCCTAGACCCTCTCTCTCTCTCTCTCTCTCTATATATATACATACATAAGAAACTGTTACAGATACAAAGAGATCAATAAGAACTGTTACAGATACAAAGAGATCAGATCTACAACTAATGTGATTTTATAGAATTCGGTATATCTATTTTATAATAAAATAACTTAATATCTGATATATCATATCAAATCATATCAATTTATAAGTTTTTAATTTTGTATAATCATTTTGTGAATTAAATATTTTTCTATATATACACATACAAGGTGCTATTATGAAATAAATAAAGATGAAAGAAACCCTAAAAAGACAGCAAAATTAATTAATAATGGACAGGCTTTCGTTGGCACTTGATAGTAAAGGCGTGGTGGGGGAGGAGGAAGAATGTGGCTCACAGCTTTGGCAGCCCTGGATTTGCAAGCGTTTTCTTTTTCTTTTATATTTTTTAATGCTTGTTTAGTCACAAGGATTCCTTGGTGGCAAGGCCATCAACCTCTTAAAAGGCTTAAATAATTGAATGAATTAGTTGAGGAACCTTCACTATCATCCATCGTTACTTTTTTCTTTCTTTTCTTTCTTGAGATCATATTTTCATCGTTACTTCTCACCGACAAATTCATGTACTCTGTATCTCTATCACGGGTGTATAGAATACTTTAAAAAAAATAAAAATAAAAATACAAGAAAGAGAACTACTTTCATCACTGAAAGTCTGAATCCATGGCAGATGGCATCAAGTAATGGTTTCTCTGTTACTGCCTGGCCTATCTCCTCTAAGATGCCAAAAGACTCGAGCCATATATGATTTAACTCCTGTTCCATGATTCCATACATCCCACCACCACAATCGGCTATCTACACCACAGTACCCAAAATCGACAAACTAAATAACCTAATTTCCGACTAATATTACTCATTTTAGTACTCAAAGATTAAATCTTGTCATGTCTTTCCTTATCAATCTAATCCCAAAACACGAATTAACAACAATATAACGTTTATGTAAGAATGGAGGAAGGTAACGGTAACATACCTCTTCTGGGTTTGGTGACGACCTTGACAACTGGAGCTGTCTTCTTCTCTGTCTTTAGCTCCTCCTCCTCCTCCGCCGGGAACAAAACACCGTCAATCCCTTGCACAGAAATTCTCCCGTCTGTATAAATATCGGGGTCGAACAGATATGCAGACCCATCTCCCTGTCCGAATTTTACAGAACCATCAGCCTCTTGAGCCACAACCTTGTGCGGCAACCTCAGAGTATCGTACCGGACCTTTCCAAACCTCCTCACCGCATTGTACATACTCTCCTCGGTCTGATACTCCGGTATGATATGGTAGTATATTATTTGCTCCGGTGCACCGGGCTCGCTCAACTGGTCCGTCGTTAACTTTGCCATGGCCTCGTCGTTAGGAGCCAAGACGGTCAAAACGTATCCCTCGGAGACCAGCCTTCCCATTTCGGTGGCTAGGGAGGTTAGATTTACCAAAATATCGGCCATCTCGTTGTAACCACCGTAATGCAAAAGGGTGTGGATGAAGTCCTTGACCTGGCGCATACCATTGAAGTGACCGTGGGGTCCTCCGGGTCCTGGCGCCGGTGCCGGAGCAAGGGATGGGCCTGGTGCCAATGCGTCGTAAATCGGAAGAACCGGCGGGGCTCCGGCCGGAACAGGTGCCGCCGGTTTCTTTAAGCGGTTGGTCCTGGGGTCCACCTCGGGTGCGCCCTCCGGTAAGACTGCGGAAATCGACCGCAGATTCCTTCTCCGATTGAAGTCCTCCTGTACGGATCTGGGAATCAGCAGCTGTTCGATCCCGTGGATCACGCCGTCTGGACGGACGACGTCGTCCGGTCGAACAATCTCGGCGGTGTCGATGATTCTCTTGCCGGAACCGTGGCTACTCAAATGCACGTGATCGTTACAGAGGTTTGGATGCCGAACCGTACCGGAAGACTCGCGGGGCCACTCATCGGAGCCGATTCGTCTGGGAATAATGTGGAACATCAAGAGGGTCTGGAGGGACTTAAGGTTTCCGGGTTCAAGCAAGAAGCGTTTGAACTCGGGGTCGAGTCCTCGCTCGAGAGCTTCATTTCTCGGCGCGAAGATGGTGATGTTGTGTTTCCCGACGGCTTCCTCGAGAGTCTGTAAAAGAAGGGCTTTCTCGACGAGTTCAGCGAGCTCAGTGTAATGGGAATCCAGGAGGGCAACAAGGACCGAGTTGGAATTTATTTGGCCCGAGTTACCAGGAGAAGATTTAGAGATTGGTATTTGAGGCAATGCGGCATGGGTTTCCGAAATTGAAAGAAGGAAGAGGCTGAAGGAGAAGAAAAATACAAGCTTGGAGACACCATAGATGTGGGAATCCATGGCGCTCAAATGGAACAACAAATTAAAATCTCTGTATCACTATCTCTGTTTCTGGGTCTGGAATCTGGTATTTTAGCTTTGCAGCAGTAAAGTGGGGGGAGGGTTTGCTTGGAGAGGAGAGAAGAGAGGCGGAGAGAGAGAGAGAGAGGGGAGGAGGAGGAGGAGGGGATGAGAGAGAGTGGAATTAAGAGCGAAGACTTGTAAAGAAAAGTGTAGGCAAGGGCGGAAGACTTGTGGAGCTGTGTCCGAGGGTAGGAGCACTGGGTAAATGAGGACCTGAGGTTCCAACAGGCTGGATGTGGGGACTACATCCACATGGCGACTGGCATCAGCATCACCAGCTGCGCCGCTTCTAATTCCCCCTTCCAAGCTCCAAGCCGTTTAGCCATTTAGCCATTTAGCCATTGCGCCATTATGTGATGATGTGATCAAAGGCTTTTGAATCCAAAAGTGAATTGAACACATTTTAACTCCTTTCCATTTTATCATTATATTTTTATAATTTTTTTTTATATAAAACATAAATTCCTATACATTTTTTTCAAATTCTAATATACATTTTTCAAATCTCAAAAAATAATAATAATAAAAAATAAACTAATCTCATCTTCGAATCTAAGCAGGATCTAATTGTTTCATGTCACGCAAAGGAAAAATAAAAAATAAAAAATTATTTATCATATTAATTCAAATTATTTTCTTATCATTCTATAACGTGATATTAAATAATAAATAAACAAATAAATATAATAAATAATTTTCAATTATCTAATATCATAGTTTAAAAAATAAGTTAATAATAAGAATTGAAATTATGAACAGTATTAATCAAAGGAATTGTAGTCTAGGTTGGCTGGTGTCAAGTAAAAACCGAGTGGTTGATTTGGTTGGAGACTAAGACGGCGTTGCTACGTTATCCCGACTGATTTGGGAGGTTCTTTCCCCATTCAGTGCTTCTTAGTTAGGTCATTCTCCGACGTCTAGGGGGCATGCACTCCTCTCCATTGGACCACTAAAGAAGCAATCTGCCAAAAGGGAGTGAACCCTTGTCGAATATAGTGGTATGTGGGCCACGTGCACGCATTGTCTAGCTGTGATGAAACCCACGCGCCTCCTTTTCAGCTGCCACAAGTGGCTCTTCTAAATCAAGGACTTCCGGCTCTCTCGGATTCCACTGGCTACCACCCTCTCTCACACTCTACTACTGTCTTTTTTTGGTGTTATTTTATAAATTCCTCCAAGGATGAAAAGTTAGATATATATCTATGATATAATCCATTTTTTTCTATATCTAATTTTTGTTTAATAAAAACAAAAAACATAGTTAGTCTTTAGGATCTTTAGTCCGTAGAATGTATTCCCTAATTCGTCTCAGTAAGATTATAGGGGGTTTGGTTGTTACTCTGTCTTAGACAGATTTGGTTATCTTTCAAAAGATGATATGAAGAGATTTGTAATCCAAATTAGACCATGTTACGCTTAATATATTAGAGAGTTACAAATCGTTGTTAATTGGCTTGTAATGTATGTTTCAAGTCCAGCTATAATAGTTGTTATTAATAAATGTAGAATGATTTCTTTTAATAATAATAATAATACTTTTTATTGCAATTAATCTAATTGCTTTTCTTAAGAGTGCAAAAATATCCAAAATACCACAAAACCATTGCAACATCACTTTCCTGATTTTGTTAGCAACTACAGAGCAATTTGAAATCATCTGGTTTTGATAGCTACTAGTCCCGATCTAGTGTAGGCCGAATGTTCTTGGATGTGAGATTTGACTTGTTCTGAATTAATGAGATGAATAACTTAAGGTTGGATGATGTGGGACTTTGATGGAGTTGAAGAAGGCAGAAAATTGGGAGGAGTATGAATTGGAGTCTTGGTTGTGAAATTTAAGTGTTATAAGATACATAATTGTATTGAAAATTAAAGGGTTACAACTCTTTAGAAGATCAATTCATTTTACACCATGAAATTAATTTTCTTGTTGACCAATCTAATATTTTCCTTTGATCTTGAATCTTGATCAATCGCCTCTATGATACAAAAATATTTTAAGGAAATATTTTAATCATAAAATAATTTTATAAATCATTGTATTTTTTATGTGATGCGTTAAATTTTAAAATTATTTATTATAAAATAAATCCAAACTTTTAAAAAAAAGTTAATTTAGTATGTAAGAAATTAAAATTTTTCTTTATATAATTAAAATTGTCCCTCCCAATACTCAAGTTCTTAAAATTTTTATTAAAATGATTCTTCTATTTTATTTTTCCTTTTTCCTTTTTCTTGTTTTTAATTTCCTTATATTCCAACGAAAAGGAAGAACAATAATTTCATTTTCTTTCTTTTAGTAACGGTTTTTAATTAGCTAACTACAAAAATCTTAAAAAAAATTATCTTATAAAATGATTTATAAACATGTGTTTTCTTTATAAAATTTTATGTTTATACATCATCCTCCTAAATACTAAATCTTAATTTCATTCCTACACGAGAGTGTATTTCCCTCCTGGTTGGTTGAGACTTTGAATTGGCAAATATATAGAGAGTGGAGTTGGTGTTGGAAAAGGTAGCACAAAATGAAAATCTTTAGATCTATTTTTGGAGAAAATATTTATACAATTGTAAATTAGATAACTTCAGTATAATTATTTTGAAAAAAGTGAATGAAACATGGGATTTACATGAAATAAACTAATTTTTTTAATAACGAATTTTACTCTTTTTAAAAATGATTATGTAATATTTACCTATGATTATATATAAAATTATTCTTATTTTTATATTGCTATTAGATTTGCAATCCATATCAGATGGGGCCTACTTTAGCACTTCCTTACCACAAGCACACACTACGATTGCATATTGCTCCAATATATGTAATGCGGTAATTAAGTGGACATTTTGAAACCTTTTCTTTTAATGTGCAGATGTGTGTGTACACTCGTGATTGAATAGATTACAGTTAACAATGGTCCGTACTCATGTGGGTGCGTTTTGGGCTAGGATAATTTGGGAATTGAAGTAATTAGAGTCATGATGGTCGTATGAATATGAGATGAAGATTCGCCTCTATGATACGTGCAAAAAAATTAAAAAGAATTATTTTTCAAAACCAAATATGAATGTCCTAAACAGTAAATATAAACTTAAGAAAAGGGTTGAATAGCATCTAAAATTATAAAAATGGACATTTATATCTTTCAAATATCTTTTTTTTTATAAGATTTATATATTTCAAATATCGTTCTTGTCAAATTAAAATGTTGTATTAAGATTCAGCATTAAGACTCTCTTTATATTCGAAGATTAGAGGAACTCATCTCAACTCATTATTATATTTTTTAAATTTTTTATATAAAATATAAATTTTATTACAGTTTATAAAATTTTAATACAGTTTTTTTAATTTTTAAATTAATTTTTTAAAATTTTATAATAATAATAATATTAAAAAATAAATTTAACTTATTTCATATTGTTTTTAAATTCAAACGAGACCTAAGATTTGTGATGGGTTATTTATATTTTATTATCAGAGGTTTACGAGAATTTTTTTTTTTAATTCTCAAAAGTTTTGATAACGAGAGACAGAAAAAGAGAGGGACGAAACAAAAGTCAACAAAACTCTGAAGTGGACATGGGTGATCTCCAAATGCTAAGCAGAAGCCGAATTCGATCGCTAGCAAATACGTGTAGACTGCAGCTCAAACGCCAGCTGCAAGCCTGCTGGCTGTCACGTGAAAATCGTATAAATGCTCTCAAATTCAATTCCCATTAAAAAATAAAAACTAAAAGAAAAATATTATTTTTATAAAGAAAAATAAATAAATAAAATTTTAAAAAAATAATAAACACAATATTTTTTATCAAATATTTCATAATTATATTTTAAAATATTCTCATTTTATATCATATATTATAAAAAATATTGTGTCTATCATTTCTATTGTCAATTATCCTCATTCATTTTTATTTTATTTTTTATAATACAATGAGAAGTGGAGTCGAATTTAAGATCTCCATTTTAGAGACTTGAATGTCATGCCATTAGATCGTAGACCTCTGACACAATTGCCCTCAATTCTAGTATTCTACGCTAAGTTACAAAAATCCAGACCCCCCCCCCCCCCCCTCCCTCCTTTAAAGCGCGAATGGAAGGCGTGATTGTGAACTTGGTGGCTTTTCTGCGTGGAATATATTAAAACGGTGACGTTTGGTCTGCCGGCAGATACTTTGTCACCCTCTGCTGACAATTTTTTTTATTTTTTTCATAAAAAGGAATAATGCTGCTGTCGGTGCCAACCTCAAATCATTAGTAGCATTTATAATTAATCATTTTACGTTCCCGATCGTAAAATACAGAAAAAGAAAGAAGACTCCGAAATGATGGCCGATGAAAACAGAGTATTTTTTACCGTTAAAATCATCTTGTTGAACTGAGTTGAATTAAATTAAATTAAATATTATTTTTTAATATTATGAATAATTTAAAATTTGAAAAAAATTGAATTATTTATTATATTTTATAAAAAAATTTAAAAAAATTATAATAATAAAATAAAATAAGTTAAAAGAAAATTAAACATGTGCCAAATGAAGAATAGTAGCAGAGTCTAGAGAGATGTTGATGTCAGAGAACTTTACATCGCATTACTTGCCTTCAAACTTCAAAGTTCAAACTGTTTTTTTTATTTATTTGTTCACTTTTTAAATATTTTTATTAATATATTAATAATTACTTCTTTGATATTAAAATAATATAAAAAGATTAAATACATAAATAATTAAAATAAAGAGACAAAATTAAAAATAGAAATACTAGTCTCACATATGGAATTCTCTTTGAATTTTTTATTTTTATTTTTACTTTTATTTTTTTAACTTAATGATTAAAAATTTATTTTTTAATAAATAATATTATATATTTTTAATTTTTTTAAATATTAAAAGAATAGATGAAAAAAGAACAAAAAATTAAAAAAAACAATGGTTTAGCCTTGGTGGGATCTCAGTCATATGTAAGCCTAGAACTACCCAATTAAAAAATACAATATCATTTTTCTTATATATTTTACCGTTACCTCTTATCAATTTTATTAGGTATTTAATATTATAATACTCATGCTATACATTATCTCTTATTCGAACTCAATATTGAGTAATGCTAAATATGAAAAAGAGTTAACTATTAACAACTTAATTTCTTTTTGTATGTTGTATCACAACCCAAAACTACAAATATCAATTCTCTTTAATTTAGAGAAAATTTTAAAAACTATTATTTACACAATCTAAACCATCTTATTTCATTTCGTATAATTATTTTTTCAAATTATCATACAAAATAAAATAAATAATTCAATATTTTTAAATTTTCATATTTCAAAACAAAAATTTTATTAATAAAAATTTAATAATATTTTAATTTATTTTAAGTTTTACCATCTCACCAAACGAAATAGTAATAGTGCAAGGCCACATGTCCTCGGATTCTACGGTTCGACACGGCAGGGAAACAAAAATTTCCTCGGATTCTTTGGTTGTGGTAGGGAACAGGGACACCTACAACTCAAGAGAAATAGATCCATGTATTTTTTTTTTTTTAAAAAGAAAAAGAAAAAGAAGGAGTGGGCCACATGCCCCCATGGTAACATTTATGGATTCCTACTTCCCAATCAAGCTTGCTGCCACGCTAGTCACTACCCCCAGCCAGATCCCACAAACATGGCCTACAATAGCAATAGAAGTGGAATTATGCCCATTTATAGCCAATAAATGCAAAGCTGGCTTTCCTTGAATTTCTACCAGAATCACAGGCTCTAAAGGGAAACTTTACTTAGAAAATGCACCAAATTTTCAGTCAGAAATAATGTATTTATATAAATAGTTGCATCGAAATCGAAATCTACCAAGCCATCCAGACAGTTTAATTATCCAGCATCACATGTGGGTCATATATCTGAACAAATTCAGATGCAAATACCCCCAATTTATATGTCTCTGTCCAGGTGGAAATCCCCTGTAACTTCCTCTCCTTTATTTAGATTTAGACATTAATCACCATTTACCCTCTGAAGTCTATTCTAAAGCATCTTGTCCTCAGCATGTCATTTCTGGAGAAGCCAATTAACCTGAAAATCCAAACCAAAAGCTCAGATCAAAGGTTGAATTGCTAAAGATTAAGCTATATTGCAATTAGAAGTCCGACGACATTCAAAACTCCAAAATATTTTGTGGGCATTATGCATGAAACAGTTCCTTTAATCAGTAAATTACAAGTTGATTGTCAAGACATTCTAAGAACAAGCTGATAACAGAATTAAACTCACATATCTTGAGATTACCATATTATTATATGCTGTGGCATTGGCTTTGTGAATCAAGATTACCCTTACTTGAATCCTAACTTTAGAACTACAAAACATCAGCATCAAAACCACTTCTCACCTTCAAATATGAAATGCTGAGGATAGAGACTTCCAGAATAATGCTCAACAACTTAACCTGAAGTCGAACTAGCAGCACAAGAAGCTGGCCGATTGCTGTCATTCTCCACAATGTTCTGGTTGGTAACAGAAGAATCACCCAAATGATATGCTTCAGAATCTTGGCTGGCTGTACTATCATCTCTGGTTTCAAGGCGCTCCATCATACGAGATACACCGGCAATTCCTTCATTCACTTCCTCCCGATCTTCAGAGCTGATATCTGACATGGAAGTATTACGAGAGAAAAGCCTCTCCTTCCACCCTCTTGTATTCTTTGAAAGCGACTCTTTGTATCTAAAATGCAAGTACGCCAAGTGTTAATGAGAATGGCAGATGAAGGAATGTATTTAATTTGCCCCATCAAAAATCGGATACCAGAAATGCGCATTATATATCCATTCAGATAAAGTACCTCATCGACATGGCATTAAATCTAGATTTCAGAGACTCTGAAAATGACTGAAAATCAGATGGCCCTGCTCTATCAGGATTTGGTGGTGAGGAATGACTAGCAGGGCTCCTACAAAAAGATGTAAAATAAATTTCCTCAGAACCAAATAAACGCTGCATATAAGTACATGGCAGAAACTGAAACACAACTTACGTATTACAAATATGTGTAGATAATAGATATGTTACAAAGGAAAGCTATGCAACTTATAGAAATATCCTGATTACCGATTATTAAAGGAAATTCCTTGACGATTTGTTGGCAGGAAAGCAGATCCAGAGGCTGGGGAAGAATCTTGATCAGTATGAGCAGAAGTAAAATGTGAAACCTGCTGGGATAGTACATCTCCACCCGATGCAAGTGGGGTAGATGGACTAGCCACACTGATTGAAGCTGGTTCATTGTCCAGTCTGGGAGCAGAAACAGGACCAGAAGGTCCACTAGGATGAGCGGAAAACACCAAAAAGTGTGGACGACCATGGGCAGCTGACCTCCTCTGGCCTTCCCTCCTACCAATATGGTGGGCCCTTCCCATTGCTGCAGCAGCTGCCAAATGCTGGATTATACGCTCTTCAAGTTCAGCATCATTAGCACCTACTGGTAACTGCATTACCACACAAAAAATAACATAAGAATAACCTTATGGACACATTGTAAAAGGTTTGATAATAGATGAAATGGAACACAATTCCAAGTAATAATCAGAAACAGACGTGCTGCAATTCAAAATCACCAAGGGTGGGATGATGAAATATAGTGGCATTTCTTGCTGGAGTAACCCTAACGCTCATCTCACGTACTACTGCCTCGAGCAATTCTTGACTGTGCCACAATATGGACGAACATAAGAAGACTACATGAGTATAATTACAAGAAAAATTGTAGTAACTTCCAAAAACCAACACAACTAAAATGAACCTGGTGGTATCCTTCAGGCTAACAGGTTGCCAACACATGGGACACTGAGAGCTTCTCTGGCACCTAAAATTATATCCATGATCATGTAAACAATGAAATTCACATCTATCAGACGCTCTTCTCGCTGAGAGGTGCTAAATGAACTAAATGATATGTTTTGATCAGAAAACAAACGAAAGAGATAATTGACCTTAAGGAAAAAAATACTTCCTCTTTGCCAAATTGTTTGTGCACCTTAGAACAACATTTTAACTTTAAGCAGCATCATTTTAATGCATTATCTTAGTAATTTTATTTTTTTTTTAAATCATCACTCCAAATCACCTCCTTAATTTAAACTTAATTAAAGTGAAGGAGAAGAAAGTCTGTTAACTTTCCAAATAAAGTAAGACTAAGTTCGGAAGGTTATTAAAATTGTATTCATCAACTTTCCGTTATTCGGAAACATACAAAAACAGAATCTGGGATAAACAATATGATGGATATGGCAGCGCATTCAATTTTCTCATAGGTTGTTTATGGGACAACAGGTACATCAGCTTTTAGGTGTTTGATCTATTACTTATTGGAAAATGATCAGGAAGGATGTGGTGATCATTCTAAATGCCGACTGGTTCTGTACTTGTGCTACCAGAGTGTGTGTGTGTGTGAGAGAGAGAGAGAGAGAGAGAGAGAGAGAGCATGGAGATGATGTTTGGCATCTGTTTTCTCCTGACCTTTTAGGTGCAGCAAATAAAATTTCCTCATGAGGAAGCATTTTATTCGCAATTTGCTACACAGTTTTCCCGGGTTCACCTAAATATATTGGTGTGCTGCATGGTTTCCTATTTCTACTTTTAATTTTATTGGTATAGTTTAGAGTCTTCTATTTCTACTTTCCATGGATTTTTAACACCTTTCCTTTTGGTAGTTCAGTAAGTTTCCTGATTACCAGGGTATCATCCTCTTTAGTTATAAATAAAGTCTTAAATTATCAAAAGAATTTATTTATTTATTATTTTGATAAGTAAAAATATTATATATATTAATAGGAGTAACCAAATACACTGGACGTATACAAGAAAACACCTAGCCCATGCTAGAGAGCTCCAAATGACCCAAAAAGCTCATGAAAATTAGAAATCTATCCAAAATACACCAAGCCCAAATTGGAATAGAACACACCTCCCTAAACCCAAACCCCTTGTTTCCCATAAGACTAATACTCCACTTGAAACTCCCTCTACGAGAACTTCTTCATAATGCTCTCCCTTTAATCTTCCCTCAACTTGAGTTACCTCCCTTAGCATCATAGTTGAATGCCCAAGAAAGACGTTTTAACTCCTTGTTTTTCTTAAAACTTGATTTGATTTCGAGCGCATGGCTCGCTCAACCCCGATGAGCAGTGCTATAAATTAGTCTTAACATCCTCCATATGAAAGCTCCACAATATGCTAAATCTTTTTAACCTTATGCAGAACTCAATCTGTTGGTGAACTTGCTATATTGTTTATTGAAGGAAGAGAAATTAGAGGAACAACATTACCGCCAGACACAGTTCCCAATTGCAGTCCCAACCCTAGACATTCCTTCTCACAAGGCACCAACGACAAACCCATAATTTCCTCCCTGCCATATCCTGCATCAAAATCCTGAACCTCCTCAACAACTATATTGCTATTGTCCATTGTTGATATCACTAATTAAAGGTTCCTTCACCTCCAGCATAGGTGTCATCATTTCATCAACAAGGACATCAAAATAATTAAAATTTGCATGGTTTCCTATTTCTTTTCTTCCAGATGTTGGATGCTTATTCTCTCTTTCTTGTGTTGCTTTCTTCTCTATTTTTTTCTGCAATTATTTATCATTAACTGGTTTTACTTACAGTCCCATAATATATCACCATTCCCTTAGAATCACTAACTCTATACGCTAAAAGTTTCCCAACTTTAATCAACACTAGACTATTGGACTTGAAGAGAAGAAAAAAAGCTTATATCAATCAATGGAAGATAGGAAGATAGGTGTAAAAAAAATTTAATGGAGAACTATAGAAGAGGAAAATTTTGCTTTCTCCCCCAAAACAAATTGACTACAACAGCAGTGGGAGAGAATGCTTCATATCAGAAAAGAAAGTCACACAACAATTCAAAAACTGAAAATAAAGCAATTATACCATTCAAGGATGCACTGAAGGTGAAATTCATGCTTGCAAGTAGTCACCTGCAAGGCAAGAGACAGGATAAAATCAAAGTCACATTTCTATAATGCTAAAAAGAGAAAATAGCGCACAAGCTTTTGCAAGAAAAAAACGAATGAAGAGGAAGGAGGGGAGGAGAGGCGAGCTATGATAGATGTATTAAATATACTACCGTTGATGGATCGCTTTCAGAAAAGTCTTCAAGGCATATGCTGCAAGCATCATCACAGGCTTGTTGTATTCCCCCTTCCACAAAGGCTGCAGCCGATGTCATATGACTTTCAGGCTTTGCCTCCTCCATCTCCACAACCTTTAAAACGTCAAAACCTTCAAATTTCAGACAGAAAGAACAAAACTAGAATTTGATACACCCTCAAGACCTAAGCAATCTTTCTGCAAAAGTCATTCGACCAATGCAGCAGATTCAAAATCTCACGACAGTTCCCAGAGCGAGGACAACATGACATACTTCTTTCAGTACTTCCATCCAATAAGTTCCTTTATCCGATGATTTTCACACATTACATTCGAAAAGACTAAAACAAACAACTTAAAAATACCATTTGTTTCTGTATCAACCTAGTTCGAGCTGTCTTCAATAGTTGTTGGATAAAAATCACGTACTATACGCTAGCTGAATCAGAAATTGTCCCTAAAATTTCAGAAAGTTGCTATCTCCTTCGTGCATTTATAAATACGGGGAATTTTTAGTGGTTATATTTTTTGTGCCAACTAGCAGAAAACAGCAAGGAAGCTATTTTGGGTTTTATCCATAAACCAGAACCAAAATGAGGATTATACCTGTTTTCACGGGAAAATTAAGTTTCTAGATTAAAGCCCTCTATTAAACAGAAAATTTTACGTAGAAGCGAACCTAGGCAAACACATATACAGATTAACCAAAAAGAAAAGGATTTTCAACACAATAGAATATAAATCCAAGAAATCAATTATAGATTTTTTGAACAAAATACAATTTTTTTAATCGAATTTCAGTCAGAAAGATATTGGGTTTACCTCCATGAAGGAATTGGCAATGTTCCAGTAACTGGGTAAAGGATTTAATGAACGCTAGTTGACCAAAGAGCAAGCTTTTAAATTCCAAAGAACAAGCCAAGCAGAACCAATGCTAGTGATCCATACAGGCAGGGAAATCAAAATCCTAGAATTCAGTGATGACCATGATAAACTAAACTGAGAGAGAGAAAAAGAGAGGAATCAGAATTCAGAGACCCTGTTTGTCTCCCTCTCAACAAGGATCATGCGTTTGTTGCTGCTTTTATTTTTTTTTATTCTTTTTTATCCTTGGTTTGTGTGTTGGAAATAAGACCACCGCCCCCCACTACACCGTAAAAGGACCCATTCAGATTCCAGTCATCCTTTGGCCTCCTTTTAACTTTAAAATAATATTTTGTAACCTACCTTATCTTATTTTATTCTAATTTAAAAAATTTTAAATATAGATTTTTATTTGTGAGTTATCCACAATTTTATATTTGCAGTTATCAGTTAATTTCTTTTTTAGGCTGATTTTCATTACTTCTATGGTATTTCTATTATTTTAAAATAGAAACACATGAAATTAAAATAGAAACACATGAAATTAAAATAGAAACACATGAAATTATCTAATTATTACAATATACATCATATTATAGATATTAGGAGCTCAATGAAAGATCCATTTTTTGTATTTACTTAGTATAATTTTTTCTTTTATTTTTATCTTATTTTTTAAATACTTTTAAATATTTTTTAAAAAATAAAAAAAATTACAATATTATTAAGTATTTTAATATCACAATATGCTATAATAAAATGAAATACTACATTATTTCTATTATAAGAGTGTATTATAAAATTAAGAGTGGTGCTATATCCTCTTAAGGGGACGGGGGATGTAGTCCAAAAGTGTCCCGAACAGGTTATTGTGTTATTTTATTTTATTTATTTTCTCTCATTTTTTGGTATATCAAAACACTTTTTTTTTTAAATTCATATTATCATTTAAAAACATCTATTTAATCAGTAAATAAATAAATAATTTTTTTTTTTTTTTGCAATTCGAGGGATGGATTCGAGACAAATCATGAAGTATTACTCTAAACTTAATATTGATTAATAATTATTAAATTTAATGGTGCGAAGAAACTAGTAATGGTTGCCACTTGCAACTTGTAACTTGCAGCTCTTATAATTTAAAATATATGGGTAACTTTAATCATAGAAGAGGGACAATTGAAAAGTCCTCGAAGCAGCCATAGAAGACTTGGAAATTGAATTTTAACGTTATTTCAATTGGACCATAAAAACAGTGAGGAGAGAGAGAGAATATTCTGGACAATCTAGAAGAGACGAAATTAGGTTATTTATAATGGACATAATGATTGTGTTAATTGGTATTATGTGTGATCTAATTCTACAGAGAGGGGTTGAAGTCAAGGAAACCAAAACACTTTTAGAACTCCAAACCAAGTGTGATTAGGTGTGGCAGATAAACCCATTTTCCCTGTGCTGTGACCCTACATTTAATTCAGGCAACAGAATTTTGGGCATTCAAAGTTTCACGCGTCATTACATAGAAAAAGGGAGACAATGTTGACTTAGTTCGCGATATAAAATACTGAAATTTATAACACCCGTGACTAAGAATGAGTTTACTGTTTATTCTATGGATAGTGCTGGAAACATAATGAAAATGAGAGAAAATTTCAGATTTTTTTATAAAAAATATTATGTACAGTTATTTATATATATTATTTATTAATATGATTGATTGTAACATTTTTTTTAATATGAAATAACTCATTTGATCAATAACAAAGTGCATAAAGTTAATCATATAATAAAGTTTATAAAGAATATGTAAGAGGGACTCTATGTAATAAATTTTTTTTTTAATTTTTTACAATAGATCAAGAGTAGGGGTGATGCCAACCCGACCCAACCTGACCTGATACCATGCCTTCTAACCCGACTCGATAGTTTTTTGCATTTCGTTTAGTCGAATATCTGATAAGTTATCGGATCTACCGATAAGTCGAATACCCGATCCGATACCTTATCGAGTATTGCGTTAAGTCATTTTTTTTTCTTTTTTAATTGGATATAACTAAAAATAAAGAGGAAAATATTTCAAATAATTAAAAATAATTTAAAGGGAAAAAAATTGTTAACAACAATTTTCATTTAGGATAAGGTTGGCTCTTTCCTACGTTTATTCCATTTCTTTGCCTTAAGTTTCTTCAGTTATCAAATTTGTCATCAAAAGCTCTTATGTCTCCCCCTCTTTTTAACAATGGCAAAAATATCAGCCCATGTGTCGCTCTTTTAATATTGACACCCGCCACGATTATCATCTCAGTCTCACCCACTGCTTTTTCTGCATTCTTTCTTCAATTCCTCACACACACACTTTTGTCCTTCTATTTGAAATAATGTTGATCACGATCGAACGGTCTGAATACATCCACGGTGGTGGCGCGCCTTCTATTCCAAGTACTGGAGATTCCAAGAAGTAGACAAGAGAGAATCGGTGTAACTCGCCTGGTCAAGATCGATTTTGGTGACTCAGCTCGTTCTCGAGGCAACGAGGCTGCATCTGAAACTGCAAATGAAGCAGTCGTTGAAGAGATTATCGTAGGGACCAATGATAAAGTCCCAAGAGCTCAGACATGAGCCTAGACTCACTGAGCAGAAGAGTTTTGGGGTAAACGAGTTATCGAGTATTTCTGTTTGAAATTCGAACGAGTCGATAACGGGTATCGGAAGGATGGACTTCCGTTTGCATGGCTATCAAGTCGGGTTATTGGGCAGGTCAATAGAACCATCATTTTGTTCACCCATAATCAAGAGTATAGACTTTTCATCTTACCTGTACTCCGACAAGACAATTTTTTACCAACCGAGTTGGGGTTTAAATTTGGATCCCGACAAGTATAATATTATTCAAGTTTCTTTATTTTTATGTAATTTTTAAATATGTTTAAATATTTTTTAAAAAAAATTAAAAAACTATTACATCATTAAAAATTATTTCTTAAATATTAAATTAAAAAAATTAAAAACAATGTTGGGAGAATGTCTCAAAATCAGTGTTTTAAATTTCATACTATATCTGTCGGTATGACCGGTAGATATTGTATCGGAATAGTAATCGGTACAGAAATATGATCTATTTTGTACCGGCCCAAATACCGACCGTATCGGATTTTGGAATTTTTTTTTTTCTAATTTTTATTATTATTTTTAATTCTAATTCAAACTAGACTATTTACATATATATTTATATATAATTTATTCATTTATTAACTATTATTTTAAAATATAATTTATATATGTATTTATATATATAATTTTTTTTATATATAAACTATTCTAAAATAATATACGAAATAATACTAATACTAAAATATTTTATTCTCATATTTGATCAATACGCCTATTAATATTATATTCAAAACATTGCTCGAAACTGCTATCGGTGTCATCTCAAATGTTGGAAACGAGAGTCAGATTTGGACTTTGGATTGTTAACATTTTTCGATGTTCGAGTTGCAACGGACTTAATAGAGGAGGGCCTTCATTATCAGCCCGACTTTAATATCTAACCTAAAATGGGTCGAGCTCACCCACGGCCCAAAAGAAAATACCGTACTATCGAGGCAGAGCCCAAAGGCTTTGCACCTACCACCAACCACCCATGCCATTGCATTTTTCACTTCAAAATATTTTGATAAACTTGACTTAAAACATTTTTTGATAGATGTTAATCTTATGAGTTATTTTATTATTTATTCAAGATTCTGTTACTTTCAGTCACACTTATTAAGGTGGAAAATTATAAATAAATAAATTCTTGTGTAACACATAGACCTACTTATAAATAATGGAGTGACTCAATGTTAAATTGTATAATATTACTCAGTATATCATTTCGTAGTACAATTTCAAACTATCATACTGTATTGTTAAATATATTATTTCTCTATTTCAAATATATATGTATATATATATACATTATTTCTCTAAGAACTCATCAGCCTCTCTCTTCTAAAAATCTCTTGTCGAAGATGGAAGTTGAGATAGTCCTGTTTGAATTCGGAATTTAGATGAATTGAAAAAGTTGAATAAAATATTATTATTATTATTTTGAGATTTGAAGAAAATTGTATTGAGATTTAAAAAAATTATTTTAAGAATTGTATTTTGTATACAAATTTAAAAAAAATATATAATAATGAGTTTGAGATGAGTTAGACGAGTTCCACACGTCTTCGAATCCAAACGAGGCCACTCCCTATTCTTTTTCTCTCTTCTCCTCTTTATCGGCAATCGTTTTTGTTCATTTTTTTTCACTAGGTAGAAAATTCTCAACCTACAACTTCCAATCACATCCCGAAAGACCACCAATTAGAATATATCTTAGACGTCTCCTATTTGATTAGATTTGATTAAAAAATTAGATTAAATTGAATTAATTATCTAAATATTCAATTCTCAAATTATTAAATATAGGCTCACAACATTTTATAACCCAAATATATGCGATATCTAGCAAACTTTTTCAAAACTTCTCATAATCAATAGATCTAATAATGCTTATATTGGGGGCTGCTCACCCTCTCATACCGTGTCCTAATTCATTTCATTCATCGATAACTCATCTATTATGACTATAATAAAGCATATTTAAGGAAGGAATTATTCTGTGTCAGTGCGTTCTTCTTTTATAATCTTTTCTTGGGATTTGGGGCCCTCCACAGCAATTCACACGCTCTATAAGTAATCAGAGGATCGTATTCCCTAAATGATTTGATATATCAATGGACGTGCCATCCCTTCAGCCTCTTTTAGGTGAAACTCTTGTAATTTTAGCAACGTGGGACAAAAGACACCGCAAAAAAATTACAAGTGACTAGTTTCCTCTGATATTTGAGGTGAGCAAATGGACAAAACGACACCGCTCTCCAAGAACATGATGTCCCGGGTGGTGGGGTGGGGGGTAACATAGAAGGAACAGTTTTAAATGCGCAAACCAGAAACACCACTTGCAGTTCAGTTCCAAGCCACTTGGAAATGCGATCGTGTTACATGTAGCATGTTGGATGGTGATCCGGCAGTGAATGAGAAGGACTCTAGAGTCCCTTCTTTAATGGAGTTTTAGAATTTTTTTTTTAAAAAAAAAAGAAAGAAAAAAAAGTACAAATGCTTCTGACACGCAATAAGATCGTTCAAGGAAACATCACAGCATTAAAGAACACAGTAAAAGGTTGTTAGATACTTTAACATGTGATTCTACTTCAATAAAGTTGTCATCACGTGCAACAGCAAGCACTACTACATCCAAAATGAACGTCCTTCTCGGCACCAGAACACATAATTTAAAGTATTATTTGTATTTAAAATAATAATAATATTTTATTTAAATTTTAAAATTTATCTCAATTATCTCATTTTTAAATTCAAACATAATTTTTAAATATACAGTATCCGATAAATGGTGTTTTGATAAGCAAAAAAGACTGTTATTATAGTCCTAAAAAGATTATATTTGTAAATGGACGGAATTTCATATGATTTATTAAATATATTTTATAAAAAAATAATTTTATAATATAAAAAATTACAAAAATTACATCAATTTTTAAAATTATTTTTATATAATTAAAATATTTCTATTAAATATTACATCTGACAAAAGCCATATAGAGATAGTTGATGCACAAATTAATGTTATTTTATATGATCTAGTAGATATAAATTATATAAATTTATAAAATTATTTTTATATAATCTATTTAAAATTAAATTATTTCTGATAAATATTGCATCAGTCAAAAGCCATGCAGAGGTAGATGATGCACAAAGCAGAAGCCAAACTTAAGGGTTAGGGTTCCCCATGTCATGCCTAGTTGCAAAAGCCTGCACACAAAAATCTTGAGGCTGCAAGGAAGATTTTCCCTTTTGCACGCAATGAAACTGGATCACTTGCTGCTCTTCCAATGGTAACAAAGCAAACGAACCAGAACAAAAATCCCAAGTCCTTCCAACCATTTCTTTGCCAGGTGTGTAATGAATAGTTCCAAAACAATAAGAACCATCGATGTCTAAAAGATTTGAGAACCCAAAACAAAAAGAAGTTGCTATAACTAAAAATGCATTTCTGGGTTAATCTCTTTGGACTGTTTGAACTTTGGTCGGCAATAATAATAAAAACAATGATAAAGGGCTCACTCTTAATCCAAAAGTTGGAATCAAGTGTTCATAACACAAAGTCAATATCAATATTCCTTTCAGTTTCCATTCATAATTTTCTAATATTTGATTCTAATCTTAGATCTCATCAAATCTTAACGTAAGTATCTTCTAACCACCACCCATTTTCAACTCAGCTGGCCGGACTACAACCACAAATAGTCAATGAGACGGCTCTTTCACATCGTAATGCTTTCTCTAACAAAAACGCCCGTTTTCTTTTGTTGAATATGTGACTCATACTGATTCTATATAACAGCAAAATGGTTGAAGAGCTAAATCACGTAAATTTTTTTTTCTCTTTTAATTAATGTTATATTATTCATCGTAATTGACATGTGATCCCATCATCTTTGAAATCAAAACAACCTTAATCCTTTAGATGTACAAAATTCCCAAAAATCAAATAAAAGGCAAGAACGCGATACAACCATGTTTAGTTTTCCACAAAAATAACGCGTAGCAATAAAGATAATATAACTTCCGTTTTCCATGACAAATTCAAATAACCCGAAAGGGAAAAAATACAAGGGAATTCACTTTCTTTGGAAATTTTCTTGGGAAGGAAGAGAACAACACCGAGAGGGGCCAATGAATTTCATGGGAAGGACTTTACTTATCAGAATATATGAATATATATTCTTTGGATTACAGTTTTTTTTTTTTTACCGTTGAGGGGACTCTCTCTGGGAAGGACTTCTCCAAAACCCAGTACTGTAAAACTTTTCCCACATTTCTTTCTCAAGCTTTATAACCGCCTTCTCCGATTCCTCCGTCTGCACCGACTTCATCTCCAACGTTAGTCCGTCAACGGCCACCACAGGGTGAATCTGTTTCCCGGTCTCTTCGACCCCGCACGAGCACCGGCGTTTGCGAGGTGGCAAGTGGCCCTTCTTTACCAGATGCTGCCGGCGTTTCTTCCTCATCGTGCGGCACAGCCCCGCCGGGAACTTGTAGATGGCCAGGTACAGAAGGTTCATGAGCCCGCATGGGCAGCAGCAGCATACGGCAGCGCACTCAGCGGTGGTACCGCCGGCTACTTCGGCGAGACGGGACCCACCCGATGAGGATTGGGTCGTTAGGAGAGGTTGGCGGCGGTTTGAAGACGGCGGGCGAGGGATGAGTTGGCTAGACATAATTGGTTATCATCAGAGAAAAATGGGTGGTTCAAGAAATTGATAGGAAAAGCTGTGATTTTTATCTGATGGGGTGGGATTTTGGTGTTTGGTTTAACGGAAAAGGGTGGCTTTTTTCCAAGAAAAGGAAGCTTGATTCTTTGGTGGAGTCTCCTGGTTCAGCAATTTTCTTGATCTGAATATTTTATTGGCTTCGGAATAAAAAACAACAAAAGGCTCTGATTCACAAAACTTTATCGATCCTCGAAAATCTCGGTCTCTTTTTTCTCAGAGCAGAGAATGAGAATCTCAAGGGATTGAAACTCGGAAAAGAAAAAAAGTTCTTAATTTGTATCGTGAACGAGAAAGAAGCTGTCGAGAGGAATTCGATCGGTCGTCCCTTGATAATATCAGATGGCCGGAAACGAAAATCCGGTCTCCAGAGAAGATGCCGGACGCACGGTGGGAGGAACGACGATGGCCGTGCTGGAAGTACACGACAAACCGGACTCTGTGGAGGTGGTTCAGGAGACGAACCCCAAAGAGCGAGAGGCGAAGCGGTGGGTAGTAAACGATATCTAATGGCTATTGATTTTTTGGAGTTCTGGAATTGGAAGTTTCGAGTCTTTGACCGCTTCTTGCCTTCGTTTTCTTAAATATATATGGGTCCTACGAGACTATGAGTGCCAGTGGGACTGTTGGAGGGAGTATAAGCACGAAGTCGAACGCTAAAAGAATAAATTGCGTTGAAGGAGATGTATAATAAGAAAAAATCTTTTCTTATTTATTAAATGATAATTTAATAAATAAAATATAATAAATAATCTTTAATTATTTAAACTTATATTATAAAATAAAAATAAATATACAAATAAATGTAATGAATATTATTATAATAAGGTGCAAATACTATTTGAGTAATAATATAAATTATACCATCATTCTATTCTTATTTTATTATATAAAATATAGTTTTTTTTTTATCATTATTCATAATAAAAAAATATTTAATAATTATTATTATATTATATATTTATATCTTATATATTAAAACTAAAATAAAATAATGATATGAAGTGTAATTTTTTTATTTATTTAATTTTATCATTGAAGACAAGGAAACGTGAGGGCAGATATCTGAAAAGGTTCCAGCTTAGCTGAGCTGCTCAGGTAGCTCATAGGTTGAGTAGAGACAGTCAAATCCAATTAAAATATTGGAGGGCCAACTTCTGAACGGCCAAGCATCTAAAGTATTGATAATAGGTTAAGCAGCGTTTGGATTATTCGTCTCAATTTTTAAATTTTAGTTTAATTTTTTTTAATTAAAAAAAAATTATTTAATTTTTAAAATTTACCTCATCTCAATTCTAAATTTAAGCGAAACCTTAATATTTTTAAATTTAAATTTTGACTAAAATTCAAAATTTTAGTTAAAGCCAAAAATTTTAGAGACATTAATCTATATTAAATTAACTATCTTAAAGTTATTATTTTAATAATTTTGTTTTATATTTTACAAATGCACTTTTTTTTATGGATACAAATACGCTCTATTATAAATTGATAATTCGAATTTTACTGTCCATAGAAATTATTTAACATAAAACTACCCCACTATCTCATCTTCTATTTTCTTTTTGTCAATGATAAACTTTTGTTTGTTCTGTTCTACTAGTAAGGGCCATGGAAGAATTAAATTTTGTTTTTGTACTCTTTTCATTATCGCGAGGGGTCGTGAAATTTGAGTCCTTATCAAATCTATTGTCGTGAGGACAGGTGTTGTTGCGCAGGTGAGTGAGTATCCATTGTCGCAAATCATAATATGCTCAATTTAGTACCTTAAATAAATCTAGCCAAGCCATAACTGTCATGTTAAGATATATTTATATAAATTTAACTAATTTCATATAATATAGTTGATAATATTATATCTATAATATATTTAATAAATAAATATGCATAATGTAAACTTAAGTCCTCACTTTATAATGCAAAAGAAATTATATTTACAGTATGTAATCATTTAAAAAAAAATGAATAAGTATAAAAATCACGTGAAAATAATTGATTTTTTAAAAATAAATTCTACTTTTTTTTAAATGAATGCACGATTTTTATGTATTTTATAACTAAACGTAACATTAATCACAATCTAAATACCTCAAATCTACCAAACCATTTTCCATTACGATAGTTACTGTTTTCTTGACTCTTGATTATGCTTGTTTATTTGAGTTTTAGATCTAAAAATCCAAGTTTGGAAGATAGTAATTTTCATAAATTTTTTATATAAAAATGTCAAAATTATTAAAAAATTAAAAAAATTTTAAAATCAAATGAGACAAAATTTGATTCGGATGAATAGATCACTTGATTTGAAAAGGCATCTTCCATGCAAGATCCAGTTATTTCACCGGAAGCCAATTTCCTCTTGGCAAATGGCATATGACCCGCCACGTTTCCTACCTAATGGATCTACAAACTAGCACTTAAAAGATTTGCATCTACTTCACATTCGAAAGCAATTTGTCTTCGAATAATTTCTAACTCATATGGAATGACTCGATATCAAATTATGCTATATAGATAATATGTAATATATATATCTATATATATTTTACAAATAAAATCATTCTTTATTTTTTTTCTTTTTTAATGCTTTTCCAAGCCGACTTATTAAAATATTAAGATTCTGCTTGGATTCGAAAATGAGATTAGTTGAGATGAGTTTAGTTTATTTTTTAATATTATTATTATTTTAAAATTTGAAAAAGGTATATTAGAATTTAAAAAATATGTGTTGAGATTTGAAAAAGGTGTATATGAATTTATATTTTGTATAAAAAATTATAAAAATATAATAATAAAATAGAAGTGAGTTGAGATGAATTCGTCTTAACTCACTTTTGAATCCAAACGAGCGTAAGCCTTTCCCACGTGTAAAGTTGTAAGTGATGTATTATCTTCTGAATAAACTTACTTTAATCACTATTTTCTTTTTATTTCTTTAATGTATCAAGATGAAGTCGTCTAATGTGCGCGTAAAGTTGTGCATAGAATATAAATATCGCTAGATTTGTCTATACGGAAAATCATAAAAATCATGTATTTTATTTTTCCAATGCAACTTCTTCCTCCCCCATATAACAAGACAAAGCAAGTGCGTGCGTCTAGAACTGTCCTACCCAATCTTAATTGCACGTGTTTAAACTTAAGTTGTGATTTTTAAGTGCTAATTGACTAGATGTTTGAACAAGGTCGTTGCGTTCTAAAAAAGATCAAAAAATTATAAAAAAAAGGAACACGACGAGAAATTTGAACGTAACAAAAATGAGAAATAAAAAATGACGTGATTAAAATTTAAGATAATCGCATCATAATATTCACCATAAATAAATCTTATTTATATTTGAGAAATTCTGGGTGTACCCCTTGCAAAAGTAGCTTCGTCCATACTATCGAGATGACCCATTTTAAATTTAAGGTTGTGTAAAAAAGATAAAAGATCGCTGAGGATCACTGTTTAGAGGTGAGGTCTTCGGAAGGAGGCGGTTTCGATGGAATTAACGGTGACGCTCTTGATAGTTGGCGACGACTCCATCTAGGCTAAGGCCGAACGTCTCCTTAAAAATTATCTTCATTTTATTTTTTATTGTATTTTTTTATTATATTTTCTAAATTTTATTTATTATATTTTTAAAAAAGTTTTATTATATTTTTAATTAAGAACTACTTTTAGAAGAGAGTCGGTTGGATGGAGCCAACATCTCCCTTTATATTTTTCATCATACAAAATTTTGTTTAAAATATTAAAATTTAAATTAAAAGGAGAATATTTCTCTTTATCAAATGCTATTGGCTGGCACGTACTAAATTCAACACCCCGACGTGGCGAATGAAACATTGAAAATCATGTCGGGCACGTCTCCATATTGCAAAGGAGCTTTTAAATTGATATTGAGATACTTGTGTGTTAAAAATTTGTAAATTTGGGCCATATCCAAGCCGAAGGCCGCACATATTACATTCAATTTCGTCACGCCAACTATATTTTATCCTCCTTTATTCAGTGTTTAAATCATGATTGTAGGTAGGTTTTGTACTTTTCTGCAGACCCAAATAATAAGCGAACCTCCAGAAAAGGAGAGTTTCAAGAAAGTCAATTCGGCACAACGATCCTCTTCTAGGAAAAGTCACTAAGCTTTTGTAGAGCACTCGGCCGTAAGTAAAACAACCCATGAAGCAACTCTCGAGCGGGAAAGACGTGGCGCGATAGAGACATATGAGACTCGCCACCCTAACAAATCTTAGTAATGCCTAACCCTTGGAAATCTGCATAAGCAAATAGGCAAGAGATGCAAAGGATCCTCGATCTCCGGACATTAGGTATGGTGCGAACTCACATTAGGTATAGTGGGACTCAATAATAATCACTCGGACGCTAAAGTTTAATTAGGGAGTTAAGCCGTATTAAAATGTCATCCTAGGCACCACGTCGCATCAAAAGATTTAAATTATACAATAATCGAGGTCCCATAAGCCACATAAGGCAAGGTACGGATATCCTCATTCACAAATTTAGTATAAAAGTCCATCTTCAAATACAAATAATTTTTTTTGATCTCTCTAAATCTTCGCTCAAGCTACTATGAAAATATATTTACTTAAATATTGGAGACTCCTTGATCTCCATCAAGGACTCTCCCTCTTCTTTTGTTTTCTTAAATGTACAAGTGTGTGGTGTAAGATTCAAGTTATGGGTGTAATCAGTTCGATTTTGATCAATATAGAATCAAACTGGTATCACTAATTTTGCAAAATGCAAAATTGATTACGTCTTAATTATCTTTCAAAATCGATAGTATCGGTTTTACCAGTTTCGGTCCAATTTTTCAGTTTTAATAAATTATAAATTTTTAAAAATAAATCTTTTTTGTTTTTAATATGCTTTAAAAATCTATTTTATTAAAAAAGTTATAGTTTATTATAAAAATGTGTTGGACTAATAAAAAACTATTATATAAATTGTTGAACCCAAAATTTCAAATTTCATGTAAATCTACAAATGGATTTTGATGATAACAAATGAATCCAAAGAATAAAGGAGTCTCAAACTCAAGTTGTCCACACAATATAATCAAGCACATCAAAGAAGCAAGCATGAGCAAGAAGGAAACAAGTTCACATTAAAATCATAGAGTAATGTTGTAAATCTCTTAAAAATTCAAAATTAGGATTAAGGCTTAAAATTAATATTTTATCATAAAGCATTAAAATACATTTTCCACATGTGCATGATATTTTGAAAATTAAATTTGAAAATTTTGAAAGATGATTGATTGTCATCTTTCACATGTGCATGACATGATTAAAGATTTGAATTTTGAAAATATTAAGATAATTGATTGTCATCTTTCACATGTGCATGACATGATTAAATGTTTGAATTTTGAAAATATTAAGATGATTGATTGTCATCTTTCACATGTGCATGTTTTATTTGAATATTTTCAAAAGTGGTGGATACTTTTCTTGACTTATGCAAAAGGTAGATGTCTTTATTTGAAAATTTTGAAAAGTAAAGTGTGCTCCTTTTGTCATATACAAAAAGTAAAAGATTATATTTGAAATTTTTGAAAAGTAAAGTGTGCTCCTTTTGTCACGTGCAAAAAGTAAAAATATTAGATTTGAAATTTTTGAAAAATAAATGATGATGTTTTTGATATGAGAATCTTTTCAAATTTGAAATTGAAAAATCATTTGCCTATAAATAGCTCACTTGAGTTTTGCAAAATTCACAACAAGAGCTTACACATCTATTGCTAAGTTTTGCATCATTTCTTCAAAACTCTCATTCTCTCTTTTCTAAAGTTTTAAGCCTTAATTCTTGTTCTTGTTGAGAGAGATATAGGTTGCGCTGTATTGTTTCTATCTCACTCATTGAGGAGTGTACTTTGATAGTCTACCTACTATCAACTCTTGTATTTGTAAAAGGGTGTGTATAACCCTTGTGTGTGTAGAAGGTGTTCTACACGGGGAATAGTTAAATCACCAAGTGTGAGGTGATTGGAAGTGTAGAAGGTGTTTTACACGGAGAATAGTTAAGTCACCAAGTGTAAGGTGATTGGAAGTGTAGAGGGTGTTCTACACGGATTCTTTGGAGCGGTGCTGCTCAAAGGTGTAATAGATTTCTATCTCCACCTAAAGGAGATTGAATAGTGGATTTGGGAATCCTCAAGGGGTAGCTTGAGGCGAGGACGTAGGCAGTGGGGCCGAACCTCGTTAACATACTGAGTTTGCTTCTCTCTTACCTTTACTCTTTATATTTATTACTGTTTCATATTTTATATTTTATTTTATATACTTGATTTATAATTTTTAATTTTTTAATACAACTCAATTCACCCCCCCTCTTGTGTTAGTCATCTGGGCAACAATTGGTATCAGAGCTAGAGCTCTATTATAAGATTAACTATCTTTTGAGTTAAGATCTTATGGCTAACATTGCAGCTTCATTTGGTGAAGGTCAATCTAGCAGTCGACCTCCACTCTTTTGTGGAGACAATTACTCATTCTGGAAAGTTAGAATGAGAATATTCCTTCAGGCTCAAGGTCAAGAAATCTGGAAATGCATTGTAAATGGACCTTATATTCCAACAAAAGTAGTTGATGGAGTAAAGGTCAAAAAGGAAGAAGAAGAGTTTAATCGTGAAGACGATAGACTTTATACTTTGAATTTAACTGCTATGAATTTATTATATAATGCTCTCAATGGTAATGAATTTAATAGAGTAATGACTTGTGCTACAGCAAAGGAAATTTAGGATAACTTGGAAGTTACTTATGAAGGAACTTCTCAAGTCAAGGAATCAAAAATTTATATTCTTACTCATGAATATGAAATGTTTAAGATGAATGATGATGAATTTATTTCTAGTATGTACACTCGTTTTACTAACATCATAAACAGCTTGACAGCTCTTGGCAAAGTTTATTCCAAAGTGGAGATAGTAAGAAAAATTCTCAACTCTCTACCAAAACGTTGGGAATCAAAAGTGACGGCGATTCTTGAAGCTAGAGACCTCAAGAAGCTCGAAGTGAATGAACTCATTGGGTCACTTATCACCCATGAGTACACATTGAAAAGAAGAGAAGAAGAAGGAAAGTCAAAGAAGAGCTTGGCACTTAAAGCTGTTCCACATGAAAGTGAAAGTGATGAAAATGAGGAAAATGACGACAAAGATGAAGAAGTTGCGATGATAACAAGAAGAATTCAGAGGTTCTTAAAGAAAAATAAAACTCCTCCAAGGAAATCTTTCAAAAAGTTTTCCAAGAAAGATTCAGGTAAAAATGACACTTTAATTTGTTATAAATGCAATAAACCTGGTCATATCAAGTCAGATTGTCCTCTGCTAAAGAAAAATCGAAACAAAGGCAAAAAAAGCAATGAAAGCTACATGGGATGATGATTCAAGTAGCTCAGATAGTGAAGCAAGTAATGGAGAATCAGCAAATCTTTGTCTTATGGCTAAAGATAACATTGAGGTGTGCATGACGTCTTCCACGAACAAAAATAAATGGTTTTTAGATAGTGGATGTTCAAGACACATGACGGGAGACAAGACTAAATTCTTTAATCTTAGATCTAAAGAAGAAGGACACGTGACATTTGGAGACAACTCGAAAGGGAAGATCGTGGGAATAGGTAAAATTGGTAATGAGTCTTCTCTTATAATTGAAGATATTCTACTTGTTGAAGGTTTAAAACATAATCTTTTAAGCATAAGTCAATTATGTGATAAAGGATTTACAGTTACTTTCAAAATGGATAAGTGCATTATATTGAATGATTATGATTGTAATATTTGTTTTATTGCTTTTAGAAGTAACAATGTTTATACAATTGATTTTGAAGAAATTACCTCACAAGATGCGATTTGTTTTTCAGCTCAAAATGAAACTAATTGGTTATGGCATAGAAGACTAGGTCATGCCAATATGGAACTTATTTCCAAACTTTCAAAAAATGATCTTGTGAGAGGTTTACCAAAGGTAAATTTTCTTAAAGACAAAATTTGTGATGCATGCCAATTTGGTAAACAAACAAAAACTTCTTTTAAAATCAAGAAACATATTTCCACTACTAGACCACTGCAACTGATACACATGGATCTTTTTGGACCAAATAGAGTTGCAAGTTTAGGAGGAAAATATTATGCATTTGTTGTTGTTGATGACTTCTCTAGATATACTTGAGTCATCTTTCTTACTCATAAAGATGAGGCACATAATGCTTTTACCAAGTTATGCAAGAGAATTCAAAATGAAAAGGGTTATACTATTTCAAGTATCCGAAGTGATAGGGGAAAATAGTTTGTTAATAAAAATATTGAAACATTTTGTGATGAAAATGGTTTTGTGCATAATTTTTCTGCTCCTCGAACTCCTCAACAAAATGGGGTAGTAGAAAGGAAAAATAGATCTCTTCAAGAGATGGCAAGAACAATGCTCAATGAGAACAACTTGCCTAGTTATTTTTGGGCTGAAGCGGTAAGTACTGCATGTTATGTTATAAATAGAGTTATGCTAAGGTCTAAATTAGATAAAACCCCCTATGAGCTTTGGAATGAGAAAAAGCCCAACATTTGTTACTTTCATGTATTTGGATGCAAATGTTTTATTTTAAATGACAGAGATAATTTAGGCAAGTTTGATGCAAAATCTGATGAAGGTATCTTTCTCGGGTATTCTACTAATAGTAAAGCTTATATAGTATTCAATAAAAAGACTTTGACTGTACAAGAATCTATGCATGTAGTATTTGATGAATCTAATGCTCTACTCTCCAAGAAATCTATTGATGAAGAAACAGGAGGTATAAATAATACGGAAAGTCTCAATCTCAACAAAGAGAACACAATAGAGGAAGTCCAACATGGAGATATCAGGAAAGATCATCAAAATTTAATACAAGATGCAACCAAACAGTGGAAATTTGTGAAAGATCATCGAGTGGAACAAATTTTGGGAGAACCTTCACGAGGTGTAAGCACTCGATCATCTCTTAGAAATATTTGCAATCATACTGTTTTTCTATCTCAGATTGAACCTAAAAATATTGATGAAGCACTTCTTGATGAATCTTGGATTCTAGCTATGCAAGAAGAGCTTAATCAATTTGAAAGAAATGATGTTTGGACACTAGTTCCTAGACCAAAAAATCATACTATTATTGGAACAAAATGGGTTTTTAGAAACAAGAAAGATGAGTCCGGAGTCATTACTAGAAATAAAGCTCGACTTGTAGCCCAAGGTTTCAATCAAGAAGAAGGAATCGATTATGATGAGACATATGCACCAGTCGCAAGATTAGAAGCTATTCGAATGCTACTTGCATATACTTGTTATAAAGATTTCAAACTTTTTCAAATGGATGTTAAAAGTGCTTTCTTAAACGGTTTTATAAATGAAGAGGTATATGTTGAGCAACCTCCAGGTTTTGAAAATCATATTTCTCCAAATCATGTTTTCAAACTCACAAAAGCACTATATGGACTCAAACAAGCTCCTAGAGCGTGGTACGAGAGACTTAGTGGTTTCTTGATTAAAAAAGGCTTTTCAAGAGGAAAAATTAATACAACTCTTTTCATTAAATACGAAAATGATGATATTCTTTTGATTCAGATTTATGTTGATGATATAATATTCGGTGCTACTAATGAAAATATGTGCCAAGTTTTTGCTAAGACTATGCAGGAAGAATTTGAAATGAGCATGATGGGAGAGCTTACATTCTTTCTCGGATTGCAAATTAAGCAAGCAAAAAGTGGGACATTCATCAATCAATCGAAATATATTAAGGAATTGCTGAAGAAATTTGGGATGGAAGGTGCTAAGGAAACTGGAACACCAATGAGTCCATCCACTAAACTTGATAAAGATGAAACCGGTAAACCAGTTGACTCGAAGGTATATCGAGGTATGATCGGTAGCTTATTATATTTGACAGCCAGTAGACCAGATATTATGTTTAGTGTGTGCTTATGTGCACGCTTTCAATCATCTCCAAAAGAATCACATTTAATTGCAGTTAAGCGCATTCTTAGATATCTTAGTGGTACAATTAACTTAGGGTTATGGTACCCTAAGCACACATCTTTCGATATAATCAGCTACACAGATGCAGATTATGCTGGCTGTAAAATAGATCGAAAAAGCACTAGTGGAGCATGTCACTTCTTAGGTCGTGCACTAGTTTCCTGGTTTAGTAAAAAACAAAATTCGGTTGCACTATCTACTGCTGAGGCAGAATATGTTGCTGCAGGTAGTTGTTGTGCTCAAGTTCTTTACATGAAGCAACAACTTGAGAATTTTAAACTTATGTACAATCACATTCCAATCAAATGTGATAATACAAGTGCTATAAATCTTTCAAAGAATCCAATACAACATTCTCGGACCAAACATATTGAAATTAGATATCATTTTCTTAGAGATTATGTGCAAAAGGGCGATATTGTATTAGAATTCACTAGTACACATGATCAATTGGCAGACATTTTCACAAAACCCCTACCAGAAGATAGACTATGCATGATTAGAAGAGAAATAGGAATGATGCATGCCATGAATATCTACTAGATACTTTTATTTCATTATCTTAAATGACCTACAGAAACTTAAGACGTTTAGCCTCATCATTCAAATGCATTTGCTCCTCATAAATCATCATGCCATCCTTGTCTAAAGGATTAGGCAATCGAAATGAAGAGGTAAGCAAGGATTTCAAATCCTTATTCTGTTGCTTTAATTCTACTATTTTTTTGTTTGACTCATAAACAAGTCGTTGAAGTACAGATACAATCTCGTTAAGCTTCTCAATTTCGTGAGTTTTGGACTGCAACCGAGCAGAAAACGCAACGATAGATGATGAGTATCGAGTTCCGAGACCCACAAGCTCGTAAATGGCATCATGATCTGATTTATTAGCTAAATCAGTCTCTTGTTGCTTCATGGCACCCACGACAGATGCAGAAATAGATTGAGACTGAGGTGAAGGATACCTCAAATCTTGATCAAGAGAAGCACTGAAGGGAATTCTACGAGCCATTGAAAAATTGTAGAATGAGAATGCAAGCAAATTGCAAAGATGAGAAGAAAACTTGATGCGAAATAGATAAAACTAAAGATTGCTCTTATAGAAACAGAAATAAGAACAAGACAAACTTACAAATCATGATAATATCTCATTTTTCAGCAACATCAAGCGGATCAAATCTCTGCACCGAATTGCCAGAGCTACGCCTCCAGCCTTTGCAGGTTTTGTCGGGCACGGGTGGTTTCAATTATTCAGCTCTTTACAAAATCTCCTTCCGCACCGAATTACCGGAACTAGGCCTCTAGCCTTTGCAAGTTTTGTCGAACACGTGTGGCTACGCACCGAATTCTCTACAGTCTCTACTAACGCAGCGTTTTATTTATCTATTGGTTATTGTAGGAATATATCTTATTGATCTAATTATGATTCATTTTTAATGATGCTAAAAGGGGGAGAAGTTTTAGACTAGAACATTAACATTATTTAAATTGTTAAACTTGTTATATATGCTTGGAATTATATTTATATTTTTGCTTGAAAAACTAACGCACATTCTCAGGGGGAGCTTAAGTATTAATACAGGATTCAGGTTCTATCAAGCATTTGTCATCATCAAAAAGGGGGAGATTGTTGAACCCAAGGTTTCAAATTTCATGTAAATCTACAAAAGGATTTTGATGATAACAAATGAATCCAAAGAATAAAGGAGTCTCAAGCTCAAGTTGTCCACACAATATAATCAAGCACATCAAGGAAGCAAGCATGAGCAAGAAGGGAACAAGTTCACATTAAAATCATAGAGTAATGTTGTAAATCTCTTAAAAATTCAAAATTAGGATTAAGACTCAAAATTAATATTTTATCATAAAGCATTAAAATACATTTTCCACATGTGCATGATATTTTGAAAATTAAATTTGAAAATTTTGAAAGATGATTGATTGTCATCTTTCACATGTGCATGACATGATTAAAGGTTTGAACTTTGAAAATTTTGAAAGATGATTGATTGTCATCTTTCACATGTGCATGACATGATTAAAGGTTTGAATTTTGAAAATATTAAGATAATTGATTGTCATCTTTCACATGTGCATGTTTTATTTGAATATTTTTAAAAGTGGTGGATACTTTTCTTGACTTATGCAAAAGGTAGATGTCTTTATTTGAAAATTTTGAAAAGTAAAGTGTGCTCCTTTTGTCATATACAAAAAGTAAAAGATTATGTTTAAAATTTTTGAAAAATAAAGTGTGCTCCTTTTGTCACATGCAAAAAGTAAAAATATTAGATTTGAAATTTTTGAAAAGTAAATGATGATGTTTTTGATATGAGAATCTTTTCAAATTTGAAATTGAAAAATCATTTGCCTATAAATAGCTCACTTGAGTTTTGCAAAATTCACAACAAGAGCTTACACATCTATTGCTAAGTTTTGCATCATTTTTTCAAAACTCTCATTCTCTCTTTTCTAAAGTTTTGAGCCTTAATTCTTGTTCTTGTTGAGAGAGATATAGGTTGCGCTGTATTGTTTCTATCTCACTCATTGAGGAGTGTACTTTGATAGTCTATCTACTATCAACTCTTGTATTTGTAAAAGGGTGTGTATAACCCTTGTGTGTGTAGAAGGTGTTCTACACGGGGAATAGTTAAATCACCAAGTGTGAGGTGATTGGAAGTGTAGAAGGTGTTCTACACGGGGAATAGTTAAGTCACCAAGTGTAAGGTGATTGGAAGTGTAGAGGGTGTTCTACACGGATTCTTTGGAGCGGTGCTGCTCAAAGGTGTAATAGGTTTCTATCTCCACCTAAAGGAGATTGAATAGTGGATTTGGGAATTCTCAAGGGGTAGCTTGAGGCGAGGACGTAGGCAGTGGGGCCGAACCTCGTTAACATACTGAGTTTGCTTCTCTCTTACCTTTACTCTTTATATTTATTACTGTTTCATATTTTATATTTTATTTTATATACTTGATTTATAATTGTTAATTTTTTAATACAACTCAATTCACCCCCCCTCTTGTGTTAGTCATTTGGGCAACATAAATAAAATCTGCAATAAAAAAATTGTTATATAAAAATCTATTTTATTATATACGTTCTTGAGGTTAGTTTCCTTCGACTCCTCCTTCTCCTTGCCTTTTCCTTCAACTTCTCATCTCTCACCTCGCCAGAGCTCTCAGGTTTCAACTTCTCGTTTAGCTCCCTTCGGTACTACCTCTCTCTAGAATATAGTATCAAATCCCCGGTATTTGATCTCTGATTTGCTCTCGAAGTAAACTTGCAACAAATTCGAGATGGAAGATTTAGGTTTTAGAATATTTGGATTTTTGTTTATGAACAAGATTTAGGTTTTAGAATATTTGGTTTTTTTTTTTTTTTTAAACTTTCGACTGAAGATTTAGGTTTATCTTTCAATTTATTACTTCTCCCAATCTTCATTAAAAAGGCATATTGAGTAAAGATTATCTCCACAAAGAATCTTTTAAACCATAAACAAGAAAAAGAGCTAAACACAGTGATTATGTCGGTTTCCTTTGCTGGTATTAATGGTGGCATTAATGTTGGTATTAATGTGTTATAGTAGAGGACTGTTTAGAACATTGTTGCGTAAAAATTGTCAAATTGGTTGTATGTATATCATTTTTCTTTTACAAAATATGTGGCTCTGCTTTGTATGAAATTGGAGACATTGTATATGGAGAAATATTGTAAATATTAAAGAATATGAGAATATTAGAGAAATTATTTTAAATGAATAAAAAATGATTAAAAATATAATATTTAAATGATAGAAAAAAATAAATAAATTAGCTGATAGATAATATATTGCAAAAATGAATAATTAAAATAAAAAAAAATTAAATTTTTGATAATTTATTTAAAAAAAAAAAATCTATTCAATTGAGAATGCTCTCAAAGCTTTGCATACTTCTAAACTCACAATTAAAAATTATCTTTCAACTCGTTATTATAAGATATTTTTTAGGTGGTAATTCTTAGTACTGTAAAAAGCACTTTCTCATCTAAAATAAAGAAAAATGTGCGTTGGGTTACCTAACCAATTGTGTGCTTCTATGTTTAGGGGAAAAAAATTTGTACAAAATAATAATCGAACTTCCATCAAAATAGGGATTTATTTACTATTGCATAAAAGGCGGGCCAACAAAATTCATGTGAACACAGGGTCGCAGACTCGCAAATGGGTCCCTTATTGGGTTGACGAACTAAAGCTATTACTAGAAGGTCCATCTCAAAACTTAGACCACACACATGCATTTAGTACAGAAATGCCATTTGATTCAAGGCATCGAGACAGCTCCTAATTACTTGAAAATTAATTATAATTTTATAAAATCATTATTTATTTATTTTATGTTGGAGGTTGAAATGGGAAATGCTTAATAAAAAAAATAATTCTGAAAACTGTTTGCAAACTAAATATGTAATGTAAGGGAGTTTTTCTCTCAAATTGGCCCATATAAAAAACTTACAAATAGGAGTGTAACTGATTTGATTTGATCTGATTTTGAATAAAATTTATAATTGAATTGCTGCTATCGGTTTTGTATTTTTTAAAACAGATTACGCATAAGTTATTCTCAACACCAATAGTCGATTTTATTGATTCTGGTCCCCTTTTTTAATTTTAAATAAGTCTATTATTCTATTAGACTATTAATATATATATTAGTACTAGTTGTAATGATTAAAATAATTATATCTTAGTATTTATTTCAGTAAGCTTAGTTTTTTTATAACTATATCATAGTGATAGTATTAGTAGTATACTAGTATTAGTATCATTATTTCATATTTAATTATTTAGTACAGTAATTTATATATAGACTTGAAGTATATTATTAATAATAATATAGTATTAGACTATTAGTATTAGGTCATAAAATGTAAATTGTAATTAATGTACATAATATATTAATGTGTAAAATATTATTTTATTTTATATATAATATTTAAAAAATTATTTAAAAATATATATTATATTGAACCGATCCGGTTAAAAAAGTTTAGAACCAGAACCAGATCGGTACTGACCGATCTTGATATTACAAAAATTGGTTTCGAATCAGTTTGATAAAAAATTGGACCAATTTCACTGATTTGGACTGATCTAATTCGATTTTTTGATTTTTTATTACATTCTTACCTACAAGGGATCATTGGGGAGTGAGGTAGAAAGTCGGGTCAAGTCCGACGACTCTCTTCTAAAAAAGAGTTAGTGAGTCTCTAGAGCACTCGACTCATGGGCAAAACTTGCCCATAAAACAACCAACGGGTGGGAAAAGCAGACGGCAGGAGCAAATGAGACTTCTTAGCCTCACACCTCCTCGACGACATTCAATCTTTGAGTAGCTGCATAGGCAGGTGGGTGAAAAATACGAAGAACCATAAATCTTCTGACAATAGGCATGAAGGGACTTAATAAAGAATCTCTGTTGGACAAAGTGAATTAAAAAACTATACAGTATTAATAACACCATATCCCATATTCTATATTGCATTAATGATGTTATCCAGAAGCCACACTGTATTAAATGATACCTAATAAGCGAACAATTGAAGTTACATAGACTCCTTTTAAATATGAAAAACTCTCTAATTCTTTTACCTTAAGCACAAACTATCAAGAAAATATATTGGAGATTTTTCTACTTCCACCAAGACCTTCCCTTTTGTGTTTTCTAAGTATGCATGTGAAAAATTCAAAACTTGAGTTGCTAGAATTCAACCTAAAGGAGTATGAAATAGGACGTTAACAAGTGTAAAACTATTTTTATTAAAAAACAAATGTAAAACATTATGTCAAATCTAATAAATATATAATTTTTTTTTAGAAATTATAGTTCACCTAACTCTTTTCGATTGGAAATTGAGGGCATATGTCATATGTGGGATGAAAAAATTGTGAATATTTATGAAATAATTTGTGAATAATAATAAGATAGTTTGAATTAAAATATTTTATGAGATTTAAAAAAAAAAAAGATAAAAATTGAATGAAAATATATAAAGTTAAAATATTGTTAGAACATTATTTTTATTTTGAGGTTTGATTTTTTATTTTTTTTTATTTGGAAGCTTAAAAAGTTATAATAATTAAATAAAGATTAAATAAAAAGATTAAAAATTAAAAATTTTAAAATATAATTATATTTAGATGTTGAGATGATATTTCAATACAAGTAAAACTAGTACGAAATGCAGACCCTCAATTTCAGTCTGGGAAGTCGTTGCAACTTGCTGGACTCTTTGATTTAAGCCGAACATTTTGGACCCCTCAACAGCTTTACAAAAAGAGCTTCCAGAGTCCAAACCCAGCCACGACTCTTCAGATTTTGAAATCCCTGGAGTTTGACCCTAATAATTAATCAACGTTTTGATCAAAGGAAAACCATTGAATTTTTCTTAGCATAAATGATTTTTTAAATGTTAAGTGTATTGATATGTATAAGATCATAGGTTGTTAAGAGATAAATTCAAATCCTAAATTTAAAACCCAAAAAAATAGAGGTAATTACTTGTTACAAAGATAAATATATCTCAACAACCTTATCAAATCCTGAAAAAGTTCTATCACACGATCAATTAACTGGCTTCTAAATTACCAAAAATATGGACATGCCGTGATTCTGGGTATCTTCTATATGCATTAAAATAATATTTCATGGCCTTAAACCTCGATCATGTTACTGAACTGAATATCTTAAGGTTCCAACTTCCATCTTAAAGTTTTGGTCAACGAAAGTAACTCAAGAACGACCATTTACATTGCCAAAATATAATCAAACATGGCTACCATCTATGGGGGCTGGCTTCTGACATTTTCAACAGCACCCCCGAAGAGACCTATGAACTACCAAAAACACAAAACATGAAAACCTCTACATCAGATGTTTGGATTAAACACCACTCCCCCCCCATCACGATCATGATTGGCAACCAAGAAAAAAAGAAAGAAAAAATGCAGCGCAGAAGCATATATACTCCGTTCATGAAGACTTTTATTGCTTGTTATGATTCAGAGAGTACTGCCTCTTACGGTACTCTTTGTTGTTCGAAGATGGTTCTTTAACATCGTCTGCAAATCGGACCTTCTTGATCTTATTGACTCGACGTTTCCCAGATCCTGAAAAAAACAAAACGAAACATATACATACATATATATATATATACATATACAGGATAAGCAAGACGCAAGTACGTGAAATCGGAAGCAGGAAATTAACGTAAGAAGTCAATTTATAGTACCTAATTCGGTCTCGATTTTTTTCATGAAATCGGAGAGGAGGCGCTTATGGGCTTGATGAACAAGGAGAACTACGCTTCCCGAGACGGCAAAGACTGCCATGAATCCAACGCCGACAGAGCTCTCCATGTGTCACCGGCCTGGTGAATTTTCTGATGATCTTAAAATATCAAACCTTTAATTTGGATGGATAAAGTATTCTGATAAACATTTTATGTCATCCATGGACAAGAAGAGGAGAAGATTCAAAAGGAACAAAGAGAATGAAAAGAACAAAAAAAAAAAAAGTGTTTGCCAAGAAGACGAAGAGGAAGAGAAAGATCAAGAGGAAGAGGTCGTCGTTGCGGTTGGTATAATATGAAGTTATAAAACGAGGAAGGATGGCCGGCGTGGAATGGACGGCCTTTATAAAAACAAAGGCAATTTTTTTTTTAAAGATATATATATTATTTTATTTTATTATTTCAAACCCACTTGGCATTGGCATTAACTATATTAAGAAAATTAAATAAATATATATATATATATTTTTTTTCTGGATGAAAAGGGTGATCTTAAATTGAAGTTGCTGATCAGCTTTGGTTGTTTTGTAAAACCAGAAACAAAAGACGGCTTAACTGATTATCTCTCTTTTGTGGTGCTATTAGATATTTGGGTCGATTACGAGCGTCAAAGCATGTGAGTTTTATGATGGGAAGGGCTACTCATCCCTTTCAAATCCTTCCCGATTGCATCCCGTTTAGGAATTTATATTTTTTTTCTAATTTTTTTTACATGATTTTAAAGTAAGTATTTTTATATAATATTGTGATTTTTTTATATTTTTAAAAAATATTTTAAAATGTTAAAAATATTATATAAAAATATTATATAAAATCACAATATTCTATAAAAATACCTACTTTAAAATTATGTAAAAAAAAAAAACTAGAAAAAAAATCTCAAAACGGGGGATGCAATCTAGAAGAATTTGAGAGGAAAGAATAGCATTTTCTTTTTATGATTAATAATTTTAATTATAAATAAATATTTTATTAAAATTAACAAATTACAAATAAATAGTTTTTTTTTTATATAATACCAGCGAACAAAAATATAGATAAAAGATAATCTTTTCATTTTAAATAGTAAGAGTTAAGTCATTAAAATTATTTATTTTTTTAAATTTTAAAATAGATCATTATTATCTATTATTGCTGACCGTTATAATTATTATTAGGTCACAGCCACACACTCCTGCATCAAATACACTCTATTATATTCAACCCAAAAATTATTAACTAAATAAATAAATAAATAAATAAATAAATAAATAAATTCCCACCGTCTAAAGAACCTAGCCAATTAATTTACTCAAGAACGTCTTCTCCAAAACATGGGGTTGGGAGGACTTGAGAATAAGAAAAAGAGGGCTATGACTAATGACTATGAGGCTTCTTGGATGTGGATTTTTTTTGCAAAAAGAAAATTATTGTTTTATATCCAATCGATGTGACATAAAATAATTTTTTTTAATGCGACGTACGGATTCAAAAGAAGAAGAAGAAGAAGAAGAAGATGCCCCTTTCCAAAAAAATAAAAAAAAAGAAGAAGAAGAAGATGCTTTGCATTGGTGGTATGAATACAGAGTAATTGTTTTTTAGCTAGTAACCGAAAAAGACAATAAATTATTTGCTTGCAGGGGATTATACTAGGTAACATATATGAAATTAACATGGCTTATGATTTATATATATATAATAAATTTATTTATCATCTTTTTTTTCATAATTTTTATTTTATTTTATGATGTAGTGTTAAATGATAGATTAATAAATAAGATATAATAAATAATTTTCAATCGTTTAATATCACATCATAAAATAATGAAAAGATGATGATAAATGAGATGATGAGTAGCATTATTCATATATATAATATTTACACGAATTAATCCATGAGTTGCAAGATCGGGAGGAATTGTGTTTCATGAATAAAGTAAGAGTAACTTTTCTTGCAATTCGTATTTATGGAGATTGGAGTGTTTATTGTAATTTTTATTGAAACATTTTCTTTTTATAAGAAAGTGAAATGAATTTTTTAAATTTTTAGAATTTTTAATTTATAAATAGAAATATTTTAATAAATTTTATTTTAAAATAAGGACTAATGTTCTTTTTCGCTATTTTTTGTGTAGCAAAGACTTGCATATATTGTGTCGTTTTATACTCTCTGATAATAAAAAGTTAAAGAGGACTTTAAAGATCCCTCGTAACTCCTCATTTACGTATACATAAAAAATTAGTTATTTAGTTATACACGAAGTTGGATACCTTTTTGTTTTTGTAATTGACTCCAATCAGTTAATTTCCCTTTTTATTTTTTGTGTCCACACAATCAAATTATATATAATCTTTGGTTCTGAAAAAAAAAATATATATATATATATATATATATAAAGAGATATCATAAAAAATTAAAAAGAAATTCATAAATTAATGTAATTATACATTAAATTGCAAAATTATTTTATTATAAAATAAATCTAATATATAATATAAAATGAAGTTAGTATTATATGTTGTAGTTATAATGATTCCACGAAAGTTAGATATATATATATATATATATATATATATATGTATGTGTATATATATATGTATGTTCTTCTCTCAAAATAGGAAAATAGAGAGATTTGTGAATCTAAAATATAAAAAAATCAACTTCAATAGAAAATGGTTTTGATTCCTAAACTATATTATTTTTTTGACGAGTTCAAGGTATTATAATATTTTATCTTGCAATTGTCCAAAAACTAATTAAATTTTAAATCAAAGTTTGTCAATATATATAATAGAGCGGTAAGATAGAGGAAAACATATATATTAGAAAAAAAGAGTTAAAGGTCTGTAATATTTTTTATTTGGTTTTCATAATACTGATTAAGACATTACATTATATATTTTTAAGCACAATACAACTTGGTCGATACACGTAATTGTTAAGTCATGTTGAACAGGAAATAAATAAAATAATTCATACATTATTATTAAAATATTTATAACTTTCTATTTATTTTCTCAAACTCACTCTCATGATACCATTAAAATATATCGATAATGATCTCTAATTGTTAAATATTTTAACATAACTTTAATAAATGAATTTTTAATTTTTTATAATCCATAATAATAAAATAATAATAAACATAAACGTATATTTGTCTATCTGATTAATGAAAAATTATTTTGATTATGAAAGAAAGATAATCCTAATAATTTTGACTAATAAATATTTTTCGATAATAAAAGACACTCTAATATTGTAAGTGAGAATTCTTAACTCTCATAATATTATTTATAGACTTTTGAGAATTTGAATTTTATAACTTAAGATTATTCTTATGCCATCTTAATTTAAATATTAATTGATAATATTTAATTATATTAAAATGAGTATGTGTGACACATAATTTAAATTTAAGTCTTACACTAACGCCATCCTTAGATAAATATTCGAGCGTCATGTATAGCATGATCTCTGAAAGCCATTCTAAATACTATAGAAAGTTTTGCGTCGTCAAAGGAAAACGACAACACCCAAGCTTTATGGCTTCACTGAGAGTTTTTTATTGCTTGTCCCACATGGGAAAGTCAGAAATGGAATCACAATCCGTTGGCCCAGTTTCTCGGAATTCGAAAACATCCACTACAAGAATATATGGCTTCTTCAGCGGTTTTTTATGTGCCGCAAAAAAAAAAAAAAGAAGATGGAAATGTGATGTTATTTCGTCATAGGTCCTTTCAGCGCTGATATTAAGTGCGCATTTTGATTCATTTAGTTTAAGTGAACAGTGTTGGGTTTTTTGCAGCGGTATTAAGCTGTTATACGGCGATTACTGTGCCGAAATTAGTAGATTCGTATTGCGGCATCAGGACTAACTTCGCTATAGCCATCTTATTACGACGTTATGGGCATTTTCGCCGTAATAGCCTTTATGTTTTCCCCCTGCCCCTCGTGTTGATCTTACGCATTGTGTGCAATTACTTCCCACCTAAGCTCGCGATGTCCCATTTTCCCAAGGATTTTCTATCCCCACAAACACTAGCAGATGCCGATTTCGTGGCGCTTCCCCCCAAATCTCGGTCTATTTGTGGTGTACGTTCTCCCCCAAATCTTTACCTGTTTCGCAAGAACAACTGATCTCTTCCGTGCTCCTTCCCATGGTAATGTACTACGAATTTGGAAGTGTTGAGGTTAGGGTTTATTTCAGTTTCTAGCGAGATTATCATGCGATTCTCTAAATCACTTCTTAATTCTTCTTTGCATCTACCAGATTAATGTGGCAATTCAAGACACATTAATTCTTCTTCACTTCTTAATTCTTCTTTGCATCTACCTGGGTACATAATCCCAAACGAGCTTCTAGAAGTGTCGAGGGTTTCACAGAGGAGAGAACTTGCCACTGTCTTACAATCAGTTTTTGCCACATTTATGGAGCAGAGAAACGGTGTTAAGGAGATTATTGGTATGTAATTTGGGTAATTGGTATTTCTATTATGTGCTTGTGTGATCAAATGTGGATTTAAAACCTGATAGTCTCCGATGATCATGTTCTTTCAATCTAAGTGGTGTCATTTGTTTTTAGATTTATTTCCCCCCTGTTTTCTTTTCGGAACAAAATGTCAATAGTTAATTTTGGAAGTCTTCTCTTTGATTTTTGGGTGTCTGGACATGTGGTTTTTTTTTTTAAGTATCCGGTGTATGTAATATCCAGTAACCAATTCTGGTCATATTGGTGCAAAAGTCAAACACCACCATTATTGTAGATTATATTCATAGTACTGAGTTGAAGCAAATGTTTTCTACTAGCTTTCATTTGAAATCCTGTTTGGGGACTTATCCTTTGTATCTGAAGTCTTATACCGTTGATTTTTAATATTCTTTTGGGGTATGATTTTGCAGTCTATATATTCTAACGTGAGTTCACCACCCAAGTTGGAAGGGAGGACTATATATTACCATGTGGCTGATGAGAATGATGATGTGGACAACAAAACATTGGTTTTAATCCGGTAATTCTTTACACTCGATATATCCTGATCCATTTTGTTGCATCATACTTGAGAGAAGGGGTGACTCGTCTTCGTTTTGATAAGTAGTCTCAACAACTGTTCCACCATAACCATGAATATGAAACATGGAACTGCTTTTTCCAACAGCAGACTGAATAATTTTATTCTTCAAGGCATAAAGCTCCTTACCCCCCAACCCCTTACCCACCAAGGATTTTGTTGGAGAAACAGATGATTTTATGCATTACACATGTTTGATAAAAAACCCATTAGAGGAGCTATTTGACATCCCCTGTTTTACAGAGGAACTGTTCCTGCGATCAGTTTATCTCCACATTTTACACATTATAAGCGCCCGTGTATGCCATTATATAAAGTATGTTCATATACAAAAATGAACTTTATTGTTCCTAACCACCACACCATGACAGGTTAGATGAGATTCTCCATCTAACCATGGTTAATGGTGGAAGGTTTAAAAATGTTAGATAATATAAATAAAAGGTGCTTTCACTATGACTGTTATTATGAGACACGATTAGTATTGAAACTTTTGATACTATTTAAATATTTAGTTTATTAGTATCCTAATTGAATGGCACGATTTATAAATATATATTTATATATAGTCTGTAAATATATATAAACCTAATTGACTTAATTCAAGTCTGTTTTCTAATGTTATAAATATAACTATGACTTAATTCAACTTTTTGAGGTCATAGTTTTAACACACTTTAAACTTGAAATGGTACTAATTGAAAGTATTAAAAGTTTATTTAGTAGAGCATGGGCTGTGTACTTTCTGAGTAGAATGTAGTGCTTGCAACAAGATTGTTTGGATTTGGGACGTACAACGGAGAAATAAACATTGTTAAGCTTCACAGAATTATGAGTTACATGAATTCTTTTGACATCTCTCCTTTTAATAACCACTTACAAGCCCTGGGTGCTTGGATAAAAAATATGAGGCCACAGTCATAGATCGATCCAGTTTTGGAATTTGAGGTTTACAATTGGATTTGATTTCATCGTTTTCATTATTGAATCTTACCTAGTCCATAAGATTGAGATAACTGAATTTTAAACCTTCTGGTCAACTATTGGGGAGATAAATTTGCAATGTTTTTAGTGAAAATAGCTATTTGTAGAAATTGGGTTTGTTTTATTGTTTTAATTGTTTTTTGGATTTCGGATGTTCTTTTTGTTACAATTCTTGGGATATTTTTTGTAAATTCCAAGGATTTGATTGTTTCTAAATCCATTTCAGCCATAAGTGAGAACATCATTAATAAACTTGGGCGGGAGTCACTATAAGTGTGAGTCCTCTCTCTTTCCCCCCCAAAAAAAAAAGATTACATGCTTGCTATCAGGTTTTTTTTTTTTTAATGGATGAACTTCAATGATGCGGGGTTTGCTAGTGAAATTGGCTCATTTTCTTTAATTTTTCCTCATTTATACACAGTTTGTGTTGAAAGAAGCCACCAATTGTGTCACCAACTGCATGCATTATTAAGAAGGACCTATAATTGCAAAATTAGTGGCAAATACCATAAGCATTGTACTCTTTTAGCATACCAGAGTGGGGATGCTTCCTATGTGTGATGATCAATTTAAGTTTATTTTACAGTGGCTGCAGAACATTTTGGAATTTATCCCTATATTGATCCCAAGTTTCCAATGCAGCTCTCCATCAAATCATTGCGGTTAAGTTGAACCATACAATTGGGTAATATCTTGGCGTGGGCAGTTATTGGAGTGAGCACTCATACATCAATCATCTTCTCTAATACTCTTGGAACTGTAAGATTGTTTGTTTGTTGCTTTTTTAATTGTTTCACCCTCTTTGTTAAGCTTTTGAACCATCAATATATGTGTTTATAAGCATAGAATATAACTCGGACTGTACATAACTATTGCATTTGTAGTGTACCAGAAATGGATGTAAATCCCTAATGACATGAATTGTTTTGACCACACAACGCAGTCTTGGGCTCACATATTAGTTCTTTTAATTGGAATGCCCTCACTCTTTATAAACATTAACGTTTTACTGATATAGGATGTTCTTTTTCAGATCACCCCAACCTTATCTTCTCTTTCCCCCCTTCAAACCAACTCTTCTTTAAATTAGGTTTGTCTTTTTGCATCTTCGTAGCTTTAGTGACAACTAGGCTAGAAAACGTTTGTCTCTCTTTGTTATATTTCACAACTCTCTTTCTTCTAATACATGTGCATTCAAATAACGGTGCATGTTATGATAAATTTCATAAGCATCAACCACTTGAATCTATGTATGCTTTGCTTTTCAAGTTTTTTAGGTCCATCTACCTTAGCCCCCTATCCATATTCTGATTAATATAGTTAATAGGAACAAAGTCTTCAGTTCCTTCCCAAAAAGGGTAACATTCCACACATGTTTTAGTTACACCAATAGAATCTTAATACCTACAAAGCTTAGTGTGCCCTAGAAGTTATAACTTCCGAAGGATGCTTTCTGCCATATTTGTTGTTTGCTAATATGCCTCAACTAGTGAGATGTCAACCACTTTTTGTTTTTGTACTTCCATGACGGCTAAATTGCATGGAATAAACATCATCAAACATTGAAGCCCATTTTTTTGATCACCTCTATATTATCTAGTCACTACGAACATGGGTTTGTCCATGTAATCAGGTTCCATATGCAACTATTTTGTGCGCACTCTACGTATTCGCGCTTGTTTGAATTGCGAGATAACTAACATTACCCTATAATTACCCCTTTATAGATGGATAAAAGTTGGATGAATCTGAGCGATAGGGTGATGTCAACTGCATATGCCGAGGGAGTTAACCAATTCCTCACCCTTGCACAAATGCATTCAATGGGAAGTAGCCGCATTCGGTGTCCATGTCGCATCTGCGGTAATAATTTGTGGCTACCTATCCCTGAAGTGCATAGTCATTTGTTCATAAATGGGATCAATCCAAATTACACCCAATGGATATTTCATGGGGAGGAGGAGACACAACAATTCAATACTGTAGGCGATGATGATTTAGAATACGATGATGGACACGAATATATCGATGACATGGACCAGATGTTAGACGATGTGCGGGCGAGTGCATTCTTTGACCCTCCGCATGCCAGCACGTCAGGCCCAACTCGACCAGTCATGGCTGAATCCATATCAATGTCATCTTTTTCACAGCTACTAGCTAATGCTCGTCGTCCACTATATCCTGGCTGTGCAAAATTTTCAAAGCTGTCATTCATTGTCAAGCTGCTACATATTAAAACTCTTGGTCATTGGTCAATCAAGTCATTCAACATGCTTCTCAACTTATTACGGTCTGCCTTTCCTGATGTTGAGTTGCCACAGTCATATGAGGAGGCAAGGTCATTAGAGCGGGGGTTAGGGTTCAAGTACCACAAAATACATGCATGCCCCAATGACTGTATATTATTTTGGAAAGAAAATGCCGATAAAAATGAGTGCCCTGTATGTAAGGCTTCGAGGTGGATGTCAAATATACATGGGACACGTGTTATCCCTCAGAAGGTTTTGCGTCATTTTCCATTGAAACCAAGACTGCAGCGGCTATACATGTCGGCAAAGATAGCAGCTGATATGAGATGGCATAAAGAGCAACGAGTTTCAGATGAGACATGTATGAGACACCCAGCCGACTCGGACTCTTGGAAGAATTTCGATAAAGATCATACATGGTTTGCAAACGATGCTCGGAATGTTAGACTCGGTCTGGCAAGTGATGGCTTCAACCCCTTCAACAATATGGCTAATTCCTATAGCATCTGGCCTGTGATTCTCGTACCGTATAATTTGCCTCCGTGGTTATGTATGAAAGATCAGTTCTTCATGACATCTCTCATCATTCCAGGGCCGAAATCACCAGGGAATGACATTGATATTTACTTACAACCGTTGATCGATGAGTTGCTTGAACTTTGGGAAAATGGGGTACCTACGTATGATGCGTCTAAACTTGAAACATTCATGTTGCATGCATCATTATTGTGGACAATAAATGACTTTCCAGCATTGGGGAATCTTTCTGGGTGGTCAACTAAATGAAAACTCGCATGTCCACCGTGCAACTCAGATATAGATTCAACTTGGTTGAAGTATGGTAGAAAGCATAGTTATATGGGACATCGTCGATTCTTATCGCCAGACCACATATGGAGAGGCCGAAAGCATTTGTTCAATGGTAAAGAGGATCACCGATTGCCACCACATATTTTATCTGCCTCAGATATTTTAGGTCAACTACATATGCTTGGTGATGTCCAATTTGGTAAATCTCGTAGGAAGAGAAAACGAAATGCTGAAGAGTTAAATTGGACAAAGAGAAGCATTTTCTTCAATTTACCCTATTGGTCAAGTCTTATGTTGCGACATAATCTGGATGTTATGCATATTGAGAAAAACATTTCTGATAACATTCTCGGCACTTTAATGAACATTCCTGGCAAAACAAAGGATAATATTAACTCACGACGTGACCTTGAGATTTTGGGAATAAGAAAGGAATTACATCTGAAGCGTGATGGGGAACAATTTAGAGTGCCGCATGCTTCTTACACATTGCATGGAGATGAAAGGAAACAATTTTGTGAGTGGCTGACAGAAGTAAAGTTTCCTGATGGGTTTGCTGCAAACATATCGCGTTGTGTGAATGTACATGATTGCAAAATCTCAGGCTTGAAAAGTCATGACAATCATGTCTTTTTGCAACGACTACTTCCTATCGCAGTAGGTGGGTACTTAAGAAACGATATTGCCCTGGCATTGACTGAGTTTAGTAGCTTCTTCAAGGAACTGTGTTCACGAACACTTGATAGAAGTCGTCTATCCCAATTGGAAAATGACATCGCCGTCATTCTATGCAAACTGGAGATGATATTTCCTCCTTCATTTTTTGATGTAATGGTCCACCTTGCTATCCATTTACCCCGTCAGGCAATACTAGGTGGTCCAGTGCAATATAGGTGGATGTACCCATTTGAGAGATATCTTGGCAAGTTCAAGCGATATGTTAAGAATAAAGCTCGCCCAGAAGGTTCAATAGCTGAGGCATACATTCACCTTGAATGCTTGACATTTTGCTCAATGTACATAGAAGATGTTGAGACGAAGTTCAATAAATCAGATCGCAACGTTGATGGTCCAGATGAGGAGACTATAGATAGATTTGCAATTTTCAAACAAAAAGTCCGTCCCTTGGGCGCTGTATCTAATATTCCTCTGGATCATAAACTCTTTACAGCCGCCCGCTGGTATGTGCTCAACAACTGCACAGAGATAGAATCATACCGACAGTATGTATTTTACTATCTAATTAATGTATTTAAAGTTGGTCTATGTCGCTACCTTATTGACTTTGGATCTGAGTGTTCCTAACGGGGTAAATTGTCTGCATTGCGCTTTTTGTGTAGAGAACATTATGCAATCTGTCAGCGTTTGAAGCCAAGCGCCCCAGATCGCACACACCAAAAGGACTTTGAAGCATGGTTCAAGACGCGTGTAAGCTTTATTGATTCCTTATGGGTATTGATTCATATTTGCAATTTCAAATAACGTGGTAATTGTGACAAAACTATATGTTTCTTCTACTTTTTCCAATACTATTGTAGGTTACAGGCCAACGTACCATCAACCCGCTTGATGTATCTGCTGATCTATACGCCCTAGCTTGTGGTCCTGAGAGTTGGGTAGCATCATATACTGGCTGCATCGTAAATGGAAAACGATTCCACACAAGGCAGCGTGAACTCAGGCGGCGTACACAAAACTCTGGTGTCCTGGTAACTGGTGACAATCAGTCAAATAATTTAGACTTCTATGGTGTTATCCATGACATATTGGAGCTACACTATATGGGATGGCGCCGTGTCTACCTATTCAGATGCCAATGGTTTGATGTTGGTGATCAGAGACGCAGGGTACGAGTAGATGATCATATGATCAGTGTCAACATGGACCGAACTTGGTATAAGGATGAACCGTTTGTGCTGGCATGCCAGACTTCACAATGCTTTTACATAAAAGATGTACGGGTCAAAGGTAATTGGTTTGTTGTGCAGAAGTTCAACAATAGAAATGTATACAATATTCCACTTGCCCCAATAGTGGAAGAAGAAAATGATCCCGAGTCAAGTGAGGCTGATGCCTATCAAGAAAATGAATCTTCACATACCTACGCACCTGTCTCATGGCATGATGTCCTTGTCCCAACTCCACTGAGTAGGACTGACCTTGAACCTAGGCATATTGATGCCCGAGGAGTCATGGGTACAGATAGCGCAAGAATCAGGGATGTTATCGATGATGCCAATGTTGGATCTGTATCAACAGATGGTTATGGCGAGGGTGAAAATTCAAATGAGAATGACTTTACCACAGATGAGGATCCTTTGTCAGAGTAATCTGATTAGTGAAATTGTCACAAAGCTTTAATGGTAATCTGACCATTAATATGTTACAAGGTAATTCCCATTAGTCCTAAGAACCACTGGTACATGTTTTTGGTTGCTAAGAATTAAGATAATGTTGTGTTGAAGGAATTTAGGTGTGAGTCCTCTTAACTAAGACATTGGTTAATTTATTCATGTGCAAAAAATAAAGGAAAATGCTGGATATGTCCATCGTAGTCAAAGTTGCAGTAATGTGTGGTATTAGTCACCTTTTGGTAATTGATTATTTGTTTATGCTACTTTATGAATTAACAAGCCCATTTATTAATTGAAGATATCTTCATGCAGGCCACATGAATGGCATCCAAATGTTGGCAACTCAAATTTGTTGGTGCCAATGTGGTGAAGCTGGTGGCAGCCCGATGGATTGTATTCTTGATTTATATTGCTGGCTAGTCACAAAGTGGACTTATCCGATCCCTCCAATTCACACAAAAAAAATTAAGGACTAGCTGAAAACATGAATGAAATTTACAGTATGGTAGTATATTTATAGGACCTATGCTGTGTAAATATATTTCTATTTTATATATGCATAGTAGACATATATAGTAGCTCCATTAATGATTAGCGGATCTCAATATCAAAGCAGAAGGGATTAATGAATTTGGAAGTCTGATTTGGTAATTCTAGATGGTGCACTTCCATGATGTCATTCTCAATGTACGTATAAAATGATGGCTGCAATTAGAAGCAAGTTGGAAAATGGGATCCACATGCAGCCATATGTGAGGAAAATTCCACATATGGACCCTTATCAATTGCAAAATGCTGACATGGGTTTGGACCTGCCTGTTGCATTTTCTTATGTGGAATGTGAATAAAAATTGCTTAAGGTTTACCACTTATCAACTGCATAAAGTATTATCATTATCCATGTCCTCAATGTGTGTCCTCCACCTAGATGACTTGCCATTTTCTGTTGTTTAGGAATCTAAAATCATTGGATAATTTACTCCTATTTAATAATTGAAGTAACTTGACTTTACAAGACAAAGGAATTGTTACTGGGGGGATGATTTGAATATAACATGTGCTTAAAAATAATGATGGGATTGAACTATACCCAAGCTGTACCATCCCTAAGGTCACAGAGGCATAACTTGAAAATATGTGCTATTTTCAATATGGACAAATGGGCACAGAGCTGCCATTTTGCACAGGGTCAATATTTTAAGTTATCCCAATAATCAGTAACTTATCTCACGGAATGGTTATGCATTGAACAACCAGAATTTTGCTTTGTAAAGACAGCCTGATAGATCATGGTTCCACTAATTTGTATAATATAGGCCATATTAATTTTCAGATTTCACAAATTTATAGAAAATGGTCTCAATAATATAGTCCATAGACCTAGTGACATTTACATATTTCAATTCATTTCAGCACAATTAATTAAAAAAAATTAGATGCCAAAATTATCTTATCAGCTGAGGGTAGGGGGGAAAGGTATTTCAATGGAGGGAAAATGTGGTAGGTAGAAATGAGAGGCGGGAGAAATTACCAGGTTTACCACTGATGTAAAGGGTAAATCTGTAATTCTCCAACTCTTATGGGATTTGAACCCATGCCATCAACGTCAAGTTACAAAGGCACCAGTACTTCTGAAAAATAGCAGAGCAGTGTATCCTCCAGTTTTACAAAAGCAGGAATTTTGTACAACATATCCCTAATCATGGAAATTCCCCACTTCTCACCGAGTGCTCCAAATGCATTGAATGAAGTATAGCTGGTTAGAGGCCTCAAACTACTTCAACAACTTCCCTCTTCTCGACAATCAGGAAGTTTCAGCCATCAGAGAAGTTTGCTTGGAACTGAAAGTTGGTGGGTGCCATTCAACTGCTGCCTGGGCCATTTGGCGGGTGAGTTGGGGTGGGGTTGGGGGCCAATTCGTTTTCAATTAGTTGCAAATAACAAACCAACTGTCCAGGTACGACTACACATAATGTTATGCCTCTATATGTGATTGGAAAGCATGGATTTTTTTCCCCTTTCCCTCTTCAAACATCCCTAAGGTCTGTTAGTAGCATTCTTGCTTTTTTACTTCTTGTGGGTTTGTTTTATAAGTTACAAAATTTCACTTTTAGTTGTTGAATTTTCTTGGAAAGCAAGTTTTTTTTTCCCTTATAACTCCAAACATACATCAATCTGTTAGTGTGCATGCTTCTTTTTTATTTGTTGTGGGTCTATTTTATAGGTTAGAAAATTGAACTTTCAGTTGTATTTTCTTGGAAAGCAAGCTTTTTATTTTATTTTATTTTATTTTGGAGTATGTACTTCTTAGTCCACACAAGTTTAAGGTTGGTTGTTAGTGTGGTTTTGTTTTTTTGGTTTCTGTTATTAGTTGTGGGTTTGCTTTATAGGTTGAGAAATTACAGATTTCAATTGTTCTGTGGCTGCAATATAGGGTGGAAGAATGCAACATTTAGTTAAAAATTTCTGATGCCAAAATTTGCATGAATGGGTATGTGGTGATATTTAAAAACTTGAAATGATGAGATGTTGTTAAGCCCACAGCAAGCTAGTTAGTTGAGCAGAATAATTGTTAGATATCTGTTTATGCTGGTGCATTATATGCCTTTTCTGCTCTAATACAATTTGGCTAATATGCCTTTCAATTCTCTGGACTTCTAAATTACTGACTAACACTTAAGCATATGTCACCAAATGGTCACTAAGAGTATCATATCAGCACTTTAAGCTGTAAATCAAACTTGGGATAATAATAGTTATACTGAGTTAGTAAAGAGGGCATGAGCAAAAAATAGCTAGTCCTAATAGGGCTGGATACTATTTTTGCAATTTTCAAACTGAAGTTTTTTTTACCTGTATGCTTACTGCTTTATAAATCTATGTGTTATAATTCTAGGACTGATGAATGATTAGTGAAAATTGATTTGAAGTTTTTACCAATTTTGTTTGCCAATAGATGAACATGGTGATGAGGTGAAGATCTTTGAATTCCTTATTATCTGCTGGTACATAGCTTTGATGTTTTTATTAATGTCCACAACACTAGTGTATAGATGATCAATGGGCAGCACACATATTCCAAGTCATGAGTGTACATTCCTACTGGAGTCCTTTCTTTGAAATTCATGTGTCGCTTATGGTTGGATGAGATTAATTTTACTTTTTCTTTGATAAGTGTAACTAATTAATTCTAAATGGATAAAATATTAATGTTGCTCCATTATTCTCCCATAGAACCAAAGAAAGGAGAATGCGATTCTGAAGAAACGCAGACACCAATCAATCTCATTGTTGCTTTAGGAGAATCACAGCTGTGAAGTGAGATGAGGACCTCCGACTACGAAGAAGGTACAATTTCACTAGCACATCCATTAGTGATCCCTACCACCTATGTTACCAATCATTCATTGAATTTACCATTCATAAATTTTTCTAGACCTATCCATGATTGTCTATATTTCACTGAAATTAAGGCAAAAAATGCACTATGTTTTAATCAGCACAACACATTGGACAAAGTGGCCTAGGAAGGGGGAGAGGAAGGGGTATGCGTCCCATACGGCCTGGACCATACGGCTTTATACGACGGCCGCGTGCTGCAATTCTAAGGGAGTGCACCCCAGAGCCCATTGTGGGGCCAAGTTTTAATCTTCTTACAGCATCTCCAACCATAGAGGAAGAGCCTCCACATCCAATTCTGACACCAGAAACTACAACAACTGTCAATAATGGTAAATATTGCTGAAAACATATTAGATTAACTATTTCAGTTATATTGACCAATAATCTGCCAATTATTCATGCTATTATTTGAATGTTAATACAAAGCAAAGTGTTGGTTGTATAGGGGATGCCATCACAAACGACGTGATAGGACTAGTACCTACTCCAGCAAAGAAAAAATGTGGACGTGGGCCAGCAAAATGCATAGAGTTTGAAAAGCTTCGTAAGCATGGGAAAATACATTTGAAGATTAACGATGGAGAGATGGCACCATGTTGTTCTAACGCAGCCATGTTTACAACAAGGATCACGTGGATTTTGAAACACCATGCGGACATGAGTCATGCAAGGTGGACGGATGTACCTCAGCCCGAGAAGGATGAGTTGATCGAGCGCATAAAGGTAAGCCATTTATACATGAATGGTAAATTCATGGCATTAAATACTGTGAGCCCAAGTTTTCATACTAATACCTCCTAATGTGTAGAATGACTTTGAATTGGAATGGGAGAAAAACAACCATCAAAGGGCTGTTTGGAAAGCCCTACGTAAGCGTTTTAACGCTTATCACCATGAATTGCACAAGAAGTATCTCACGTTTGGAACTCATGAGGAAGCATTGACTTCCGAGACTAGCTTGGTCAGTCCAATAGTATGGGCAAAACTATGTGAGAGGTGGGGAAGTGATTCTTTCAAGGTATATTCATAAAAGTTTGAAGCTGTCATTTTATATAATAGAAGATGCCCAAGTTTAGTTATATTTGATATATTAATGGGCAGTCATGGTAATTGGGATATAACTAACACTACTACATTACCATGGCAGAAAATGTCAAACCAAAACAAAGAAAGTCGTAAGAAACTCAACATTAATCACACTTCAGGGCGCAAGTCCTTTGTGAGGGCCCTCAAGGAACAGGTAACGGATTAATGTATTTGCACAATATTTTTCTTCGGCTGATTCAATATTTAATGGTAATTATGGCTTTTGACTGGTTTGATATAGGTGATTTTGGGCATTTTATTCACATGTTATGTACTTCAATTGAATCCGAGCTTCTGTTATTTCAATAAACTGATTAACATGTTTTTGGCTTCAAGTAAACTTCAGTTGAATAGAAATCTTTTGGACAACTATTGTTGATCAGGTATCAATATTAATTTTCATCAGCCGTTGCATTTCAATAAACCAACACATATAGGTTTGTATATGATAGGATGTTAGCATTTATCTATGCGATGGTTACTACCATGTTTTAGTGAAATAATTTTTTATGCATGTTCTGTGTTTTCTGGTAACTTCATATCATCTTTACATTCATCCTAATTGGCCTAAATGTGATGCGTTATTCATATTGCTGGTGTGTCCATGTTGCTCATTCTTTTGATCAACATTATCTCAGTTGTAGCAAACGTATACACAACAGAGATAGAAGAAATTTATGTTGGGTATAGATTAATATAGTCCAATTGATCAATGTACCTCATTTAGGGAAATGGTGAACATTTGTGTTACAACTGCAAGTTCAATAATTTGTTACACTTTTACAGAATCCACAAAAGATGTCAAATATTGTTGATGTATTTAGATTATTATGTCTAACTAGCTGGATTTAGTTAAACTGTAATACAAAACGAGTGCTGTTTTTTTTTTAATGCACGTAAGTGATGTATTTGCAATTTCCAATGCCACACTCAATCTGCTAGCGAGAAAAAGGGACAAACTTAGTGGACTTCTTCAAGAACACTCGCTGGTCCAAAAAGAAAGACAAGTTCGTGACACCAGAAACGGAAGTAATTTATGTGAGTAACTAATATATATGTTAATAGTGTTTAGGGAGTTGATTTGTTACGTATTTAACTTGCAGCTTGCAAGCTTAAGCTGTGACTTCTGGCATAAAATATGCATTATTAAATGCATTTGTCTGCTGGTTACAGAATAAGATGGCCACTAGAATGGAGGAATTACCACCAGAAGATCGTACGGATGAGAATGCGGCATCAGTATTTAGGGCGGTCCTTGGCTATAGACCAGGATACTCAAGAGGATTAGGAGAAATGGTAATTCCAGAGTCCACAAGAGAAAAGGAGCGTATACGAGACAAGGAGTATGCAGAACTAGTTGAAAAGCATAAGAGAGACGCTGAAGCTCACAAGACTGAACTAGTGGCTGTAAGGGAAGATATGAGAATGATGATGGAGAGGCAACGTGAATCTGAGAGGATAATGCTGGAGAGACAACGTCAAACTGAAAAATTATTGATGTCCTTAATGTCCCAAAGGCAGCCGGAGTCGGAATCGCAGCTGTACTCCACTGACTCTCTTTCACCGACTCCATGGTCGACTCCGTGAGCTGCATGCAGCTTGCGGATATCCCTTTTGGGATTTTTTTGGTAGTAAGATGGCTGGATTTTTGAGACCTTTTGGTTGAAATGGTCAAACTTTTTGGGTTAAAGCTGGCTGGATCTTTTTTGGAGTTGCTAACTAACTGGCAAGAGGGGATGAGGGCCAAATATGTTGCTTTTGAGACATCTTATCGAGTTAATGGGTATTTTTGTATACTGAACAGATTATGTATATATTTCCCTGGACCATACATATGTATTTGCAGTGAAGATTAGTATATTGGATAGAAAATTATGGTGTTAAACGTGATGTCCAATCCTAAGAGTAAGTTGTTACATTTGCTGTAAAATATTTTTCATCAATATTCGCATCTATTTGCAGCTACTGCACGTTAACTTTCTAGGTGTGATAACAGGTACAAATGAAGACAGGACAAGAGCTAGTTTTGAGGAGTTGTTGCACACACTAAGATGAAAAAAGTCAGACATCAGTTGTGTCACATTCCACAAGGGTGCTGTAAAATGTTTTCAGATTCAAAAATGGGATTTCACAACTGGATTGAGAAGGTAATGAGCTTAAGACCTACATATGCTGTGTAAATATGATGAATTGATTATGGCCATCTATTAATAAATTTATAGATGGGTTGCAATTTGTTGATGTCAATATAGTGGGTGTGCTAGGAAAAATCCAGGTTAATATTTTGCAAAAGAATACTAATGGGACTGGTATAACATGGGACCCTCACAAATGTGGACCCTTCATGCATGTGTAATCTGAGCAATGGTAGGTGGAAACTGTGGTCAGAACATTTCGCAACAAAACCCTCATTCAGATTTACCCTTAGATGGGAGAAAAAGTTAGAATAGGACTGAATAATTTTAGTTTATTGTCAGACATAGGAGTACTTTTAACCAATCTAGGTTGTTCTAATTTGAAGCTATCAATGGGAATTTCTGTAACGCGATATTGAAATCAGCGGAAATTACTACGGCATAATTACTGTTAGGTGAGGACTTTGTTTGTCAACTATCTATGTGTTTAATACATGTTACTTCTCAACACTCTATCTCAATTGATAGTTGTTCCCCACAAAAAACATGGTTAACTCTAATAATTTATTACCCCAGTTGTAATTATTCCTTATGTCATGTGTATTTAATTTCTCAAAAAAGCTATACACATGATTGTATAAGTCCCAAGCTAGTGACATTATACCACTCTTGGCCATATGTAGGTTTGATTATAAGTTGATGGGTAAGATGTCCAACACTAGCGACATTGAAGGAATTTATGTTGCAATCATGTGGTGGAAGATGATGGCTGAAGTCATTCACAAATTAATTCTATGTATGCATGGATTGAAAGAAGAATGAAATTCTGGCTGAGATGATATTAGTATGGTGGAAGATAGAGAATAGCATGTTGATGATCAGTTGCACAGTGCAGTGAGGGATGCAAATCTCACCCTCAACACCTTCTTCCACACGAGGTATAAGGACTTAAGCTTTCAATGAAGTTTGTGTCAAAAGACAGCTGGTGATTAAAGTAAATGGCAAGTGATCTGTAATTCCTAGTTAAGATTAATTAGCATACAAATTGATAGAATGTTGGTGTATTGACACAGCATGCATGAATGCACCAGAGGTTATAATTTTATAAACTATGTAATCAGGTGATTTGGCTGGCCATCCAATGAGAAAAGTTGTGTGATAATTCCCCAAGGTGTTTTAATGTTTCCTTTACATTTTGGAGTAAAATTCAACAAATATGCATTGAGATATCTTTCATCTTTAGAGGATGCTATACAGATCATGTTTATATTTAGATCATGGAAAGTATATATAATAAGGAATGTAATGATGATCTCTAATAGATTTTATAAAAATTACTGAAGTTGTAACAAATATTTACTTGTGTCCATCATCACACAAGGGGTTAATTAGATTTTGAAAAAAGATTTTGGAGTTAGTTATTTGCACGTTATGTAAAGTATTTGTTTCTAGGTGTTGGTATTTAATTAAGGAAATATTATTTATGTGTATATAATAATTTATACATAAAGTGCATTATTATAAGATACATATATATATATATATATTGTATATATATATAAAAACAAAACAAAACAAAACCTTTATCAGCGTTAATATACAATGATGAAACCGTTGGATGCAAATTATTGTGTAGCTACCCTTATTACGGCATTATACAATAATGCCAGGAAAAAAAAACCTTTATCAGCTATTATTGTGATGACAGGTGTCTTCTTAGGGCGATGGGCTAATGTTGCAAAATAGCTATTGCGACGAAAAGCATTAATTATTGCATCGTTTGTAACTGCTGCCATTGAAAACATATACCGTCACTTTGAAATAACGACGGTAAGTTAAATTCCTTTTGCGTCGAAATATTCAGGTATTAGCCACATTTGAGAACGCAGGAAATATGTTTTTACGGCATTGTATAAATATATTTGACAGTCATTTGCGGCATTGAAAAATACCATTTACAGCATTTTACTGGTGCCGCAATAATATATCTTATACGTCATTTTCTCTAAAACGACGAAATTGTGCAAAAGGGGCATTTCTATGGCGTCCAGCATGCGTCATCCATAAACATGTCGCATCCACATATTGGCGGCATTTTTGGAGACTTTATGCGACAAAAAAAAAACGCTGAAAATACCATGATTCCTTGTAGTGATCCAAGACATCAAGGTTGCAACCAATGGCCAGGATTTGTAGTTTACGTACATGACTTTGCTTAAAGAATGAACTATGAAGAACATGGAAGAATTTTGTCCATCAACTCAATATCGGTGATGACTCTGAATACTATCTATGTTATTGCAATTGGAACATCAAAGTTTAACTCGAAAACAAAGTATCAATTCTCATGACATCGGATCCTGTTACACCGAAGTAACAAACATTATTAAAAGACAAAAAAAAAAGACAGAAAAAAGGAACATACGAAGACCGCATCCATAAAACTAGTGAAGCAAATACAAATCTATTTGACGCCCAAAACTGACGCAGTTTGAAAGGAAGGAAAGATCCATTTCCAGCTCGCATTGAGGTTGGACTGGATCTCCATCGGTGTTGTGTGGAGTGATCAGCGGTGTTCCGATATGGTTGTACCATATTTGTGTGTACGCCTATAGAGCAAATATATAGAATGAGACATAAATTTATGTAATTCGACATTAGGCCTACGTCTACAAAATTTAGAGAAGAAAAATTCTATTATAATATGCTTGTTTACAAATTCTCATAATCTCTATTCCTCATTATATAATGGAAATCTAAATTTTATCTTATAATTTTTTTTTCACTCTAGATTGTCGTGAGGTTGAAGAAGATGAAATTCTCAAGAAGCCTTGCCAAAAAGTCTCTAAAGTCATGTTTTCATGCTTTTTATCTATTGTTTCCCTTGTTTTTATGTTATTTTCTTTTATTTTATGTCACATCATCAATTTTCTCTCCTGATACATTATATTCTCTGTGCCTCACACACAGTCATTCGCATGTCTTTATCCTCTGATTTCCTTTTTCCTTTTTCTCTAATGTGGGTTTACACAATAGACTAGGCTTAAGAAATACTATGTGTCTGTTATATTTTATCCATTCCGAAATTTATTAAATATGTATGCTTAAAAAAATACAAACCATGATGACTAACCCCTTTTGAGCAATTTTATCCAGAAATTCAGACGTTCGGAGCCAAGGTTATTTAGTTATTTATTTATCCATTTTTTCTCAAGAGGTTAAGGGTTTATTTGAATAGTGATATGAGATGAAAGGAATTGAGAAAATTTGTGAATGATAAAATTATTAATTAAAATGAAATAAGATAAAATGAGATGATTTACCATTATATCTAAATGGGCCTACGTAGAAGACCGAGTGAAAAATCTTGATGCATGGCTGTAGAAGGACAAGAACACCACCCAGAGCCATTGGAAGCCTTTAGTGCAGGGGAGGAGAAGAGAAAACAAAGACAGATAGACAGGAAAATTGGACGAAGCTATTCTCTTTTCTTTTCTTTTCTGTTTGGGTTATTATTATTATTTATTTTTCTCTTCAAGTTTTTGCTGAATCCACACGTGTCAAACTATGAATTGAGGTGTGGTAAACTGCCACGTGCGAAAGTTAAATGTGGAATGGCACGTGTGGTGGCTTGGCTTACTGCACCTATATATGATGCATCTCAATTGGACCATAAAGATCCAATAGATTTCTTATTCTATCAAGGATTTCACATTGGGGCGGTGCTGCCGGCCAAGCATCTACTTATCTTAGGATGTGTTTGGTTATTGAAATTAAATTAATTTATTTTAAACTACTCATTAACAGCATTTATTATTTTTTCTCTCTTTCATAAAAAAGTTAAATACATCTTAACCTAATTCATACATTTAAACACATCAATTTTTTTTTTTTTATATATTCAAACACATCTTAATGATACTTACAAAGCACTATTGTTTACAAATATAATCAAATCAACTCAAATCATTTGAAATTATCCCAACATCTAAACCTAACCTTAAATCAGTTTTTCTTAGGCAATTATTCATTTATGATATTCTCTCTCTGAGTGGGCTTCACTTTACAATGGGTTAATTTGCTTGAAATCTACTCGTAATTACTATTTGTTTGGTGAAGGGTATTAAATCTTGATGAAATGTCGTCGCACAATTGGGTCCATAGCTCAGTGGTAGAGCATTTGACTGCAGATCAAGAGGTCACCGGTTCGATCCCGGTTGGGCCCTTTGATAAATTTCTTTTAAAAATAATAAATAAATAATAATAATAATAAATAATTATATTTTTTATCTCATCATTATAACTTTTCTATATTTTTATACAAAATATAATAAACAAACAATTCAACTTTTTAAATTTTAAAATAATAATAATATTAAAAAATAATATTCTAATGATATTTAATTTTACTTTGAACTTTTATTTCATCTCAACTCATTATCCAAATGGTACCTTATCTAGCCTAATCTGATCCGGTGACGTGCCAGTCTTCAGAGGATTGAAATTTGAAACGATTTTCAATTAACCAAACAAAAAAGTTTCAAAGTCATATCATCATCTTCCAATACAAATATTTTGACGCAGATTATGAACCATTAACTATGAATACGAAGTCATCCATGGTATCGGTATGGCCATGGATCTTATGTAACTTATACATGAAATAAAATCAAATACTAAAAAGAATATCTAAAATACATTTTATTTGAAAGAAAAGCTTCCATGGCATTCTGGACTGAACTCAACCTGTAGCTGCTGCACTCTAGAGTCTAGATGGGCCAAGTTGAATGATCCTTAGATGCCGATTCTTCAAACCATGTCTGATGCAGATGCACCCAATTGCGACCATCTGACACAGTGGTGGCATCCTGAAAATAAGAAAAGGAGATAATTTCAATAAAACATCAAGAAAGTAATATCAAGAAAGTAATATCAATAAAACATCAACAGTGGTGGCAGCCGAATGCCCATGCATCAGTCTTATAACTCACCTTTAAACTTAGTATAGCAGTGGACGTGCAACATTTGACCTCCCCGCCTGCAAAGGTCAGCTAGTCAATTATGAGCAGCAAATATCAAGAAAGTAACGAAGGAAAATAACATATAAATCTTACCAGACGACTCCCACTTCTTGAACTTCACAAGCCATTTGTCTGGACTGATCTGTACGGGTAACACCTGATCAACCCAAACCCGGAACTGTTTTCCCCGTTTATCTCCATAATATGATCTCAATGAGTCTATGACTTCACAAAGAGATAGCTCAATGCCAGATGGTTGGACAAAAATGCCCGATGGATCCTGACAAAAAGTGCAAAATATCCAAGTAAACAAATAATAACCCGATTATTAAGTATTAGCTAACAAGAGTAACTGCAAGGGGGACCAAAACTAGCATTGGGCCATGACCTACTTTTAGAACGTATTCCTTTTGAAAAGAAAAAATCAAAAAGGAAACAGAAGCATCAGGAAACAAGCCAGGGAGACGACCAGTAAAAAATTGCCTAATTGGACCTATCAATAACACCACACCTGTTATGTTCTCAGGTCACCAATTATTATATATACACTCAAAAAAAGTACCAAACCAGGAGGAATGATGGTCAAGCTTAAGAGAGTAAGAGTCAAATGAATCATAAATCTGAAACCTAATCTAATAATGTATCCAAATTAATTGTATTTTAAGCAAGCATAAATCCGAAATCTAATTTATTATCTTTTTTATTGGGGGCCAAGGAGAAACGAAAAATGTTTATCTTTCATTTACATCCAACAGTTCTATAGCAAAAATACAGCTAATAACACTGCAGTAATTGCTAAATATTAGTAGCATATCAAGTCAGGGAGAGCTGCAAAAAAAGAAAAAACACCAGTTACCATCAAATGTGGCACATACAAGCACGGAGATACAGCCCCCTCGGAAAGACTACATATCACTGACCTATACCAAATAGGATGGTCTATACTTTTCTTTTTGCATCCTAGGTAATAAGATTCTCTACACTCATGATCCTAGATGAAAAGGAAAGAGGATGCAAGACATACACAAGCTGCTTTAAGACTTGCCAGATACGGCTCAAAATTCTCAACTTCTGCGCGCCTCCATCTCTCATAGAACAAGTAGAATTTTACAACTTCATGTCCAGGATTCACATTCTCCAGCTTGAGGTCCAAAAAGTCCATGATGTCTCTAGGAGATGTGTTCGGGCCTAGGCTAAAATGGCCAATGGCTTGTATGATCCCAGCTGCACATCTCTCTGTTGCATGAATAATCTTAGGGTTATTCTTAGCATTTTCAGCATGCCACTGCAGAAGTTCTTCTTGAGCATTGCTAACCTACATAATCGACAAATTGTATAATTATACAGCTAGGAAGACAACATCAACTGCTTATTTTAACAAGAATCATGATAATGAATCGGGTGAACTACCAACCATAACACCATAAACATCTGGTATGCTGAATAATTCAGCATCATTTCCAGAATCACCACAAACAAGCGTGTTATTAGGTAGTTTTCCCTCGGTCTTAAACTTTTTAAGCAGATATGCAAGAGCTTGTCCTTTGCCAGCACCCTGTGGTAATATATCCAAATCCATTCCTCCACTATAGATAATTTTAACGTCCAGCTGGCCAAAATCAAAGCAAGATTACAGATATTCACAATATTGCATGAAGAGCAAAGAAATCTACTAAAGCATTAAATCTTACTCCAAGTTTTTCAAAACGCTCCGAAAGGGACTTTGTGACAACATGAGCCTTATCTTTATCAACTTTAAAGCTAACCTTGTGCGGTCGTTGCTCTGTATCTGCCTGTGTGGCCAAATAAAATTAAACAATTCAGACGTTTGAAGCTCCTGAAAAGTCTTTAACTGAAAAATGAATTAAGTTGCCCTGAAAATAAATTCCTAAATAAAATGATCAAGTTTGATATCACCACCATCTACAAGAGGAAACAATCAACTTATCTGATTACACCATATCTATGAACAATACCTGAAGTTTTAGTTCAGGGAATTTGCTTGATTCCTCTTTGACTGTCTTCGCATCCCATTTCTGATTTAAGACTTCAACCCAACCTTCATCAGGCACCATTGAGTTGCCATACGTTATCTCAGTCCCAACAGACATTATTGTTATATCTGGAGTTAACATGGGTTTCTCTTTCCTCAATTCTTTGTAAAGAGTAGGCGATCTTCCAGTTGAGAAGACTAGCAGAGAATCATGACGAAAATTGGATTCCCATAACGCATCGAATCTGAGCAGAGAAAGGTTCTCAGAGTCATGATGGTCAACCTGAGATGGAAACATTTTCTTGATGAAAACATTGCAACAAGACAATGAAGTGATGCAATCATAAATAAAAGATATACAAAACCTACCATCGTATGATCAAGATCCGAAACAATCATGAGACGCGCTGAAGTCTTAAGCCGATCCATGATTCTTACCCTGGCTTGATCCTGTCATTATGAAACAAGCATCTATAAAAGTCTATTGATGCTATTTTTATCTAAATTCAATAAAAAGTGTAAAACCTGCATGGTTTATTCGCAAGTGCATACACATGGTGTGCACGAAAATCAGATGAGTTTTCATATGTTTATATACATTATTTCAGTCATTGTATTTTTAACTCCTAGGTCATATTTAATAACATTTTAACAGTTAAAGGAGTAGAACTTCTCCATTTCATCCTGCAAGAAATATAAAGGACTGGCACAATAGGTAGGCCTTTTAAAACTATAGGTAGAACTAACAAATACAAAAGACTCAAATCCTATTGTAGATCAATCATATTCCTTAAAAAAAAAACCCTCTCAACAATCATCAGTTAAAGCACCCCCGTCCCCCCAAGGGGGCGGGGGGCGGGCGTCCTGCCACAAAAAAAGGTAAAAAAAAAAAACCTAAGAATAACATATACATGCTGTACACGGGTGCAAATTAAAAGATAGAAGCACTTATTAGAAGTATTCAATAAGTAACCGGTAACAAGGAGTACATGGATTAATGTCCTTTTTTCTACTAAAATACAAAAAAGGTATTGACATAAGAGGATAAAATGGAATTTAACAAACCACTGTCCACATTTGAGTTCAACCGCGTTCAGCAAAAGTGGACTGTCAAAACAGAAACTCAAGAAAGCACGAGCAACCACACCACGTTGTTTTGCAAATGAGAGTCATTGCAATATTCATACCAGTAGAGGGAAAAAAACAGATATCAAATTGGAGAAGAAACCAAGAGAAAACACTTCTGGTTCAACATGCAAACAATAAAAGATATTATATAAACAAGGAACGATCAAAATATTTCAAACAATAAAATATATTATATAAACAACGAACGATCAAAATATTTCAAACTACAGCAGATAAAATAAAATATCGCTCATATATGTGAATTGATATTTGATAGAATAAGATAAATTTAACGAATCAATCATCATATTTTTACCAAATTGATCGCCGAGAAAAGTAAGCTGCAATGCAAAGCTAATCAAGACACAAGCGTAAATGAAGCCGCCCTAAGTAAGGGAAAATCCAGCAATTAAAAGCTTCCAAATCCCGATTTAGTCAAGCATTTTCTCGCAGACTAAACAGAACACATAGAAATGAATGCGAAGCCGGGGAAAAAATCAGAGAAGAAAATATATATAGTAAACAATCACGGAGTATTCAAACTGATACGCTTCGAATTCCAGATCAACATATAAAATATTGCCAAAAGATTGAACCTGGACAGGTTATCCGAATCAAGAAATGAAAGTAAAAACATAAGACAATTTAATTACCAGAAATTTGATCTTGAATCTGGAAATTAGAAGGAGGGAGGGTTTCCCGAGAGAGCGTAGAGTATGAATGAGTGGCGTGAGGAGTTGATAATGGGAAAGAGAATTGGATGCAAATTCGTTGGCGCTTCTTTTGCGAATAAGAAAGCTCTTCGGGGCCTTAAAAATAAAGATTAATAAAACTAAAAAAAAAAAAAAGACACTTGTGAGGTAGTGATGTGGAAGAGGTTGTCGTAATATTCGTGAAAATTAATAAAATAAAGAAAATAAAGGAGTATCACTTGGCATATGCCTTCCATACCTTATTTATTTACCCAATATTCCGATCAGATCTTTTTACCTTTTACTCTAATCGATACAAGATAGAATATAGATAATCTTGGACCGGACATGAACCATCCAAGCCAAACACCCCCACTCTCTTCTCCCATTTCCGCATATCTCCATTTTTTTTTAACTCTAGGTGTTGTTTGGAAAGTTGATGTCATCATTTTCTTGTCAAATATTACTCAAATATAAAATAATTTTTAATTTAAAAAATTTAATTTTTTTCATCTAATTATTATCTAATCATTAGAATTTTCATAAATTTCAAACAAAATACAAAAAATAATACAAAATTTTCAAACTTAAAAACAAATAATATTCAAAAAACCTTTTAACATTGTAATTTTTTTATTTAATTTTTTCTCTATTATTTCTTAAATTTTAATAAAATATTTTAACTCAAACTATTTCACTATTATTCATATAATTCTTATTTCATCTTATTATTTAAACATGTCCTAAACCAAAATATGCTCGATTTTTTTCTTTTGTTTTCTAATGATCAAAAGATTATGAGTGTAAGTTTCATGCACCATCACAATTTTGATGAACTTATAACTACGTATTCATAAGTTATTAACTCATAATCAAAGAAGAATGGTGTTGAAATTTTCATCCCACTCTATAATGGTCGATTGCATACCATTTAATGGAAGTTGCTTTAGATGGTTAGACCACAGTTCCATAGTTTAATAGTCGGATTATAAGAAAATCACCTAATTTTGAACTCCTCTTCTTGCATCAACTAATTCATTAGCTTCATTGCCTTTTTTTCTACATTTTTCACGTTACATTTTCTCTAATGAAATTGTTGTTAGGACACCCATTTTGAATAGAAATGAAAAGAAAAGAAAAGAAAAAACGAAGAATAAATGCAAAGAAAGAAAGAAAAATAATTTTGTATATGAAAAGGTCGCACAATTTTTTAGCAAAAATGTAAATATATATGCGATTTATATGAAAAAAAACTTAAGTTTTTAATAATAAATTTTATTTTTATTTTTAAATGACTATATAAAGCTTCGTACTTTACAACTACCTAACATTACTCTTTGTTTCGTCTGATTAAGGAATCATGGAGTGGAATCAGAACGCACTCACTATTCAATACCTAAGACAGTCTCACAAAAGTAAGAAAACCAGCAACAGCTAGAAACCTCTCTCACACCTAAAGGAGAAAAAACCCAGAAAAATGTTGCCCTCTCGCTGACTTTCCAGGCCTGAATTTGTGTTTTCTTCTTTACCAGGAAACCACAATTCCCATCTTTTCAATCACCATAGTGCCACAGAGTTTAATCCTATAACACCCACAACTCCAAACCACACATTCAAGTTCTTTGTTACTCATAAAGCCGTTGGTTTCCGTGGTTCCAAGCTCTGCGACTTCGACTCGGGATTTAACAAGTTTCAATTTTTTTGACGGGTGTTATATGCTACCCAATTGAGTAATCATTCCCAAAAGTAAAAAACACGAGGTATTCTCTATTAAACTTGCTTAAACATTAGCTCTCGATGATTAAATTTAATATTTTTAGGGTTCTGGTCATTTGTTGGGTCCTTGGTTTCGGTCTGCATATCAAGTTTTTCCTTGTTGCATTTTGCCCCCCGTCTGGATTTTAGAATTCATTGCTAAATCCACTTGATAAATAGTAGTTATGGTTATACAAATCTAGTGTTTGCACAAAAGTTGTAGTCAATTAGAATTAACACAAAATTATTGCTTCAAAACCAAGACCTCATGTTAACATGAGCTTGAGATTTTCTGAGGACATCTTTGGGAACACTGCATAGAAATGAAATTGACTTGCAAACCTATTGGAAAGTGTAGTATCTCTTTAATGTCATCTATAGGAGATGAGTCTTCTCATCGATCAATCTCGCTAGCATTACAAGTCACATTGACACTTCAGTCTTTGCAAGAAGCTGTCCAGATTGGTGCTGAACTTTTTAAGCTCCAGATTGGAGTTTCATCCTCCGCAAAGAAAGGTATGCCAGAAGACGGTAACCAAAAACCATGGCTACCAGGGCACTGACCTCTACAATACCATTGTCTATTCTCATCCCATTTATGGTGGGCGTGATGTGTTCATACTGCACCTTGAGAAGCAGCTTGAAAGTGTGGTAGTTGAAAGACAGATAGCGGATCCAAGAAATGAATATTGGAACTTTCTGCAACATTGTAGACAATGTATTGTTATTTCTGCTAACAGATTTATCTAGGAGCTTTCCAAAATAATTTTTTTGCAGACAATCCTCAACTTTTGTATATATGGTGAGATAAATGCAGATGTTGATTCCAAGTCTGCATATTTCCGCTAAGACCAATACAAAAAGAAAAGACTTTACATGCTTACCTGCACAAAGAACCCACCAGCTAGCATGAAGGTCATCACAGTTACTGAAGCCAGTGTGGTTGCCCTCTTTAAGTCCATCAATGTAGCCCCTATGGCTAGTCCTAATCCCTGTTTTGCAGTTAAGTCGTTTAATTGTGGAAAATACATTAGCCACAAAGAGATTACACAAAAAATAAATTTACAAACTGATGTGGCTTGATGTGGTACGTCAAATTGTAAAATTATTTTTATCATATAATAGATCTAACACATCAGTTTGTGGGTTTACATTGTGAAATCTCTTTGTGCCTGTAGCAGTTCTCTTTAATTGTATATGGTATATTTGTTTATGATGTCATCTTACTCAGTTCTGAAGGAGGCATACCTGAGCTGCCACAATGCAGAGGAAGACTGTAAGCAGGCTTAGGAAAAAGGGACCAGCACTAAGTCTCAAGCCTGCCATGAAATAGACAACAAGAAGGAATAATACTGGTAGTACCAGGTCAAGTGGAAGGTCGCTTGTAGTTCTAGCCACAAAATATGCACTTAGTCTGTACATGTCAGCCGCTCTTTCTTTACTCAACATGGCCCTTTCTTGAGGGAATGTGAAGATCGCTGTGAAGACAGGAAAGAATCCCCAGAAGACACCGATGAAGAAAAGCAGTCCTGCCTGCAATGGAGGTTGGCTAAGTTCTATGTTGGGCTCTATTTCCAAATATATGCAGAAGAGCAAACATGAAGTTAATGCTTTCATGAGGATGGTTATATTGAAAAGAGCAACATCCATTTTAAGAAGCTTCTTTTGACTGGGTCTACTAGGATATGGAAAGTTATGACCAGATCTGTAGTTCAGTTTGCATATATAACTTCTTTAGATAAAAGGAGAATTAAAAATCATAGGTATTTGACATTCCTTTCCTTTTTACTTGGTGTGTTCCTTTTTCTATTTCTCTTTGTCTGATATGTTTGATCATCATGTCTTTCAGTTTTTCTCAATGGGACAATACATAATCACATAATTAGAAAATACAGAGATGAAGTGATATTAATAACAGATGAGAAGCAGTGCCTTTCTCAGAACCAATGGTTATATTGATGCCATTGGAGAGGAAAAATTCAGGGGAAAATGGCAAATGATTGAGTGGGTAAAAACATGCATGGAGTATACCTGTTCTTGCACGCCTTTGGGGCTGTTGCTATCAGACCGCCACCACAGTAGTCCCAAGATAATTGCCGTAGAGAGAACTTGAGTGATTCTCAACCAGCTAAAATACTCATGCCGCCGTTCTTTGATTCCTCTCCAGAACAATATGGAATATTGTTCCCACCAGCTTGCGCCCCATTGTCGCTTTGGATAAGAAACCTTCAATTTGACTTCTTCGTCAAGTGGTATAGGAATGAGAAGTTTCTTCTTTTCAGTTTCTGCTACTCGTGTCTCATAGGCCTCCACCAGATACTGCTTTTAAATAAGAGTCATTAGGAAGAATCATAGCTTTTCTTTTAATGTTTCCAGGGAATAACAGGTCAGGTGGCCCCTGCTCTTAGGACAACAATCACGATTATCATACAAGGTAAAACAGGCCTATCATGTAAACATCCCAATCTTATTCTTATTATAGTGCGTCAGACTCTCTTTTTGACTGCTAGAGCCACAAAGAGATCACTCAAAAACAATCATACAAACTGACGTGGCTTTATGTGATCTGTTAGATGTATTGTATGATAAAAGTAACTTTATAATTTGATGAACCACATGAAAAATCATTTCAATTTGTAGAATTACTTTTGTGTATTAAGTATCTCTTTTTTTGAATGTACAAGGAATAGAATTCTCTGTTTTTATGTTGTGCTAGTGTTGTAATTGGAATACTTATTTTACCTCATGCACAACAGCAGGAGATGGTTTCCCATTCTGTATTTCAGCTTCTGAATTTCCCATCTGCACTTTGTCATCTAATTCTGATGGCACGGATACATCATGAAGGTTTCCATTGGCAAGGTCTAGCAAGAACTCTGCTGGATTCATGGCGATCATGGGAGAACATCCTATGGATGAAAAATACACCATTGCTTCTGATGCTTTTCCGAAGTAGAGTAAGCTCCCTTTCCCAAGAAGGATTAACTTGTCAAATTTGTGGAACAGTCTGCTTGATGGTTGGTGAATCGTTGTTAACACTGTTTTACCGGCCTGCCCCAAATTTGCAACAAGGTTATTAAAAGCAACATTTCTTATATATTTTGGGATCATATTGCTCCATTTCTTTCTTATCATCAAACCTGGTCTGTCAAAGTACACTATTCCATTATGTAAATAAGAAAAAGAAAAGAAAAGAAGAAAAAGTGGAAAATGGAGGCAAATCACTGCTCCAGTCTGAATGAAGTTCCCTTGTGTAAATACCTCTGCAATGTCGTGTAACATCTGGACAGTCCTTAAAGCAGTGGTGGAATCCAGACCGGAGGTTGGTTCATCGAGAAACAGAAGGGATGGGTTGATAATAATCTCATTCCCAATACTAACTCTTTTCCTCTCACCACCTGACACTCCCCGGACAAAGGAGCCTCCAATCATGGTGTCTTGGCACCTGTTTGCACGTAATATTTCATTATCTTTTACTTCACCAACTTTCAAGAACAGGATCGATCGAGGGTAGTTTCTGCACCCCTGATCTGAATAAGACTGAGCAAATCCCCAGTTTCAATGATAACAGGTAAGAGTTGAGCATTATTACCTCTCCAAGCCTAGTTCATAGATAACATCTATTGCTCGTTTTTCCTTTTGCTCTCTTGTCAGCGTCTTTGGGAGTCGTAGAAGGGCTGCATATGTCAGTGTTTCCTTCACTGTAAGGTGAGGAAACAGAACGTCGTCTTGTGTTACAAACCCTATCCTGTCACAATATTTCATGTTATTATGATATGCGTTTAATCCAATTAGTTTCTTTTGTCAAAATCCCATATTGAATTTGATAAAGCTTAACAACGCTTGTTTTAATACTGCTTATTCTAAAAGTTTGGATACATAGGCTGACCTGCTTTTCAGGAACTTGGAATAAGGCTGGTCATTGTAAGTGACTAAACCACCAACGGTGGGCTGAATCAACCTGCCGCCGAGAAGATTTAGAAGTGTCGTCTTTCCACTTCCTGAAGGTCCCATTAATGCCAAAACCTCCCCAGGATTCACTGAACCGGAAATCCCATTTAGGATTTCCTTCTCCACTGTTGTTCTCATTCCTTTGAGAGTTACCTTGTAAGTCACATCTGTGAACTGCGATTTTTTTTCCAAAACAAGAATTCACCTCAAGTAGTGGACTGAATTTGGTTACAAATCTTCCATGACACTTGAAACAAAAATGAAAGAGATAAAAACATGGTTTTATACTTCGGATACCACTGCTCACAAAACTAAATAAGCTTGTCCATACCCTTCTTTCCTTGGCAAAGCTAGATGTCCTTATGTTTGTCTTATTTAAGTCTTTTTGGATAGTCAGATAAGATGAGTTAAAATAGTTTGTAAATAGTAATAAAATTGTTAGGTGAAATGAGATGGAGATAAGATGAGACTATTTCGTCTCACATCTGAAATGAGATGAATTGAAATGGTTTGTGAATATTAGTAAGATTATTAGTTGGATTGAAATGAGATAAGAAAGGATGAAATAAGATGAGATGGTTTTATCTCACTTACGTATCCAAACGGGTCCTAAAAGTTAAGCTTGAGATCAAGATTGAGCTAGATTCACACTCTCTACCCTCAATGCAGGATCTCGAACCAGATAGGATCTTGAACCAGATAGGAATATGAACTAGTTCCTCTGGTTCTAAAATCCAAAAGCATGCAGTATTTTATTGTGGGAAAGAAGGGAGAGTCTTGTACATAAATATCATATAGGATGAAACTCTGTACAAGACTGAACCTGACCATGCTATATTGCTTAGCCATGTTCTATGGATCGCGTTGATGCTAAACTCAATCTCCATCCTGGCCTGTTCAAATAGATGGTATAACATCAATCCATGCAACGTTAAAAAACAGATTTTCAGCACCGGTACTTTGCTCAGCCATCCAGAGTAAAACAGCGGTAAAGGAGAATTAACCTCCATGGCTAGTAGAACTGTAAATCAATTACCTTGAGATAGATTGGGAATGTTGGTTCTGTTTGAAACTTCGGCCTGCGTGTGCCAGCCTCAAGATCCTCAGCTGCAACGATACGTAAGATTAATAATTTAGATAGGAAAATACTTTAGCCACAAAAGAATTAAAATAAACTTATAAACTGATGTGTTACGTCAGATTGTAAAGTTATTTTTATTGTTAATAATAGATTTCATGAAATTACATTAATTTGTGAATTTATTTTGTATAATCTTAGATAAGCGCAAAGAGCCAAAAGGTTCAAATAATTAATAAGTGCTGCAGTAGCCACTAAAGCATTTATCTTAATTAAAAGGAAGTAACTACATGGAAGGGATAACAAAAGTTTTGCACAATTTGTTTCATGAAGGATTAAAGAAATCAACTAATACTATAATTTACATTAATATTTGTACTTTCCCACCCTAATCATAATATTATTTGCAATGTCCCCTGAAACTTATATTTTTTTTAACCCATGAAATTAGTTAAAAAAAAAAATTCTTCTGTGACTCTTTCATATCTTTCATCTATATTAAGAACAAATAAAAGTCATCTTTCACCTATATTTGCACCCACTTATGACTTGATGTCGGCCTGCTACCTTAGTTGTCAAACTGTGATAATCAAATTCATCTTGAAGACCATAAAAACCAAAAAATCATGAGCAGAACAGGACTATGAGTTGATGATGGTTTGTTTTGAAGGGAGAATAAAGTCGAAACTATCCCGAAACTATCCCAAAAAAGATTAGGGTCATCAAACTCTGATTATTTCTCATCTGATGAGCGGATACAGACAAGCTTCAAAATAGGCCATACAAATGAAATGGAAGCCCTCAAAAGAGTCACGAATATTAATGTTTAGAAAATGCTACTATAAATAATTATATAAAAATAAATTTATAAACTGATATAGTTTGATATAATACGTCAAATTATAAAATTATTTTTATTATAAAATAAATTTAAGAGATGTTATTAAGCTACGTCAATTTATAATTTTTTTTTATATAATATATTTATATTTGTACCAATTATTTTAATGTTTTCCTAATGAATCCAGAACTTCCCAAGTAGCAAAGGAAAGGCAGCCAAAAGTGGTCCCTTTCGGATAAGTGGCCCCATCCCATCACATTTTCCAAGTGGTTGTAAAGGCACTGCGCACTTCTTTTCTAAAGACATAAACTGGCTGTTTGTGTTGATTGAGTGGGGTCAAATGAAAGTAGAAGGAAGGGTCCAGTTACCTCAATTTTTGTCAATCTCACATCTCAATCATTTGCTCCACACGCCTCACCCTCAATCACCCAATTCGCCTCCCTTTCTCTTTCCCTTTCACACAAAATTGTTTTCCTAAAGCCAACAAGCTCGTCTAATGGACTTCAATTCTAAAAGTTTTTACCTTCTGATTTATCTTTTTTCTATCACGTCCATGATTCATTTCTTACTCTTTTTGCTATTTCTTAGTCTTACTGCATGCCTTAATTGCAAGACTTTTGCTGGTGAAAATTAGTTTGATCAACTACTTAAGATTGTCGATGTAACATATGCAAGATTAAAACAAGAATGCACACACGTATATCGGTACACTATGGCCCATTAATTAATGATGTTGTGCAATCCAAGTGGCGTCTCAAGCACCAAAGATTGGTGCTTTAACGGTTAGCTGCCATGCCATGTTCCGTGACATCAAGGGCAGTATCATATTCAGTGGAGAGAGAGAGAGAGAGAGAGAGAGAGAGAGAGAGAGAGAGATGCAATATGAAGAAGACTCACGAATATCATCGTCGCTAAAGGGCTTGGAGTCGGCTATTTCATCAGGAGGGACTGTGAAGCCGGTGAAGGAGAAAGAGAAGCCCAAGCTGGCACTGGAGGCTCGGCTGAGAGCTGCACCGCTGCTCACTTCATCCTGCAAGTCAAGCTTCATTTGGGCACTCCTTGACTTCCTAATGTGTGTATTTCTGCTGCTGCTACCACTCCGCCCTGGTGATACCGCCATCATCCTCCTACTAGACTTCCTCGACAGGACCCCGCCACTCTCTGCCGCCGCTCCAACCGCTTGATGATCACTTGATGTCGGTGACTTAAATGCCGCCGCCACTGTTTCCACCACTAATTGATCCGATTTTGTCCTTGCCAACCCGGCTGAATTCATTTTCTCCATCTTCTATCGGCTCTAGCTTGATACTATATAAATAATGCAACATTTAACCGATGATTCTAAGAATTTAAAAGACCCACAATGCTGCGAAATGATCAATTAATGAAACAAAATAATGTAATATATAACTTGAAGAAAAGAAATAGATTCATGAACAAAGCCCTAGAGAGACATCAACATGGGCAAGTTTTGACAGCATCATACTAAACTCTTTCAGAATCTGATCTCAATATCGAAGATAATGAGACTGTCTGCACAAGAAGATAACTTGGCATGATGATCAGTACAAGAAGATAAGACTGTCTGCACATACCTTCTGTGACGACTGAAATGGAAGGAAGGGCCAGACTAGGAGAGGACCTCAAATAGAAATTTTAGAAAGGAGCTGTTTTTAATGGTATAGGCACCAACCACAACAAAAGTACTACCGTCGTAATGCCTCTAGTACTTCTTATAAAGGGCAAGTATGAGGGAGATGCTAAGTTACCAAAACGTCCTAAACTTCTCATTGTAATAATTGGTCTAAGTACACCATTACAAAAGGGCAGATAGGAGATACTAATGATGAGTCTCAGCATTTCACCTTTATTAATTGAGTACTACTCCAACCACACTCGCCGTACACGTGTTTGGATCTTTTTGTTCCTCTTCTCTGCATGGAATTTTCCTGGTTTTTTCGGTTCTTGACTAATCAGTGGGAGCAGAAAATTACAAAGATTCGTAATCTGAGTGAGCTTTTGAAATTAATGATCTTTAGCTGTATTCAGTTATTTGCGTGGTTGATGTTCGATCGGCCTCCTAATCAACTAGTCCAATGCTATATATGCAAGCCATGGAATTTGTTTGCTTTCGGAGGGCCTGCATGCATATCATGTCTGTACGTAACATAAGGCTCTGCTTTGATCTTAGATTACCCTTCCAACAGGGAACCAAAGTTTTTTGGAGTATCCTTCGAGCTCATGTGCATGTATTTCCATTTTGACTTGAACTTAATTTTGATCCGTTATTGAGTAGATTATCCATCGTCATGCAAGATTGTTGTTGTCGTGGAGCAAAATTAGGATTTAGTGTTTGATGGTGCAATCGACAAAGTATATAATATGTGTGAGTATAAATGATATGTATTTTTTATACGTGGCTATATATATAACAACAATAATAATACGTTATAAAATTATATACAAGAAATATATGTGATTTATAAATTATTTTATAAAATAAATTTTCAAACTACATAAATTTTAATTTTCTTCCAGTTACACAAATATATATTATATAAAAAGATATAATGTATGCATAATGCATTGAGTTGAATGGCAAAGGCTCCGCTGTAATACATGCGAAACCAATCACTTGAGTTGAATGGCAAAGGCCGCTGTAATACATGAGAAACCAATCATTCAAATCCAATCAGGGCCCACTGCTAATTAACATACACTAACTAATATACACTTCTAATTAGTACGACAGTCGGGATGATCATCATCCAACTAGTCTAATGGCAAAGGCTGTATACATGTGAAACGAAAGCAACGACTTATAATATAATATCAGCATATAAGAGAGCCGGTAAATACAATGGCTAATGAGTACTAATGGGTAAAAAAATAATGGCCTATAAAGAGCATTGCCATTAGTGTATCAAAAGTTATCATAAAAAATTGATAAAAAGTATAAATTTGTATACATATAAAATTTTTTTCATCATATTTAATTAAATATGAAAAAAAAAGATGTAGTCTGTGACTATTTTGTACCTGTGGGGGGAACTAATTTCATTTTTTGGGGGGAGGGGGGCTAAGTGTAGTAAAAATCTTGTTGGTAGGAGAAAAATGGTATTAATACTATATTAAGTTGTTTAAAAATTTGAGGGGGCGATAGGCCCCACTAAGGTGCATGTGGTTCCGTCTCGGGTTGTTGTCATCCTTATAACAATTTTCTTCGTTTATTCTTCATTCCATATTATACTCATGATCATGTGTAATTAAGCTAGCAACTTCCTATTTATAAGTTATATAACCTATCAATTTTTCACCTATATCAACTAGTTAATGAGTTGGGCAAATCTGGCACATGTGTCCTACTTGAGGCCATAAATAACCTTATTTAGCTTACTGACATAGTTAGGGTAATAATAATTGATACACTTGAGGTTGCTGCATATAAACAGTGTTAGTCAAAGATTTATGTAAAAAGACATTATGAATATCAATTTGGCCCAGAGGCCAACCTTGACTAATAACTAAAGATAATATCAAATGAATGGTAGTGGCTTTAACAATAAGACTGAAAGTATTATTATAGTCTAAGCCCGATTTTTTTAAGCCCAATTGTTGATGGTAGCCCTTGATTACCAATCAAGCCTTTCTTTGAGCAAAATAGCCATCAGAATTTAATTTAGTTCTATAAACCTAACAACAACCAACAACATTAAAAGTAGGGAGCTCGGAGGGGGGGGGGGTACCAATGTCCACTTATTATTTTGAATAAGTGCATTATACTCAAGGGATATCATCATACCACTTGAGAAATTTGGAAGCAACGAAGAAACTAGAAGGTTCATCTGGAATGGCCACCGGTGCTTAAATAATGCCTTCTCAGGTATTGGATTGTGCCATTCGTGAGTGTTTTTGGATGTGAGGAGTTGGTTTGACTACTTGTGATATGGGAGACAAGAGGGGAATAAGAGAAGACCAAGAATGTCTGTTTGGTATAGAGGAGGAATTAGAAAGAAGATTAGAGGAAGGAAGATACTGGTTTGATGGAGATGTATCAGCGACAGAGGATGAAGAGAGAAGAGATGAGTGATTAGGGTTATACGAAATGCTAGAGTTGGGAATAGGAAAAGAGAATGGGTTAGAGTGTTGGGTTGGGCTTGGGCTGAGAATGGACTTTGTAAAAAGCAAAAGAGTTGTTTGGTTTTGGGCTGAAAGAGTAGATGAGTTAGGCCTCAAAGTAGAAAAAAGAAATGAGCCCTCATTAAACATTACATCTGATTTTTAGATGTAAAGTCTGCTTGATTTGGGCTCAAAATGCTTGTAACCTTTATAAGAGTTACTGTAGCCCAATAGGACACATAAGATGGAATGCAAATTAAGTTTGTGTTTATTGTAGGAATGTCAATTAGGCCAACATTCACACCCAAAGACTTTTGAAAATATTTGATGGAAGCATATTAATCAAACAAAGTTTTAAAGGCTTCAACTCAATAAGTTGTGGGTAAGGAGGACTGGGCAAGTAGGGAAAGCTCACTTTCGACAATATGTCAATGCTTACGTTCTACTAGCCTACTTTGTTGATGAGCAAATGGTCAAAAAAGACAATCGATAATTTTGAGTTGATGACATAATGAAGTGATGGGCTTAAATTCAGCACCACTATTGGTTTGCAGACCAACAATTTACTATTAGACAAGTATTCAATAAAAGGTAAAAATCGAGAGAAAACTGTTTGAACATCTGATTTCATTTTTAGTGAAAGAATTCACGTATAAGGTGTGAACTGGTCTACAAAAGAAATATAGTATTGGAAACCATTTTTTGAAACAACTGGAGATGGGCCCTATAGATCGGCATTGATCAGTTGTAAGGGTCTTGTGTAATTGGACTTTTTGGGCTTATAAGGGAGTTGGTGGCTTTTGGCAAGTGGGTAGGCGGAACACTTAGAGGTAGAGTGACTTGGAGAAATTGGCAAACAGTTGGCGTGCACAATCTTAGAGAAAAGTTGGAGGGAGGGATGGTCGAGTCTTTGATGCCATGTCAGAAGAGTAGTCTGTTCCCTGAGATGAGTGGAAGCGGCGAGGGACTTTAAAGGAACTCATATAGACCGTTATGAGTTGGGCCGGTGTGGAGGGTTTTCCCCATCTAAGAATCCTTCACAAAGAAATGCATTGTATGAGCTCAAAGAAACAAGAATTATGGATGCAAAATTATAAAATAGAGATAAGAGTTTTAGAAATATTCGGAACATGAAGAAGATTTCTCAAAATGAAAGAGAATGAGTTAAAGGTAAGAAAGCTTACACTAGTGTGTTGAATGGTGAGGCATGATCAATCACTGACACAAATTGTATCTCCACTAGAGTATGGTTCACTTAGTAGGTTGAGATTATTGACATCATGGATGATATGGTGGGTGGCTCTTGAATCTGGGTACCAAGTTGGGTCTGAAAATGAGTTATGAGAGGCATGGTTGGCAGAGAACAAACTAGTTAGGGTGGCCTTGAAACCTTTCACATTCTCTGTCTTGTCTACCACCACAGAAGTAGCCTCTGCCTTTGCCTCGTTGATCTCGATTACCATGGGCATTGTAATTAAGAGAAGGCTCAATAGCAAATTTAGCGGTATGAGAAATTTGACTTTTATAAATTAAAAGCAACTGATAAAGCTCATGTGATGATAGAGGGTTAAATCTTGTAGTGATAAAGGTCACAAAATATTCATAGGTTGATCTGAGACTAGTGAGTAGATAAGTGACGAATTCCTTGTATGGGAGGGGGGTTACCCGTTGTTGCCAGTGTATCAACAAGGTTTCGAACCTTCCCAAAATAGTCAAAGATAGACTGATCTCTTTGAGAAAGGTTTGTAAGCTAGAATCTTACTTGAAATTCTTTAGCTTGTGAATGAGAGGCAAACATTGATGCCAAAAAAAACCAAAGCTCTCGTACTGTGCTAGATGAAAGAACATGTCCAATGATAGAGTTGGAGAGGGATGAGAACAAAACACTAATAATTATGAGCTGATCGGTTTGCATTCACATGAGATATTCTGGGTTGGTTTTGGGTAATATATCGTCAACAGTAGGTAAATACTACCCAGGACGAATTGATCAAGTTCCATCAATATATCCATAGAGATTTTGGCCTCTAAGTTATGCAGAAATTTGAACTTTCCAAAGTAAATAACTCTTTGTTGTGAGTTTTGTAGTGACGACATGAGAAATGGAAGGAATTATAGAAGAGTTGGCCCGTGGGAGAGAAGAAGATACAGGCGTAGCCATGTATCATGAGATTGTGCAACATGCTAGTCGAGTAGCTATGCTACCATGTTAAAGGCACTGCATTCTTGAATTCCAAGTTGTATTGATAGTGCTATAGCAGTGTATATTTATATACTTTACAATAAATAATCATTTAGTTACAAGAGAATCAAATTAAATAACAAAAATGCAAAAAACTATATTCTAAAATATTCTAAGACCAATCCAAAATTGAAGGTGCTGTGCTAATAATTTGTATTACATTATTGATTATTAACAATCTCATATGGTATAATGTCTTGAAACTATAATATATAGAGCATTTAGAAAAGAAACATTGGTGACTAGAATTGATTTGTTGATGTTGTATTAATGATTTTGCAAGGTAAAAACGATAAGAGTTAGCATTCTTCGTTTAATTACCTTCTTCTCTAATGAACAGTACCCAGGATTCTCCCCTTTGTTTTACTCATGATCAGCTGATCTACACGTCCGTGATCATCAAATGAAGCAGCTGATCTTATGTTTATATCTATTAGCGATATATATATATATATGAAAATATTAACTCAGAATTAATAGTCTTTTTGGTACTCGATGAATTACCAAATATCTTGCTTAATTAATTAAACTAGTTACAAGCATGCAATTGCCGCAGGATGAATAGACCGCATACATTTGGTAGAAGATGATCATCGTGTCCTTGCAAGACGCGGTTGCAGATGCATGGCCGGCGAAGGAATAAGCATTAAAGAGGAAATTAGTGGTAAACTTTCCGCGCTTTGAAGCACTACGTACTCATGATTATATGTCAACATTCGTACATCACGCACCGAAGATAATTAGAATTGATATATATATATATATATAGTGAGAGAGAGAAATGATAGTTAATGTAAATATGCTAGCACTGTACATGAATCACTTAAAAAAAAAAAATACGAGATTTATGATTATACTTACACATGTATATGTAACAGTGTAAATGAATTGTGGAAGAAAAATGAATAAAATGAACGTATTGTATTGAATTTCAACAGCAACCATGACGTCTTCTTAGAGGGAAGACTTTCTCCTAAACTCCAGAAAGTTCCAAATGATCAAAGACAGCAACCGTCTGCTTTTACATGCTTATTTATACTAATACATGTAAATGACTAAAGTATCCCTAACTCTTATTATTACATCAGGCAACAAGTATAACGCGTATTACAGCTTACGGCCCATGGTACACGAACTCTCAACTGACCCGGCCCACGTTAACAACACTTAGGCACTTAGGGTTCGTGATCTTCATTCACTTCACTATTTACCTAGACCAAACTCACGCAACACACAGTCACCGATATTCTCAACACTGCTCTGCCGACACTCTTATTCCTGAATAGAATCCTAGGTTCCCTTCCCTCCACATCACGGAGGCATATTACAGTATATTACATGCAATATTGTTCTAGTATATATTATTAGTTAGTAATTTGATTGTGATCAATACCAATTATCATGATTATATAATTTCCTGATTCGTGAATATATATATATATATATATATATTAGTGCAATAATGTTAAAATTATTTTGGTTAAGCAAAAGATCAATTATATAAAAGTACATGGCCAATCTGCCATCTATTAGAATAGAAGGCTTTGATATTTCTTTATAAAAATAATGTGTCATATATTAGATTGCAAATTTATGGGATTTCTTCTTTGTTATCTATACAATTCCCTTATTTATTGAGTACCATGATATTTTGATTATCCGTTTGCATTGCCAAAAAGAAAGTTCAGAACCAAAATCTTTCAAAGCATTGAAATTTGCTTTATTGAGTTAATTAATTTATGAAGAAAAATTTCTCCTCCAATCTCTCTTGATCGAAGATGACAACATGAAATTGGAATAATTTTGCCAAATTGGATTAGGTATGGCGTCAAGTCCTGTCGATGGCACTCTAGAAGCTATACATTTCAGATGTATTAAATTTCTAATTAAACAAATTATAATAAACTAGATTTTTTAATCAACATTTAAAGTAATTTGTTTGAAGGCAAAGGGGTAGAACCATAATTTAATATTGACGGGAGATGGACGAAGTAGAAACAATAAAGACATTTTTGGTGGTGTATATATATATATATATAACGTACAAAACACGTTTATCTAGTTTAATTTTTAATAAAAATTAAAAGATTATTCATATTTAAATGGATGATAAATAATTACACATTTTCATATATTATATAAAAAAGTATTAATAAAAACAATAAGATAGTCTTATAAATAAACATAACTTATAGTTTTATAAAATTTGTTCGAGATAATTTTGATTGAAACTTTAATAAAAGATTCATTCAAAATATTATATTTTTATAATTCTAAGACGATGATCTCGTCATTTTGTACAGTCTCAAAAGAGAGGACATTAAAATACTTATGTTTTTAGTTTTTGAGTTTTTCTAAATCTACATAAACTTGAATCATCCATAATTTTTTTAATTATGTAATTATTTTTAAGAAATAATATAATTATTTTTAAAAATAAATTATGTAGTTTATAATTTATATAAAATAATTTTATATTATAATTTATAATATGAAATTTTAATATTAATTACGTAAATTTATTAGATCATATATATTTTAAGTAAATATCAAATATATATAATATATTAATTATATTTATTATCTATTATTACCAATTTAATATAATTATAGTTAATTATATATACCGTATATTTATCATCTAAAAAAAAAAACATTCATTTTAAAATTATAAAACAATTTTTAAAGAATGATATTATTAATCATATAATAGGAATAAATTTTCATGAATAAAATTAAACTCTCTAACGTATAAATTAACATCTCTAAGTGATGATTGCATTGTTATATTGTTATGAATGATTTATTTATATATATTATTATATATTCTATACTATTATTATGTCATTCTATACTATTATTATTATTCTATATTTATTTTACATAAAAAAAAGTTTTAAATGAAAAGTTTATCGTTATAGAAAATTGAAGTGATGTAATTAAATTTAATGTCAAGAACATTATTTCGATAATTGATAGAATTAATAGATTGTATTTAAAATAATATTTTTCATTAAATGCAGTATTTATTTTAACAAAAATAGATAGAAAGTGTAAATTTTAATAGAAAAATAAAATTTTTCGTTAAAATAAGATTTTTCGTTAAATAACCACTTCATATATATATATATATATATTATACATATATATATATATATATATATATATATATATATATATATATGGGACCTAGTCGTATGCATGGTCATCTGCGATCGACAAAGACTTGCCAAGTGGCATATTTGCCTCAAGAATTATCCTCCTTGATGGCAAAAATAACCCTACCAACTTTCTCTATTTTTCAAGAATGGCCTTTAATAATTCACTACCAAATATGTAATATAATTAAACATGGCCAAATAGTTGTCCAATATTTTTTTTAATATTTTTTCAATTGGGAGAAATTATACAAATTTAAATGTAAAAGCAATACAAAAATCATAATGAAGTGCCACTATCGTATAAATTATTCTAAAATAATATTTTAAATGGATATTAGAAAACCGAATAAAATTCTCAAGAAAATAATTTGAATAAAGAGAAATGTCCACACGCACAACCTCTCCCTCGCTAAACACTAAAAGGAGGAATTGAAATTAAAAAACACTTAAGAGAGGAAGGGGGCGATGCCACCCTTTAGAGGGAAAGTCACGTGATAAGGACGTGCCGGAGAGAGAGAGTCAGATAGACAGTCAGCCAATTATGTGAGATCCCAAATTTACGTTTATTTCTACACGTTATTTTATTCTCGATATTAATTAATTAGATTTTTTTAATAATATTATTGGTTGTGTTTTATTTATTTAAAATATTTATTTGAGCTATTCGTTAGTAAGTGTTAGTTTTATATTGTTTTTATAATTAAATGTTGAGTTACGTTGTTTATTTATTAATTTAAATGTGAGGTAATTATTTTAAATGAGTGGAATTTAATTTCCTTTATTTTTAATTATGTGAATTTATTTGATGTGCTTTCTTAATATTAATCAGTGTTTTATATTTAAAATGTTATTTAAATTATATTGGTTTATTGTTGGACTTTAAATATTTTATTTTATAGATATTAAATTGTAGTATTTTAAGTCTGTTTTTATTTAATTTATTGTGCTTTTTTTTTTCTAGTTAGTCTTTTTTCTCTTTTTCCTTTTCTTTTCTTTTCTTTTCTTTCCTTTTTCTTTTTCTTCATTTTCTTTCCTTTTCTTCCTCATGAAATTCGGCCCCAGACCGTGACCCTTGTTCTCCTCTCTCTCTCTCTTGCCGGTTCTCTCATCTCCCCCAGGACTACCGTTGGCCACCCACCAGCGATGCTGCCCAGCCCAACCTCACCCCCATATGCCGGCGAGTTCAATGGCACCGGTGGTGTCACCTCCGACCACTCCACCTCCCCTCCACGGCCACAAACTCAAAATGGGTATTTTGCATTCCCTTGCATTTTTCGGTCACCGTCGGCCACCCCTTGGCACCGGCGACCTACCAGTAGCCTCCCCACCCTCCGGCGAGCATAACCCACCGCCCAAAGCCACCCATCTCTGCCGGTTACCCCTCCACCCGAAATGAGTCCTTAAACGGATCCATCTTCGCCGCGTCGCCGTCCAGCCGCCGTGCATCTTACCTCCGCCACCAAACCAGTCCCTTTGCCCAGCCAGTCATCCTCCTAGCTCAGGTTCCCCAATCGTGGCCCCACCTTTCTGGTATAACCCCAAACTCGAAAATGGGTTTTCACCCATTTTGAGCCCGATTCGCCACCTTCCGGTGGTTGTGCCACCACACCACCACCTCCATGAGATTCCCCACCTTCCAAAGAGTATCTCCCTAAATTTTGGTGTCAAACCGAGTACTTTAGCTTAACGTACAAGTGACCGCTACAAGCACTGCGGAGTGATATCTGTTCGAGGATTTACGCTTTTATCCACTGTAAGTATTTTCCAAATAAATTTTAAGATTTAAATATATTTTTGGCATCAAAAGATTTTGTGTTTGGTTATTATTGAAAATTATCAGTTGTTGGTTATTTGATGCATGGTCATCTGCATTGTGTATTTACGCGTATATTCATGTATTGTAAATGAAAACTGTGTTTTCATTGTGTTTATGGTTTTGGGTGCGTGTGTATCACAACCCCAAGTCGGGATGGGGTATTATCCCGGTGGAGTTCCTCTGATCACTCGGGAGTGGAATATATTGAGTGATGTCCCCTAGGTCGTCGCCAGGCGACGACGGGATCGGACGGGATGGTAACGCTCTCGTGCTGACTCCATGGCTCCTCTGCTGGCGGGAGTTAGGGGATGCCTAGTCATGGTACGTGCTGGGCGCGGTTAGCTAGGCATTGCCCGTTTCGAAGTCACATGCGGGGTCGTTACCTTCGGTGTGATGATGAAAGTCAGAGTGTGCGGATGGTCCGTATGGGAGATCATGGTGCATATAGTTAATAAAACGGATGTTTAGGTCATTTTCTGGAAAAGTGGCGAGTTTTAATTATTGGTTTTACGTGGACCATTTTCTGGGAAAATGGTTGTGGTTTTAATGGATTTACGGACATCATTTTCTGGGAAAATGATGGGTGATTTTACTGGAGTTTTAGTTGGGCCAAAATGAGATTTTGGCGTGTGTGGTTATTTTATTGATTTTGAGAAAGATGATTTTAAACCTCATGCATATGGTAATTTGTTCATGGTTGTTGTTGTGGCATTAATGTATTTATTATCTTGGGTTTGATTGAGTTATACTTACATGCGATGTCATTTTTGGCGTCGTAATTTTTGGGTGCAGATTTTGAAGAGGCTGAACCTGAGGAGACGGTTTTACCGTTGATGTGTTATTATTATTAATTATTATTTCGGGAAATTATTTTTCCCTTTTAAAAATATGTATTTGTTTAATTTATCTTTCGGATGACTGTATTAAATCTCCTGTTGGAGAATTTATATTAAACTGGTTTGTAAAATATTTCAAAAATTCTGGTACTTAGTTATTGACCTAATATATCTACTACTTTTATTTATGTATGTCACGTGTACACACACGTTTGATACTTGTCGTTGGGATGTGTGACCCGTGTTGTCATCATTTCGACGCCTCGATTCCCGTATTTATTTTAAGGAAAATTTGGGGGCGTCACAAATCAGGTTTAGGTCTAGCCCCATTAGATCAAGCTATTTATAGAATCAATGTGATACGCCTTGTCATTAGGCTAAGACAAGGAATGGGCTCGGGTCATGGGTTTGTGATTGAATAAAGGAATGGGCAATGTCATTTTAGTTGGGCTTAGACTTAGTCACTTAGCTTAGTTTGTATTTCATATTTCCAGTAGGCCCATGTGTTTGGCCTTAAGTCAATGTTAGCATACGTAAAATATAAATAACTCCCGATTACATGTAAGAGGACTATCTAGATTATTTGTGAATCTTTCAGATTTTGGAGGAAGTTTTCCTCAAAGAAGATAACGTGATTCTTTTTTCAATACAATTCATCAAATTTTATTTATTATTCATTTTCAATTCATTTACATTATTACAAGTGGTATTCAAAGCTATCATTTTTTAGAATCGTTTATCATGGAAAATTTGTTTGTGTCTTTCCTCCATCAACAAGTCATGGATTGAAAGAAGGATTCTGAAGAGCGATTTCACCATTTAGAACATTTAGAATCTTGAAGAACTTGTTCATGGAGGAAGTCTGCCTTCAAAGTCAGAAAAGGTAATTCTCTTTTCAATACAATTTATCAGATTTTATCCATTATTCTTTTTCAATTCATTTACATTGTTACAAGCAACCAGCTTAATTGTCGTTTCGTCACCACATGTACGATCCATGCAACAACGGTAGACAACTCACAAATAGTTGGTGATGGCCTCCATTCACCACTGCACATCACGCGACACATGGGGCACTTAATCCATGCATTGCCCTATCCTTCTTCTGCGTGGATACTTTTGTTCACAAGTGTTTAAGAGATCGCTAGACGGTAGCCAAATCTTTTAATTACCCTTCTTCATGGCTCTTGGCCTTGTAAAGTAGACCCGATTCGAAGAGAATTATCACGTTTTAAAGTTCATATAATATGTATATATATATATATACATACATATATTATATATATTTAGGAAAAGCAAATTATAAACTCATAATAAAACGGGGCATGCAGATTCTTAGAATGTAGAATCTTCCAATCAAGCTAATTGGAAATACATTATATTATTATCTTAGTTTTATTTCATTAATTAAGATGTTACGTATTTATAATTATTAAATAATTATTCATTGGATGTTTTTTTATCATTCAATAATAATAAATGTGTTACATCTTATTTAGTAGAATGAATAATATGAAAGTATGATGCATAGTATTACTCAAATCTTAACATTAAGAGAAGGTAGCATTTATATAGTATTATAGTACATTACTTTAGTATAATTTAAAAAAAAAATAAATATAAAAATTATATAATACATATTTTTTAATAATAAATCTCAACTTTTTTCAAGTGTAGTACATGAGATTGACGCATCTTAAAAAGACAGTAGGTAACAATACCCAACTACTAATGTCCTTCTCATTAAGCTAGTTTACACAAAAAAAAAAAAAAAAGAATATGAAAAATGTGTGATTACGATAAAAAGGATTTTGTCAATTAAATAGAAATTCAAAACATGTACAAAAATAAGGAAGAAATAAGAAACTTTGATTTAGGGAGGTAAAATTATAAAACCTTTAATCAAATTTACATTATATATAAAGTGTAAGATTTAATTAACTATCTCAATTTTGGGGCTTCTTTCCTGGGCCTGTCCTTGTACAAAATGTACTCGTAGAATACGTAAGGCTCATCCACCAGCCTGCCCATGATCAATTCGCAATATGCTTTGTACAATGAAGAGGTGAGAATTGACAAGGGTAAGCTACCAATGGTGTAGGGACGGACTCTTACCATTCGTCTATTTTGAAAAAAGGATTGAATATGAGGAATGAACGCAAACGTTAGTGTGAAATTGTGATGTGGGGTTTTCGGAAAGTTTAAAAAGGTATCCTTTACGCATCCTCACATTTTTATTTTAGAATTAATGATTTAACTTCATTAAAAGAAAAAAAAAAAGATTAGCAAGAACATCTTATAGCTTTCTGCCATATGAGAATGCCCATATTTTTTTAAGGGAACAGTTTAAGTATTGTGATCTACGACTACAAATGAATAGAATAACTCGCGAACAGGTTGAACTCAATTGGTATATATTCTGTTTGAATAAAATTCATAATTTAATAAATGATATGATCTTAAATAATAATATTGACTCGAATAAATTCAACTCGACTCGATTTGAATTTGTAAACAAAGTTTGTAAAAACTCCACTTGATCGACTTCATTTGAGCTCTCATTTTAATGCTAATAATATGTGTTTTATATGGATGTATTATATTCATTTCATATTATTAGTTTCATCGACGTTGCACTGTCCAACAGGTAATAAAAACGTTTGCTGAATCAATCCATCAACAACGGGAAAGAATGATTTATTTCGCCTAAAAACTGAAAGCAATTAATTTAAAGTAATAATAAATTTACTATGCTATTTGAGGTCCTCAGAGTCCATTAGTAAAATATAAGACAATGTAACATATAAAAATAATTGAAGAAATGCTACAACCATACAAAATTACACAAAAGTAATTTTACAAATTGATTATGCTTAATGTGATTTGTTAGTTCTACTTCATAATAAAAACAAGTTTTATAATTTGAAAAATCACATCAAATCATAACAAAGTGTAGGGATATATTACTTGTGTGTACATAAACCGATCTATTAGAATATTTTTCAAAATAATTATTTAACTTGTGAGATTCTCCACCATTCTAATATGATGATCATGTTTTGAAACGTAAAGCCAAGAACAGAACACTATATGAGCGGAGAAAAGAATCATTTTCTCCTCGCTCTGTCCAAAAACTTGGCAATTTCGGCTTTGGCAGCAAGCAAAAGCTGTTGGGCCGATCTCTTCCTTTTTATTTTTATTTTTTATTTTTTTAATCTTTTTGATGGACCACTGGAGAAGTACTACACAATATTTCACTTAAAAACGACACTCAAAAATATTGGGCTGAGATATTGAAATTGAGTGAAACAACAATATTTTTTGCAAGAAAAACGACACTACTCCAAAAAAAGATGCTAGGAAAAAAGAAAATATTAAACCAGCACACAAATTATTATTAGCAAGTTTTCTTGAACATGACTTTCTTTGTGCAAATTCATTCAAAAGATGGCTCTAGGTGGCTTGAGACTGCAGTTTGGGGCTTGTGGTGCTTGTTAATACTTTCGAAATCATGTACATAGTTGGCCTAGATTTTGGAAGGTCATTTAAGCATTTCTTAGCAATCTCTCCAACCCTTACAAGCTCAGCCTCAATTTGGGGCGTTGGACGTTGAAGACGTTGGTCCAACACATCTATTAGTTGAATGCTCATCTCAATTGATGGATTAGATGATGACTTAACTGAGGAGATGAAATCACCTGGATGCTTTCCCATTATCACTTCTAATGCCAATACACCAAAGCTATATACATCACATTTCTCGGTTATCTTCATTGTATAAGCAAGTTCTACCAAGAAAGAAAAAAATCAAAAGCAAGCCTTAAATGTTATCTTAGATCAACAAAATGACAATGAAATTTATTACCTGGTGCTATATATCCGTATGTGCCTGCAAGGGATGTCCAATTTGATGAATCTAGCTCTAAAATCTTAGCAGTGCCAAAATCTGAAACATGAGCCTCGTATTGAGAATCCAACAAGATGTTGTTACTTTTGATATCTCGATGAATTATAGGTGGTGAGCAATCATGGTGCATGTAAGACAAGGCATAAGCCACACCTTTGACAATATTCAATCTCTTACTCCACTCCAATTCTTTAGCATCTTCTTCAATTTCCAACATTCTTCCCAAACTGCCCCTTTCCAGATATTCATAAACCAAAAATGAATGTCGAGTACACGAACAGAAGCAATGAAGTTTAACAATATTTCGATGTCGTACTTCTGTTAATGCCTTTATCTCATTTAAGAACGCCTTTTGGGATCTTTTCTCATCGTCAACTAGTTGGTGGAATTTCTTCACAGCTACCATATCACCTGATGACAATTTTGCTTGGTATGTTGTTCCATATCCTCCCTTCCCAATGCAATATATGTTATCAAATGCTTCGGTTGCTCTGATGATCTCTTCATATATGTTTCTGCCATAAAAAATGCTTGACACAAAAAGGGATCCTCCTTCATACTTGTCTCTTTGTTCTAATTGAGGATGTTGATCTTTCTGTCTTTTTTGCAAAATGAGAAGAACTCGGAAGAAAACAAATAAGACCAAAAGTGATCCCAAAAGAGGAAAAATGATTACAAACACAACTTTCATGTGTCTCTTTTTTGATAAATGTTTGCATTGGGGCAGCCCTTTAATGTTACCGCACAATCCCTTATTCCCTTGCAAGGCTTTCAAGGGAGCATCTAAAAATGCTTTGCTGTTGGGAATGAGTCCGTGTAACTCATTGTAGGATACGTCAACATGCAACAAGCCATGCATATCTTCAAAGGTAGTTGGAATAATGCCAGAAAGATGATTGTGAGAGAGATTGAGCACCTCCAAACTTTGCATTTTGCTACTTTCTGATGGTATCTCTCCAGTTAAAGAGTTATAGCTTAGATCCAATTTGGAAAGATGAAATAAGCTCATAAGTAAAATAGGAAGTTCTTCACTAAAATTGTTATGACTTAAATTCAAGTGGTTCAATTTTGAGAAGCCGTTGCCAAGATTATGTGGAAGTGACTTGCACAATTTGTTCGAGGATATGTCTAGAAATTCAAGATTGGTCAATGACTCGAACTCTATGGGTATAGCTCCAGAGAGATGATTTCCATTCAACCACAACTTCTCTAGAGAAGTCAACTTTCCAAGTTCCTTAGGAATTGCCCCAACTATATGATTTAAAGAAAGATCAAGCACATGTAATTGAATCCAATTTCCAATCTCCGGTGGTATGCTACCGCTAATGTTGTTCCCACTCATTTTTAGGGTTCCTAATTTTATACACTGCCCCCAATTAGTTGAGATTTTGCCATAAAAGTTATTGTGGCTTAGATCCATGATGATCAAGTTTGGATAGGAACCAAAGACTTGAGATATATCTCCAGTGAGTTGGTTTTCATTCAAGAAGACTCTCACTAAGCTTGTGCAATTTTTTAAGCTTTGCGGAACTCGACCTCTGAAACTATTGTTGAATATTGAAATATATTGAAGTGAACCACCACGACAAATAGTTTCGGGCAAGGAGCCAGAAAATTGGTTTCCGTTAAGTAGCAAACTACGCATATTCATGGAACTTCCGATTCCTTGTGGGATGGGACCAGAAAGCCGGTTATCACGAAGATGCAATTCTAGTAAATTGCTTAAATTGGCAAACGAACGGGGAATTGGACCTTGAAGTTGGTTTTCACCAAGCGCAAGATGTCTTAGAGAATTCAGGTGGCCTATTTCTTCAGGAATGGAACCAGAAAGTTGATTGTGAAAGAGATTCAAATGTATAAGATTTCGCAAATTTCCTAAAGAAGTAGGGATGTGACCTTCAAAACGGTTTTGGGAAAGGCGAAGCTCGGCTAGCGAGCTTAGGCGACTTATTTCTTCAGGAATGGAGCCAGAAAGTTGATTTTGAGATAAATTCAGGAGGGTAAGATTTCTCAAGTTTTTTAAAGAAGTAGGGATGCAACCTTTTAAATGGTTTTTGGAAAGAGAAAGGTTAGTTAGAGAATTTAGGCGACCAAGTTCTTCTGGAATGAAGCCAGAAAGCTTATTTTCCCAAAGATAGAGAATGGTAAGATTTTTCAAATTTCCTAAAGAAGTAGGAATGAGACCTTCAAAACGGTTTTGAGAAAGATCAAGCTCCGCTAGAGAGTTTAGGCGACGTATTTCTGGTGGGATTTTTCCTGACAATAGGTTAATGGACAAATCAAGATAAATGAGTTTGGACAAGTAGCTAATTTGACGTGGAATGTTCCCAAATAAAGAGTTCACAGAGACATTAAGATACACAAGATTTGGAAAAGATGAAAAGGAAAACCCATCAAGTGTACCTTGTAAGCCAGAGCTACTAAGATTGATTCTGACAACACTTCCAGCAGGGTTGCAAGAAATACCAAACCAAGTGCAGGGATGATCCATACTTTGGTTTGATTTTGCAGAAGTATTGGGAAGAAGAGTCCATGAATGACGTAGGGGAGATTGGGTTTGGTTTGAAAGGGTATTTTTCCATTTGAGAAGAGCAGTAGCTTCTGCAGCAGAAGCAAAATCAGCATTTGATGACAAAACCACATGATGAACGAACAAGAAAAATGAGATTAGGGTGCATACTCTCTTGAAGGTTGGTGCTGCCATTATTTTCATGTCGTGTGTGTAGTGTCTGTTATGGTTAATGGCGTTATTCGAAAGGGTATTCTTTTCACTCGTTTTATAAGCAAAGGCCATTATTTGCGTATGTCTTACTCACTGATCTCCTCATGTATGTTGACTCAAAGCTTGAGAAGTCTAATTTGGATTCTCTTCACACCATTTAATCGGCCATAAAAGTCTTCACCTAGCTAGTTTCCTGTGGCCGGATAAATGAATAGATATTTATGGTGATTAAAAAGCTAAGAGTACTGAGTCAAAATTAGGTGGTGTGTCCGTCACTCAAATAAATGTTGTTGTTTGCTTATGTCATTTCATCGTAATAGATAAGATCAGCTTACGGAAATTAATTAAATTACATGAAAATTTACATATTATTATTTTTTGTCATGATTCGTAATGAATAGGAGACCTTAATTTTACGGTTGCACAGTCCAAAAGATAATGAAAACGTTTGATATATGAATCAAGACATCAAGAACGGGGAAGAAAGATCATCTATTGCGCCCAAAAACTGAATGCAATAAACAAATTAATAACAAATTCAGTACTTGCCGAATCCTATTTGAGGAAAGTAGTATATAAAAACAATTGAAGAGTACTGTTATTCCATAAAAAGACTATACAAAAATAATTTTATAAATTGATGTAATTTGATTTGATGTATTAGATTTAATTTATAATAAAAATAACTTCACAATTATAATCTAAAAAACTACGTCAAGCTATATTGGAATTACTTTCAATGTTGGTGACTTAAATGCCGATAAAGGAGAATTAATCTCCACGGTTGGTAGAACTGTAAATTAATTACCTTGATTTTATATAGATTGGCAATGTTGTATGTTAGAATAATTCATAATTATGGGCTTCATTTGATTACATATTTTGTATTTTATAAAAACGAGTTAGATATACAGCCGATAATGATACTTTGGTTAAACCCAAAAAGTTGAGTGATTATTTGAGATTTTTTGCACCTTAGTATATAGGATTATATCCTATTTAATATTTAATGTGGTAAATTACGTATATAGGTCTGAAAATTTAAGGATTTTATTTTAGAATTTTCTTAAATCTTATTGGAATTTGAGTCTCTAATAGGAGGATTCCATAAATCTTCTATTTATATAATTAGGTCCCCTCTCCTCTCTATGTGTGTGTTTATTAATTTGCCCTATTAAAAGCTAATAGTTTTGTGATCAGGAGCAAGGAGAGGAAAATTTAATTAGCTGCTAATATTTTTAGAGGTACAAGAATCGTTTTCAAGATTATGTCTTCCAACAGATGTTTTTCTAAATTGTGATTTTTGAATGTGATTCTTATTCTTAGTATTATATACAATATTTAGTATCAGAGCCTACATGCTAAAATTAAATCTTTCATAAAATAATCTTGTTTGTATGACTTTAACACATTCGCTTTATTGTGATCTCTAAACGTTATTTTTCGTCATCGTTTGGATTTTATGACCTGCTAATCTTTTCAAGTGGATCATCCGTATGTAATTTGAGAGGTTCATATATATATTTTTTTATATGTTTTTTTGTTTTGTAAACAAGCAAGCATATATATTAATCTAAAAAGAAGCAGTACATATGGTAGTTCATTTAATTACAATCCAAGGTGGATCCTTTCCATTATAGAAGTTAAGAAGACTAGGCGGTATGAAAATAAGTGAAATATTTTCATGGGCCTGTGTTAAAGCTACCCATTACACAAGATCGTGCGCACATCAATTTGAAGATCAATGAATTTTGACAACTTCTCATTTTTCAAAATGATAAAGTTGTTCAGTAATGTCCTTAATGATAGGTTGAATGGTCCAATCTTGAATTTGATCCAGATTAGAGATAGATTATATTACGACATTCGAATCTCCAACTAAGATAATTTTTTTGTAACCTCTTGATTTTGCTTCCCCCAAGTTTGCATTTGTGGTTGTTGAAAATTTTACTCTAACTAAAATTGTTCTTCATGTTTCAGTTGTGCATGTACCCGCAATAGTGCTTCCCAATGTTCTTTCTGCTACATCAAAAGTTAAGGTGTCGAAATCTTTTGAAAGCCAAAACCTTTCATTATGAGTTTTTGTTGCCCCCAATGACCAGGAAGATAAATGTTCTTGGTAGCATTTCCAAAGACTATTAAAAAATATGGGAAGAGATGGAATTTCTTTTCTATGCACTACTCTATTTCTAAGAAACCACAAACTGTTCATAGTTAGAGTAGCAAATATCTGGAAGGCACGAACGTCTCGTTGTGATATATGGAGATTTTTTGAGGATCAATAACATTAGCAATCCATTGTTGAATGTCGAGATTGGACAGATTTGAGATATTCAAGGACCAAGGGGCATTTCTCCATAGAATTTTAGTATAGAGACAATCTAAGAAAAGGTGGTCTGCTATTTCTTCATTAACTACACACAAAAGACAGACAATTTTTTCATCTTCCAAATGAATGATTCTGTTTAAATTAGATTTGGTAGGAAGCATGTTGTGACTAACTTTTCAAAAAAAAAAAAAAATTTTTTTAGCCTATCTTGCATTGTTATTTTCCATAAAGACTTCCAGTTTATGACATTGGTTTGATTGGAGTTTTGATTGAGAATTAATGAAGTATAGGCTGATTTTATCGAGAAGATTCCAGATCTGTGATGTTTCCATTCCAAATCGTCTTTTCTATTATGGTAGTTCAAGTTTGAGAGAGGGATCTTCAGAATAGCATAAACAGTCTCACAGCTGAACAAAGTTCGTAGTAGAAGAGTATTCCATCTTCTTGGCTGTTCCAATGTGAATTCAGAAACAGTTATGCTATTATCAATGAGATAATTTTCAGGGTTAGAAAAAGGTCTATGGGAATGAAGAGATGATATCCAAGGGTCTGACCAAACTTTTGTATTCAAACCATTGTTAATTTGGATGCAAATGCTTGATTTCAGAAGTTCCTTTTGTTTGAGTAGACATTTCCAAAACCAAAAATCAGAATTTTTTGGTACTATCTCAAAAAGGATGTATCTTTCAAGTATTTTTTTGTGAGAATATCTTTCCAAAGACAATTTTTTCTTGTGAGGAAAGTCCAAGCCATTTTTGTGACCAGTGCCTGATTAAAGAAGCCGAGATATTTTATGCCGAGCCCTCCTATTGATTTTAGTGTACAAATGGATTTTCAAGATTTAGGAGTGTATTTGTGTAGATTACTAGAATCAATACCCCATCAGAATCTCCTAATTAGAGTGTTGAGCTCTTTGGTCATTGTTTTTGGAATCACAAGGGTGGACATCACATAAGATGGAATAGCGGTTGCAACATATTTGATGTGTGTTGTTTTTGCAGCTTGGGAGAGGAGTTTTGATTTCCATCCTTAAAGTTTGTCTTGAATTTTGTCTTTTATTTCATTAAGGAATTTTTTTCTTGTTTTCACCAATTATGAGAGTTAATTCCAAATATTTTAGATTAAGAGGGGATGTTTTGAGATTGAGAGTACTTTTATCTCTTGTTTTTTTTTTGAACTGTTGTATTCCCCTGAAATGAATTGAAGGTTTTTCCATATTAATTATTGTCCTGACTAACTTTTATAAGTATCCAAACATTTTGCAAAGGATGAAATGGTTTGAGTGGAAGTAGTACCAAAGAGATCAAAATATCAGCAAATAGCAAATGGGTAAGAGTGAGGCTATTTCTTGAAATTTTTATGCTTTTTATATAGTACTCTTGAGATTCCTCAAATTGAATTAATCTTGAAAGTCCTTTACTTCCCAAAATAAACACAAAGGGTGAGAGTATCTCCTTGTCTGAATTGAATCAATGTTATTCATGGTCATGCAACACGTGTATGGAAACTCTGCATCTTGTGTCCTTTGATTTCAAATGAAGAGATACCTATAATACAACCTTTTCAAAGGATCAAAAGAATTAGTATTAATGTATATATATATATATATATGTTATAAAACTAAAATAGAAACTACTATTGCAAGAGAAAATATTTAGAATTCTTTATTTCTCAATAACAAAATTTTCTCTCTTCCTTCATTTCTTTCTTCATTCTTTTCTTTTCTTTTCTTTTCTTTTCCTTTCTTTCGTTCTCCTTATCTCACTTGTACAAAAGATTAAGGACTCATATATATAGAGCCTAAGAGTAAGCTTAAGTGCCAAAAAGAATACGGCTTAATTGCCAACATTTCAAAATGTCAAGTGGGGGTTAGGTGGGGATTAGATTGGGTGGTTATCCACTTTGTTAAATACGTGGTTTACAACACTCCTAGTGGAAAAGTAGTCATCCATCAATAATTCATAACACTTCCATTTGGATGACTATTCATAAAGAATTTGTCTCGTTAAAACCTTGCCAAGGAAAAATCAAGTGGGGAGAAAAATTAATAGCGAAAGAAAAAGAGTACAATATTCTTATATACCGCCAAATGTTTTAAGATTGTCTCATTAAAATCTTACAAAGGAAAACCCAATGGGACAAAATTTTAGCGAAAGAAAAAGAGTACAATCAGTACAAGTCTTCAAGATATTTACTTCACCTGAAAAGTGCATAACGATAGATCTTTAAGTTTTTGCATTCCAATGTTCTGCATAATTTTCTTGAATGTCGCAATTGATAACGCATTCCTGAATAAATCTGTCAGATTATCCCTTAATCGTATCTTTGATGTATCATCCTCTAATTTGAGTGATACAAGTAGTATTATCTTCATATAAGTTTGTTGGGGTATCATTGATCACTGGAATACTACACTTTTCTTGAATATATTGAATCATTGATCTCAGTCAAATACATTCTCGGCTTATTTCATGAATTGCAATTATCTTTGAGTGATTTGAAGATGTGGCAGATAGTTTTTGCTTGATAGACTTAATAGAAATTTGATACCTGTAGTAATACTTAAACTCCCATTGAAAATATGCGTAAGTTTTTCAAGTCATAAACAAATATGATTTCAGCATATATAATAAAGGTTAAGAATTCAAACATGATTTTCAAAATAATGCATTAGAGAGAACATGTTAATATTATCATCTAAAATTTCTTTCCCTCATTCGATATTATTAGGGAGAATTTATTTATGTATGGCGGAAAGAGCATTAGAAACCATCCATGTATGATAAAATTAGCTTGAGGTCTAATTTTATCGGTTTGGCGAAAAATCAAATCCGTTTGACATTGTTGACAAACGAGATCTTGAAGAGATTTGAAGGTTTCGGGTTGCTATTTAAATATAACCATTTTACTATTGGTTTACTCTAGTAAAAAAAAATCTCACATTGCTCATAGATCCAGTTGTTGTTCATCCAGAACGATATTATGTCTGATAGAAGTTCTAATGTTCTAGATTTGAACCATGAACCTTTTATATCTCAACCATTCATATTTTTTCCTGAGGTTGTAAACACTATGATAGGAGCAAAGATATATTTTTCTAGTAAAACTAATCCTGAAATTGTTGCAGCATCAAGAACAATCAATGCTTAATATGCTGCTGGCGAGAACGAGTGAGATTGATCATCTAAAAAATCAAATATCTGAATTGCATCAAACACTTGCAACTAAAGATAGAAAAAAATAAAAATTTAAGACAAGAAAACAAGGAGTTGAAGAAATTTGCAGACTGGTATTCTCGTAACCCGAAAACACGAATAGAAGAGCTGGAACGAGAGAGAGCTCAAATACAAAGTCAACAATAGCAACTAACGGCAGAAGTTTAGCGTTTACAAGAAAATAGGGATAGCTGCAATTAATCTCGCTGGCTTTTGAAAATATACATCCAGCATATCTTATAATCTTAACTAAGTGAGATTTAAAGAGATGATGGTTTGTCTTGTTCTTATTTATATCTCTATAAAAGTAAGTTCTAGTTTAATTCGCAGAAAATCTTGTTCTCATATTTATAATTCATCTGCATTTGCATTCTTATTTTACAAATTCTTAATGACTCATCAGTTTCCTTTCAATATTCCTTATGATCAATATATGAGATATCTTTCACCTTAGTTACAAGTTGTTCCTGCATCTTCCATGGGTGCCATGTTGCAGCAAGCGAATGATTTGGCTAATAAGTTAGATCGTGAAGCCGTTTATGAGCTGGTGACTCTCGGTACTCGATACTCCTCCTCTATTGTTGGATTTTCCAACCAATTACAATCCAAAAATCGTGAGATTGAAGAGGTTAACGAGAAGGTTTCCATACTTCAACGATTCGTTCAAGAGTCTAATAGAAAAATAGCAAACTTAAAACAAGAGAATAAGGATTTAAAATCTTTACTTGCCTTTCATTTCGATTGCCCAATTTTTTAGATAAGGATGACATGTTGTTTTTATGAAAAGTAAATGCATTTAAGAGATGAGGATAGAAGTCTCAAATTTTTATAACTCATCTACCATTTAAATAATAAGATATTCCCTTTTCAAATGTATTTTTTGAATATGTAGAGATTATTGAGATCTCTTCAGGAGTTCTCACAAAATTTAAGTCATCAACATAAACCGCAATAATGACAAATCTGGATTCTGATTTCTTAATAAAAACACATGGGTATATAGGATTATTCTCAAATCCTTCTTTCAATAGATATTCGCTTAGGCGATTATATCACATGCGTTCGAATTGCTTTAACCCATATAAAAATCTTTAAAATTTGATAGAGTACATACTTCTAGATGTACTTGTTGATACTTCAGGCATTTTATGTGCTTCAGGTATTTTATATGCTTAAGATATTTTATATCCTTCAAGGATTTTATATGCTTCAGGCATTTTATATCTTTCTGGGATTCTCATATATATATATATATATATATTATGGTCTAAGGATCCATATAAATATGCAGTTACCATATTTATCAACTGCATCTCTAATTCTTTTGTAACAACCAGGATAATAAAAAATTTGAATGTAATTACATCTATGACGGGAGAATATATTTTTTCATAATCAATCCCGGGTTTCTGTAGGAAACCTTGTGCAACAAGTCGTGTTTTGTACCGCACAATTTCATTTTTCTCATTTCATTTTCGTACAAATATCCACTTATATCCAACAGATATTACACCCTTTAGTGTTTGGACAACAGATCCAAATACTTCTTGCTTTGCTAGCAAGTTTAATTCAGCTTAATAGCTATTTTCCATTTTGGCCAATCATTTTTACGTCGACATTTTTCGACGGTTCTTGGCTCACTTTCTTCATTACTTCTGGTAATGTCTAGAGCCATCTTATATGAAAATATGTTGTCGACAACAGTTTTATTTCTATCTATAATTTTTCCAGTATTCATGAAATGTATTGAGATCTCATTATTTTTAAGTACCTGTTCCTCTCTAGGGGAAAATATTTCATGAAACATCTCTTCAGGAGGTACTTTTCAGGAATTTCCTCTTCAGGAGGATTATACTCTTCAGGAGTTATACTCTTCAGGAGTTACCTCTTCTGAAGGTATATACTCTTCAAGAGTTATCTCTTATGGAGGTTTGTACTTTTCAGGAGTTTCCTCTTCAGGAATTACCTCTTCAGGAGATTTATATTTTATACAGAAAATTTGGATAGATCTTATTACTTATTTTGTGGGTACAGTCTCTTCAGGAGTATCAATTTCTTTTCTTTTGCACCAATAAATCTTCAACACTTCAGGTATGTTTTAGACTCATCTATTGCTATTTTAACAACTTATCCTTTAGGAACTTCAATTCTTGCTTAAGCATTAACAACAGTAATATATGATTTTACAACATATTTAGTATTAGTAAATACATCCAGTAATTGATTTACAACACTTTACAAATAGATAATCTTTTGAACTTCTGGTTCACATTCATTTGTAAGAGGATTAAATTTAAACAGAGCTTTATTATCCCAAATAGTTTCTTATCGTGCATCAGACACCGTCTTTTCATTATTTCAAAATGTGATAAAATATTTAAAAGTTTTACTATAATATATAAAAGCTTAGTATAAGTAAATCAAGTATTTGGTCATACAACAGGTATGTGACCAATATTCAGTCATATCATATTTATGACAAATATCTTCATCTTTTTATGAAAAATTATTCTAATGGCCTTTACCCTTTTTTGAGTTAGATCACTTCTGGTAATACGGTATATCATTATTCTCTTTAGTATTGTCACTTCTAGAACTCACACTTCTATAGTTCTTTCTAACATTTTTTTTTTAAATCTTGCAATTTCAAATGCAATAAGTCATAATGAGCTTTTGGGAGAATTATATATTCTGGTGTTCATATCTCTCTCTAAAATCATTTCAAAAAGTAAGATGGTTTTTTTTTCACCATGAGATACACAGCACGGTCCTGTTGGGACATGTGGTGTTCTTCTTTTATTGTATCTCCCAAATTCATCATATCCAAATAGATCTCATCAAGGACTTTGGATAAATAACTTTTTTCAAAAATGTCAATAGTAATATTTTATAAGATTTGACGTTATATATATATGAATCACAAAAATAAATATGTAGATCTAATAAATATATTCATATAATCATCAAGAATAAAAGTATAATTTTATCAAGTAATATTCAGTAATATTACATTTTATATTCATCTCGAGGGCTGCAGATAATATATTGAAAAATTTACTTGAAGTAGAAGACCACTAGTTTTAGTATTGGTAGAACTTTGTACTGATAATGTATTATAAAACTAAAATAGAAATTATTATTACAAGAAAAAATATTTGGAACTCTTTATTTCTCAAGTACATAATTTTTTCTCTTCCTTCCTTTCTTCCTTTCTCTCTTCATTCTTTTCTTTTCTTTTCTTTTCCATTCTTTCGTTCTTCTAATCTCACTTATACAAAGGATTAAGGACTCATATATATAGAGCTTAAAAGTAAGCTTAAGTGCCAAAAAGAATACGGCTTAATTAATTGCCAACATTTCAAAATGTTAGGTGGGAGTTAGGTGGGGATTAGATTGGGTGGTTATCCACTTTGTTAAATACGTAGTTTACAACACTTCTAGTAGAAAAGTAGTCCTCTATCAATAATTCATAACAATATATATATATATATATATATTGTAATGAAATATAACGATAGGAGGGACGGCTGCCGCCCCCTGTCCCACAACTAAAATTATATGAATGATCTCACCGCTATTATTTTAAATCTTACATAGTGACTTGTATAGTAACTTACATAGTAATTTCAAAGCCTATACATAGGGGCTTCAGTTGTAATGAAATTCATAAGAAAATATAGAGAGAGAAGAAAATTTCAGTTCTTAAGAGTTTCAAAGAGTTTCTTATTTCTCTTTTGCAATAGTAATTTCTTTATTTAGTTTTATAACACGTTATCAGTACGACGGTTCTACAAATTCTGAAGTTAGTGGTCTTATTCCTCTGTAAGTTTTTCAATATATTATTTGCAGTTTTTGATATATTTTATTAATGATTATCTGTGTGAATTTATAAATATATTTTTTGAGATACACATATTTATTTCATTATTTATATGTGTAGAAAATGGAAAATCTTACAAAATTAGAATTTGTTGCTCTTGACATATCTGGAAAAAATTATTTATTCTGGATACTTGATGCTGAAATTCATCTTGATGCAATGAACCTAGGTGAAACGATTAAGGAAGGAAATCAAACGTCCTTGCAGAACCATGCTAAAGCAATGCTTTTCTTTTGCCACCATCTTCACGAAGGATTGAAAACTGAATATCTTACAATAAAAGATCCTTATATTTTGTGGAACAGTTTAAGGGAGAGGTATGAACACCAGAAGACTGTCATCCTCCCAAGAGCCCGTTTGATTGGTTACACCTGAGGTTGCAAGATTATAAAAGTGCTAGTGAGTATAATTTCGTACTTTTTAAAATAAGTTCAATACTAAAATTATGCGGTGAGAAAATCATCGATGATGATATGTTAGAGAAGACTTATACTATATTTCATGTCTTGAATGTGCTTCTGCAGCAGCAGTATCGAGAGAGAAAGTTGAAGAAATATTCTGAACTTATATCATGTCTTCTAGTAGCTGAGCAGAACAATGAGCTCTTATTAGCAAACTACCAGTTATGCCCTACTGGCTCAATATCATTCCCTGAAGTGAATGGTACTAGGTTTGCATCATTCCCAGAAGTGAATGGTGCATCCTTTAAAAGAAATCGGAGGCGTGGACGTGGTAAGAGAAATTATAGAAATGTTAGTCCCAGAAGTGACAATATTAAAATGGATAATAATATACCGTATCACTAGAAGTGGTACAATTCAGAAAGAGGTAAAAATCCCCAGAATAATTCTTCAAAGAAAAGTGAAGAGGTGTGCCATAGATGTGGAATGACTGGATATTGGTCACGTACCTGTCGTACGGCCAGACACTTAGCAGATTTATATTAAGCATCTATTAAAGGAAATAATAAAATGCATGAAACAAATTTAGTAGAACCATCAGATGATTTATTAGATTCAATAGATGTAGATGGTACTCATCTTGATATCTCTGATTTCTTTAATCATCCTGAAGGTAGTATTGACCACTTAATTGGAGATGGAAGTGTTCCACTCAATTAATGTATTTTCTTTCTATTATTTGTAATAAAAATTTTGTAAATTTTTGTAGAATCATAGATCACATTGATGAGTTTTTTTTTTTATCTCTGAGTTGAATGATAAAGATATATGTCTGGCTAACAGTGATACAATTCACACAATTATCAAAGAAAAGAAATATTTTCAAAATCTACCACTAAATAAAGCCTATGTCCATACCATATCAAGTTCATCAGATTTAATTGAGGGCTCCGAAAGAGCCTATATTGTGTTGTCTAATGGCACCAAATTTTGTATTGATGATGCTCTATTCTCTTCACAATCTAGAAGAAATTTATTGAGCTTCAAAGATATACGTTGTAATGATTACCATATTGAAATGACCAATGAAGGCAGTAAAGAGCATCTTCTTATTACTAAAATAATATCGGGCCAGAAGCTCGTATTAGAAAAACTGTATGCTCTATATTCAGGATTGTATTATACAAAGATGAGAATAATTGAATTATATGTGGTAATGCACCAGAAGTGCATTGACCCCAAAATATTTATGATTTGGCATGATCGCCTTGGACATCTGGGATCTATAATGATGAGACGAATTATTGAAAATTTGCATGGACATCCCTTAAAGAATCAAAAGATATTTCTACCTAATAAATCTCCGTGCTCTGCATGTTCTCAAGGTAAGTTGATTATCAGACCATCTCCCTCAAAAGTCATTATTGAGTCTCCATCATTTTTACAAAGAATTCACGGGGATATATGTGGGTCTATTCATCCATCAAGTGAACCATTTAGATACTTTATGGTTTTGATTAATGCATCTAGTCGATGGTTACATGTTTATCTGATTTCCACTAGAAATGCTGCATTTGATATACTTCTTGCTCAAATAATTAAATTACGAGTACAATTTCTTGAGTATCCAATTAAGACCATTCGATTGGATAATGCAGGTGAATTTTCATCTCAAGTTTTTGATGATTATTGCATGTCAATAGGAATAGATGTTGAACATCCTGTTGCCCATACACACACATAAAACGGTTTAGCTGAATTTTTGATAAAAAAAACTTCTACTAATCGCTAGATTTTTACTTATGAAATCAAGATTACCTGTTTCTGCTTGGGAACATGCTATACTTCATGCAACATCTCTAATTCACATTAGACCATCTGTATATCATAAATATTCTCCATTACAGCTTGCATTTGGTCAACAACCAAATATTTTTCATCTTCGTACTTTTGGATGTACTGTATATGTTCCAATTGCACCTCCACAACGTACAAAAATGGGCTCTCAACGTAGAATTGGGATATATGTTGGTTTTGATTCTCTATCTATTATTAGATACCTTGAACCCCTTACAGGGGATATGTTTAAAATACGTTTTGAGGATTGTCATTTTGACGAATCCAAGTTTTCATTAATGGGTAAAGAAAAGTCAATGCCTGAAACACAACAAGATATTACTTGGGATAATAAGACCCTGTCTTAATTTGATCCTCCTACAAATGAATGTAAACTGGAAGTTTAGAGGATTATTCATTTACAAAATGTTGCAAATCAATTACCGGATGTATTTACTGACACTAAATGTGTAGTTAAATCATATATTCCTGCTGTTAATGCTCTTGCAAGGATTAAAGTCCCTGAAAGACAAATTGTCAAAACAGCAATAGGTGAGTCTAAAGCACGCCTGAAGCGTGGAAGACCTATTGGTACAAAATATAAAATTCTCAGAAGGAAAAGAATACAAAATGAATTTGGTGTTCCTGAAAAACACGTAGTCACAATACAGGCTACAAATATAATTGGTGCTCCTAAAGAGCTCAAATCTTCTATTCCAGAACCTCCTGAAGAGGAAACTCCTGAAGAGTATAAATCTCCTGAAAATGGACCTCTTGAATAGGTGTGTCACGAAATATTTTCTCCTGAAGAGGAACAGGTACCTGAAAATAATAAGATCTCAATACATTTCATGAATACTGAAGAAATTCTAAATAGAAATAAAACTGTTTTCGACAACATATTTTCATATAAAATGGCTATTGACATTACCAGAAATAATGAAGAAAGTGAGTCAAAAACCGTCGAACAATGTCGACGTAGAAATGATTGGCCAAAATGGAAAGCAGCTATTGAAGCTGAATTAAATTCGCTAGCAAAGCGAGAAGTATTTGGACCTGTTGTCCAAACACCAAAGGGTATAATGCATGTTGGATATAAGTGGGTATTTGTACGAAAACGTAATGAGAAAAATGAAATTGTGCGGTACAAAGCACGGCTTGTCGCACAAGGTTTACTGCAGAAACCTATGATTGATTATGAAGAAATATATTCTCCCATTATGGATGCAATCACATTTAGATTTTTGATTAGTTTGGTTGTTACAAAAATATTAGAATTGCGATTGATGGATGTAGTCACTGCATATTTATATGAATCTTTAGACCATGACATATATATGAAAATCTCTGAAGGATATAAAATTCCTGAAGCATCTACAAGTACATCTAGAAATATGTACTCTATCAGACTATAAAGATCTTTATATGGGTTGAAACAATTCGGACGTATGTGGTATAATCACTTACGCGAATATCTATTGAAAGAAGGATTTGAGAATAATCCTATATGCCCATGTGTTTTTATTAAGAAATTAGAATTCGGATTTGTCATTATTATAGTTTATGTTGATGATTTAAATATTATGGGAACTCTTGAAAAGATCTCAAAAACTACTATATATTTAAATAATGAATTTGAAATGAAAGATCTTGGCAAAATAAAACTTTGTCTCGACCTGCAGCTTGAGCACTTGCCAAATGGAATTTTTATTCATCAGTCTATATATATTGAAAAAGTCCTGAAGCATTTTTATATGGACAAATCTTATCCCATGAGCACTCCAATAATTGTTTGAACATTTGATGTGAAGAATGATCCATTTCGTCCTTGTGATGAGGATGAAGAAATTCTTGGTCTTGAAATACCATATCTCAGTGCAATTGAAACTTTGATGTATCTTACAAATTGCACTCGACCAGATATTACATTCTCAGTTAATCTGCTTGCAAGATATAGTTATGCACCAACTCGAAGGCATTGGAATGGCATTAAACATGTCCTTCGTTACCTTCATGGTATGGTTGATATGAGATTATTTTATCAACGTGGATCAAGTCCACAATTGATTGGGTATGCAGATGCAGGTTATCTTTCAGACCCACACAGAGGTAGATCTCAAACTAGATATTTATTTACTTATAGAAATACTATCATATCATGGAGATCTGTTAAGCAGACACTATCTGCTACTTCTTCAAATCACTCAGAGATCATTTCTATTCATGAAGCAAGTCGAGAGTGTATTTGGCTGAGATCAGTTATTCAACATGTCCAGGAAAATTGTGGACTTCCCATGATCAATAATAGTCCAACAATGTTATATGAAGATAATACTGTTTGTATCACTCAAATTAGAGAAGGATATATCAAAGGTGACAAAACCAAACATATTTTACCTAAATTCTTTTATACTCATGAACTTCAAGAGAAATGTGAAATTGATGTCAAGCAGATACGATCTAGTGATAATCTGGCAGATTTATTCACAAAGGCGTTACTAACTTCGACATTTAAGAAGTTTGTGCATAACATTAGAATGCGAAAACTCAAAAATCTATTGTCATACACTTTTCAGGGGGAGTAAAAGATTTGTGCTGATTGTACTCTTTTTTCTTCGCTAAAGTTTTGTCCCACTAAGTTTTCCTCTGCAAGGTTTTAATGAGGCAATCTTAAAACACTTGTGGATACATAAGAAGACTGTACTCTTTTTCTTTCGCCATTGGTTTTTCTTCTCATTGGGTTTTTCTTTGGTAAGATTTTAACGAGACAGATTTTTTATGGGTGGTCATTCAAAGAGGAGTGTAATGGAATGTAACAATAGGAAGGACGGCTGCCGTCCCCTATTCCACCACTAAAATTATGTGAATGACCCCATTACTATTATTTTAAACTTGCATAATGACTTGTATAGTAACTTCAAGACCTATAAATAGGGATTTCAGTTGTAATAAAATTCATAAGAAAATATAGAGAGAATAAAATTTCAATTCTTAAGAGTTTCAAAGAGTTTTTTATTTCTCTTTTATAATAATAGTTTCTTTATTTAATTCTATAACATCATCATCATCATCATCATCATAGATCCGAAAGTTTCCTATGGAATTTGTAGGATCTTGTTTTCAAAACGTAAACAAGTTTGTAAGCGTTTTGGCGTGTTCTGATCTTTTGACACTTCCGTATTTGACGTATATCATTATCACCACTATTGTGTTTTGACGCTTCGTTTTCCGATATATCGTAACCATATCACTGATTGCCAACTGTAGTCGCTTTATTTTTCTCGAGGTTTGCGATACTTTTGAGTGCGTTCATCACGCATGCACCCTTTCACCTTCTGAAGGTAACAATTAAAGATGTAGTTTATTGACCCATTGCAATTATAGATCCATTGGATAAACCTACTTATCTTTAAATTAATAAATTCAAGTACCAGCTTTTTAATAATAACTGGTCTTATTCGAAATCAATTATGTTTGATGTTTTGATCCTTCTCATATTGATAGGTCATTTATTAATTCATGTTTCGTTTAAAATGTATTTGCTTAATTTTTATTTATTTTTATTTTTCAAATCATATATGCTTGAATCTCACTTATTGATTTGTATTTCTCAATCACATTTAAATGCTAACTTGGATTGTGACAAGTTGATGATTATGATCATGATTATCCTTATTTTTCCATTAAAATTTTTGTTTTTGAAATGTTAGTGGGTGGTAGCCGCCAAAGTGATACACTCATTGATATTTATTCTTTTTTTTATATAAAAAGGAAATTATTGAACTTTTAGAAATGATAAGAAGTAGCTAATGAGAGTGCATTAGTCTAAAAATTTCCTTCTGTCTAAAGGTGATGGTATTTTGAAAACTAGTGTGATTTTATTGATTAACTTCATAATATGTTTTGAGAGCACCTTATAGCATGTTATTTAGTTAATCCAAATGTGATTTTACAATGATACACCTAGCTGACTCTTACCATCATAAAGCTCATGATTTTGAGCTTGATTACAGATTTTCTAATTAATAGCTCATGTTATAAATTAGATATGTTTGTTATCATCTATTGACTGCATGCATTATGTTTGGATGATAATTCAATAAAAATATATTCTTTCATGTTTTCACAGTTTTGAGTGCTCCTCTATTTCAAGTTAATTATTTGCTATTAAAATTTTGTTGGAAATAATTATGTGAGATGGAAACGAGACGTAGAAATAGCACTTGGTCTCTTGGATTTGGATTTTGCACTGGAGTAGCCTTTAGAACCTACTGATATGAGTACTGCTGAATATGTGGTTGAGTTTTATAAATGGGAAAGGGCAAACAAACTTTGTCTAAAGGTCATCAAATGTTCTATATCCCATTCCATTATAGGAGCTATTACGAACAATAAAAAAGCTAAAAATTTTGTGGATGCCATAGGACAAAGGTTTGTTGAGTCTAATAAAATTGAAATTAGAGATTTGATGGATAAATTGATGAGTATGAAATATGATGATACAAGTGGAGTCAGGGAGCATATTATGAAAATGATAATATATCCTCTAAGCTAGAAACCCTTAAAGTTCCTATTGCAAAGCCTTTTCTAGTCTATTATGTTCTCAATAGCCTTCCTAGTCAGTTTAATCAATTGATGGTTGCTTATAATGCTTAGCGAGATAAATGGGATCATTTGAATGATTTAATAGCAGTAGTATGTGCCCAAAAGGAGTATAGGATGCGTCATGAGACCGTTGAAATTGTGCAATTGACTTTTCAGCCACAACAAAACAATGAGTCTTCTCATTATCACAAGCCTAAGTTCCATAAAAAGCAATAAGTCACATCGCAATGAGAATAGTAAAAAGTTTGAAGATTAGACTTCCAATGGTCCAAAAGGATCTATAATGAAAAATGATCAATGTGAGTTTTGTAAAAGGAAGGGTCCAAAAGGATTGTTTTAAATTTAAGGCATGGTTAGAGAAGAAGAAGAAGAAGTCGACAGGCATTCATAAAGAAACGGAGGCCAATTGAGAATGAAGTGAACTTGTGCGTTGGAAATGGAGTTCAAGTGAAGGTTGAGTTTGTAGGAGTAGTAAAGCTATCTTTGGAGTTTAGTTTTTCTCTTGTTTTTGGAGAACACAGTTTTTGTACCATTGATGAAATATAATTTAATTTTCATGTCAAAACTTGATGATTATGGTTTTTCTTTTAAGTTTGGTAATGAAAAAGTTGATTTGTTTCATGATTCTCGTTTGATTGAAAATGGTCTTTTATGTGATGGTTATGTAGAATATCTTTGGCTTCTTTTGGTGAAGTTTCTTGTGTTACTAAATCCGTGAATCACCTTCTATATTGTGGCATAAGAGATTATGACACATTTTAAATAAAAGAATGGAGAGATTGGTAAAAGTTGCTATACTTCCCTGACAATTTTTTTTTTTTTTTTTTGTGGACTGCATAAGAGGAAAGCTGACTAAATTCACTATGAAGGATTCTACTAGAAGCGATAGTTTTTTAGACTTGATTCATACCGAAATTAGTGGACTTTTGTTTTCTACCACATGTGGAAATACGTACTTAATAACTGTTATTAATGATTTCTCTTGCTATATTGGATATGTTTACCTGATTAATGATAAATCTCTTGCACTTGAGAAATTTAAAATATTCAAAATAGAAGTAGAGAAACAATGTGGGAAATATATTAAAGATGTAAGGTTTGATTGTGGTGGTGAATATTATGGGAAGTATGATAGGATCCAAAATCCACTCCTGGTTAGAGAAGAGCCTAGACAATAAGAAAAACTTTCAACAGTGACTAAGATTTTCTAAGCGATAAGTTAGAAAATCTCAAAGGGAAAGAAGGTTTGCATTGCCCAATGATTACTTTGTGTTTTTGTTGGAGAATGATTTTAATATCGAACATATTATTGATCTTCAAAAGATTAGTGGGAGAAATTTTATTTTCCTTATTCTATATGCTGATGATATTTTGTTTGTTAGCTATGACTTGGGATTATTTAATGAGACAAAGAAAAAGTTATTTGCTAATTTTGGGATGAAAGATCTTGGAAAAGCTTCTTTTGTGCTTGGCACTGAAATATATCATGATAGAGCTCATGATTTGTTGGGAGTTTCTCAGAAAACTTATATAGTACAACGTGTACTAGAAAATTTTGAAATGCAAAATTGTGCAACTAGTGATGTATCCATCATAAAAAAAGAGACAAGTTCAGCAAAACTCAATGTTCTAAGAATGAGATAGAAATGGAATTTGTGAAGAACATATTATATGCTAATGTTGTAGGGAGTTGATGTTTGCTCAAATTTGTACTAGATTATTTGATATAACCTATGTAGTCAGTATGCAAGAGTATTGGAAAGCAACTAAGAAAGTTATGAGATACTTGAAGTAGATTGAGGGTTACATACTCTCATTCTAGCATTCAAATCACCTTGAGGTGGTAGACTATGTGACGCCCTCAAATTTTCCTTAAAAAAACATGGGAATCGAGGCGTTAGAATGCTGACAACTCGGGTCACACCCCAATGACAAGTGCTAAGTATGTGTACAAAGCGATAGTGTAAAATTAAAACACATAGCAGACGAGTTAAGTCAATTACTAAGTATTCGAATTTTTTTAGAATTATTTTACAAACTAGTTTAATATAAATTCTCCAACAGGAGGTTAATACAGTCATCCCAAAGACAAAACATAAAGATACATAATTATCAAAAACATGAATAACAATTCCCAAGATAATAAATTATAATACCATACTTCAACAGCGGAGCCGCCCCCTCGACATTTGCATCCAAAATCTATAACGTCAAAAATGGCATCGCAGGTAAGTACAACCCAAACAAATCATAAGATCAAAATACATTCATGCAACAACAAAACACATGAACATGATACCATATACATTAGCTCAAAATCTTCCTCAAAATAAATAAAATAAACACATGCTAAAATCTCATTTTGGCCCAAAATAAACTCCAATAAAAACATGCATTATTTTCCCAGAAAATGATGTACGTAAATTCTTTAAAACCATAACCATTTTGTCAGAAAATGGTTTACGTAAAACCAATAATCAAAACCCACTATTTTTCCAGAAAATGGTATAAACATCCATTTTTATTAACCGTATGTACCATAATCTCCCATAGGGACCATCCGCACACCCTGGCTCTCATCATCACACTGTAGGTAACGACCACGCATGTAACTTTAGAATGGGCGATGCCTAACTAACCGCGCCCAGCATACCATGACTAGGCATCTCCTAGCCCTTGCCAGCAGAGGGGCCACGGAATCGGCACGTGAGCGTTACCATCTCGCCTGATCCCGTCGTCACCCTGTGACAACTTAGGGAACATTACTCAATATATTCGCTCCCGAGTAACCAGAAGAGCTCTATCGGGATAATGGCCCATCTCGGCTTGGGGTCGTGATACACACGCACTCGAAAGCCATTAATACATTTGAAAACTCAGTTTTCAAATCCAACACATGAACATGCATGCAATTATGCGAAAATTCAGTTTTCTTTTACAAACATGAACATGCGCACACTATGCAATGCATACGACAATACATAGAAATATCTAACAACCAACAATTCCCAACATCAACCAACACAGAATTGTTAATGCAAAATATATTTAAATCTCAAAATTTATTTGGAAAATATTTACAGTGGGTAAAACCATAGATCTTTGAACATACGCCAATCCACCTCGCTCATAGCGGTTACTTTGTACGTTAGTTAAGAAGCTCAGTTTGACACCAAAATTTAGAAAAATACTCAATGGAGGGTGGGGAATCTCATGAAAGTGGTGGTGAGGCAGTGCAACCACCGGAAAGTGACACCAAAATTTCGAATTTGAGGTTATACAAGGAAGGTGGAACCGTAATTTGGGAAGATGAGCTAGAAAGGTGGTCGACTGAGGTGGAGGAACGTTTTAGTGGTGGAGGTGAGACTTATAGTAGCCGGACGACGGTGCTAAGTGAAGAAATAGCACAACATGTGGTTTTCAAGACCCATTTCGGGTTGGGACCATTTGTGGCTGCCGTGGATGGTGCCGGCAGCTGGAATTGTTGTCGGAGGTTGTTGGAAGATGGTGGAAGCTGGCGGTGCAGTTGGGTGGCCGGTGGTGGAGCCAAAAATGGAGGAAGAGCAAGGGAGATACCGATTCAGATTTATGGCTCATGTGTGGGTTATGGATTGCTGTGGAGTGCACCACCGGTGCAAGGGAGGTCGCCGAAGGGAAATGATGCCGGCGGTATGGGCAGTGTCGCCAGACGGCGGCGCACGTCGGGGCTGAGCGGTGAGGCACACAGAAGGGAGGGGGAGAAAAGGGAGATCGCGCGAGCTGGGGGGGAGGACTAAGAAGAAGAAAAAAGAAAAAGAAAGAAGAAAAAGAGAAAAGAACAGAAAAAGAAAAAGAGAAAGGGAAAAAGGAAATGAAGTCCAACTAGAAAAAAGAGTACAATAAATTAAATAAAAGTCAACTGAAAATACTATAATTCAATATCAATAAAATAATATATTTAACGCCCAACAATAAAATAAATTAAACTAAAGCGCAATTTAATTACAAAATAATAATTAATATAAAGAAGACACATCAATTAAAATCACATAATAAAATAAAGGAATTAATTCTAATCGTTAAAATAATTATCTCATATTAAAATTAATGAGAAAAATAACGTAACACAATATTAACTAATTAATAGTTTAAATAATAATTTTAAATAAATAAAACATAACTAATAATATTATTAAAATAAATTAAAATAATCAATAATAAGAATAAAATAATATGTAAAAATACACGTAATCTGACATCTCTAAGGCTACTTGTAATGTGCCACTATGCTTAGCTAAGTAATGTGCCGCCATGTTTACATCTCCAGGAACAAATCTAATGGACCAGTTACACGCCTTCGAGAGGAGCTGTTTTATGTCCCTGACAACAAGTCCCGTTGGATTCCAGTCGTGGTCTGCATGCTTGATGGCCTTAACCACTGAAAGGCAATCCCCTATAAGGATGAACTGCTCAATACCGATCTCAGCCCATAGGGAAACTGCTCCAAGTGCAGCAACGGCTTCCCCGAGTTGAGGGTCAGGGTCTAGATGTCAGGAAGAGCATAAGGTGGCTGTGATAATAACGCCGTCATCCTTACCAACTCGTATTAAGAACTAATAAAAATCGTATCTTTCACCTATATTTGGACCCACCTATGACTTGATGTCGGCCTGCTAGCATTAGTAATCATTTTGCTAATTTTTTTTTATAAAAAAAAATACAATTTTACATATTTTTTTAAAAAATATAGTTATATTTAATTAATAGTGAAAAAAAAAAGTAGAGAGAAGAAAATAAATATAATTTTTTTCACTTGTGAATAGTAATTCTTCAAAACTCTCTAAATTAATCATGCGAATTGCGCTAATTCCAATTTTAATTTTCCAGCTACTTGTTTCATGATTTTAATTTGAGCTGCTGAATACTAATTCTCCAAAACTCTCCAAATTTGGAGAGTTTTGGAGAATTAGTATTCACAGTTTAAAAAAAAAAAGTGTATTTATTCCACTCTTTCTACTTTTTTCTCCTTATTATTAATCAAATATGACTAAATTTTTTTAAAAAGTATACAAAGTTATACTTTTTTAAGAAAAATTTTAACAAGACCATTACTAGTGCTTAGTTGTCAAACTGTGATAATCAAATTCATCTTGGAGACCAGAAAAACCAAAATATCATGAGCAAAACAGGATCATGAGTTCACGATGGTTTGCTTTGTGGGGGAAAAAAAATTAAAACTATCCCAAAAAAGTAATGAAGATGTGAATGTTTTAGGGAAAAGAGTAAGGTCATCAAACTCTGATTATTTCTCATCTGATCAACTGCTACAGACAAGCTTCAAAATAGGCCATACAAATGAAATGGGAGCCCTCAAGAAAGTCACGAATATTAATGTCTTTCTAATGAATCCAGAACTTCCATGTAACGAAGGAAAGGCAGCCAAAAGTGGTCCTTTTGGATAAATGGCCACATCAAATTTTCCAAGTGGTTGCAAAAATTTGACATATTCTCGAAAGTGCTTCAAAGTATAAAAATGTCAAATTATATTAATGATAAGTCTAAGATCATATTCTATAGAGACAAATGTTATCAAAGTATTTATGAAAATTAATTCAAAAATATGATGATGTATGAGAAGTGTGAAGAAGTAAAATGAAGTGTAAATTTTTTTTTGGGTATATTTAATGTATATATAAACAGTGAGCAAAATGGATTTTAAAATATTCACAAAGAAAGATTTAATAAAAATGGAATATATGATTGAATTCTGAGGATCTCGGGATTTGTAATTCTTAGAAAGATGGTTTAAAACGTAAAAGAAATAGTTGCTGAAAATTTAATATTCCAAACGATGAAAAACTGTAATTCTAATTTCTGGGTCGCATTCGACAATTAATTCCCGGGTTGGAGTTCAGGTCATGAATGCAGGTTTCAATTATCTGCTTGGGCTTGATTTCTATCACATGGACAGACTTGTGGGCTTGCACCTGTGGACGTGAGCTAGTTCCTTTTTATTTCTTCACACATGATGCAGCACGTGGGCTTCTAATTCCTCACTTACTGGGTGCATTTTGCCATTTAATCTCGCCTAATGCCTTCTTTTTCTTCACAGATTTTGTACAGATGCAGGCCTTGGTTTCAAGCTTCAATGGGCTTCATTTTTTTCTCTATTTCTTCACGCACGGCTGGAGTAATGGCTGAATTAAATCCCAACTTCTAGAAATGGGCGTGCGTTATTCAAGTAGACTTCAATTCTTCTTGGGTTTAGTCTTATGATGGTAAGTCGACTTCTGGTCTTCAAATTTCCAATTCTTCATGCATTTATCTTTCCAGGTCTTATTTCTGGACCAACATAAAGTAGTGAGTCCAATTAAATGTTGTCCACTTTTTGCTAATCTCACATCGATCATTTACTCCACACGCCTCACCCTCAATCACCCAATTGCCTCCCTTTCTCTTTCCCTTTCCCACAAAATTGTCTTCCTAAAGCCAACAAGCTCGTCTAATAGACTTCACTTCTGAAAGTTTTAACCTATTGGTTAATTTTTTCTATTGTGTCCATGATTCATTTCTTTCTCTTTTCGCTAATTCTTAGTCTTACTGCATGCCTTGCAAGACTTTCGGTGGTGAAAATTAGTTTGCTCAACTACTTAAAGATTGTTGATGTAACATATGTAAGATTAAAAACAAGAAAGTGGTATATCCCATCAGTATGGCCCATTAATTAATGATGTTGTGCAATCCAAGTGGCGTTCCAAGCACCAAAGATTGGTGCTTTAATGGTTAGCTGCCATGCCATGTTCCGTGACATCAAGGGCAGTATCATATTCAGTGTAGAGACAGAGAGAGATGCGATATGAAGAAGACTCACGAATATCATCATCGCTAAAGGGCTTGGAGTCAGCTATTTCATCAAGAGGGACTATGAAGCCGGTGAAGGAGAAAGAGATGCCCAAGCTGGCACTGGAGGCTCGGTTGAGAGCTGCACCACAGCTCACTGTTGGGATCAAGTAGCAACCGACACATGCACACACAATGACAACAAGAGTTTAGCGTGGTTCAGCAAATACTTACGTCCATAAAAAAAGAACTTTACTATTAAATAGTAGAACACAGAATATTACAAAGGAGGAGGATAACGCTCTACTCAATTCAGCTCTCTCTTTTCTCAGAGCTCACTTAGGCTCTCTCTTTCTTTTCACAACTCTTCACGTTAGAGCTCTTTCCTTTTGTTTATACCCTATGCTTGTTTTTCATCCACTCTAGATCTCCACTCCTTTTATAGGAGAGTGTTGAGCCGTATGCAGCCATCATTCTTGACAAAAGGAGTATGCAACCTCTATCTTGATGAGTTCAGATTTCCAAGTTCTTCCGTCGGTGCCTGTCTTCAAGGACTCTCCAACAATTTTAGCTAACTTCTTTTATATTTACACAGCCGACATATCTTGGTTGGTGTTGACATTTCCAACAATCTCCCCCTCAACACCAAACGGAGGATATCTTGACATTTTTTAGTTTAAGGTACATAACCTGACTATGTCTCTATATAGCTCAACTTTTTCGTCTGTGACTACCTTCGTTAGCATGTCTGCTGGATTCTCTTTCGAATGGATCTTTACAAGCTTCAACAACTGCTGCTCCATTACCTTGCGTATCCAACGATAGCAAATATCAATGTGCTTTGTGCAGGAGTGATACATTGAATTTTTGCTTAGGTCAAGAGCACTCTGACTATCACAGTAGACTTTGTACTCTTTCTGATTGATTCTCATTTCTTAGAGAAACCGTTTTAACTATAACATTTTCTTGCCTGCTTCCGTTATAGCAATGTACTCTGCTTCTGTTGTAGATAAAGTCACACATTTCTGTAATATGGACTACTATGATACAACTCTCTCTGCAAATATGTAAATGAATCCTGATATAGATTTTCTCCCATCAAGATCACCAACCATATCAACATATATATAACCATCTAAGACTAGATCAACTCCCCCATAGTACAAGCATAATTTTGATGTACCCTTAAGGTATCTAAGAATCCACTTTACTGCTTTCTAATATTTTTTTCTTGGATTGGAAAGAAAACGGCTCACAACTCCAACAATGTGAGCGATGTCAGGTCTCGTACTCACCATAGCATACATAAGACTTCCTACTACTAAAGAGTAGGGTACTGCAACCATTTCTTGAACCTTTTTCCTTGATGAAAGACATAAACTCTTGCTCAATTTGAAATGACTAGCCAGTTGACTATTGACTGGCTTAGATTTTTCCATGTTGAACCTTTTAAGTACCTGTTCAACATACTTCTTCTGTGACAGCCATAACTTTTTTCCTCTTCTATCACAAGTAATCTTTATGCCCAAAATCTGCTGGGCAGCTCCCAAGTTTTTCATATCAAAGAATTTAGAGAGATCCACTTTTAACTTACTGATGATGGAAGAATTTTTCCAATAATCGGCATATCATCAACATAGAGCATAACATCACAATATCACCATCTGAAAGACTTCGAATGTAGACACACTAATCTACAGCAATTCTTATGTAGCCATGACTCACCATGAATGAGTCAAACTTGTTGTACCACTATCTAGGAGTTTGCTTTAAACCGTAGAGGCTATTTTCCAGCTTGCAGACCAAGTGTTCCTTTTCAGGAACTAGGAAACCTTCTAGTTGCTCCATGTAATGTTTTCATCAAGGTTATCGTGAAGAAATATTGTATTCACATCCATCTGTTCAAGCTTTAAGTTAAAACTTGCAATCAATCCGAGTACCACTCGAATTGAGGTCATTTTTACAACAGGTGAGAACACCTCATCAAAGTCAATTCCCTTATTCTGCTGGAATCCTTTGACGACCAAGCGAGTTTTGTACTTCACCTGCTTGCCATTATTTGTCAGATTGAACACCCATTTATTTCTCATTTCTCTTTTGTCCTTTGGAAGTTTCACCAACTCATAGGTCCGATTCTTCTGTAATGAGTTCATCTTATCTTGCATAGCTTGCATCCATCTATCGCTATCTAGATGAGAAATTGTCTCTTGAAATTTCTCTAACTCCCCCTAATCTGTAAGAAGTACCAACTTACATTCAGAAAAACTGATAGTTTGGAAGTAATTGGATACTCAGACTCTAATTTTACCAGTTACTCTGATTTTGTAGCATGATTTGAGGTCACAATATATAGTTTATGACTGAGAAAATTTATCTTAGAACTTGAAATTGTCGACTTATAGCCAAGCCGCTAAGAACGTATGTCCTCAGATTAGTTTTTCTCTGAATCAAAGTATTTAATGAAATTTTAAATACCTAAGTGTTAATGAGAAAGTAAGAAACAAATATGTCCATAACAATCGTATGTTAATGATTACACTTTAAAAGGACATGTTGAAAATATAGGTTATATGTTTATACCCATAATGTGAACATGATGAAATGATAATTGATACAATGAGTATTTTGTTATTGGATATTAAAAGATATCTATTACGGTTGTTTCTGTTTTCTTATCTTTCCACTTAATATGTACATTGAAAGGCGTGGATGAATAATGACAAACTAATGGCTACAATAGACAAGAATTATAACCCAAAGGCATTACAGTATTAGCTTTAATTATCTCAATTAAAGATCGTGTGTTAAATTTAGTTACTGGTCATGTTGTGGTACATGGAAGGGAATTTGCTGATTATATAATAGAGGACCGCCATGACTCGCATTGGTAGCTAGTTTGACATTGATATTATGGAACTCATGAAATGTGTTTTGAGTTATGAAAAGTTTTAGGAAATAAATTTGTGCAGTATGATTAATTTCCTATGATAAGTCCATGAATGAAAAGTATTATTTTATAGGCGTATGGGCCAAGTGGGAGAATGCAAGAGTTTTATTTAAACTCTATGTCCCACACACCTATCTTATCAGTTTGAAATAATTCAAAACCTTATCGGTTAATATTTGAGTTAACAAGAGATAAGAATTACTCCTATGAGATAAGATTAAAATTCTATATTTCTAATTATAGTCAGACACAAACTCTTAGGTTTCTTGATGGTCGGAAGTCTATAAATAACACTAGGAGGTTCAAGGGTTCTCACCTATAATATTAGAATGCCTTTAGCCATCGAAAGACACTTGTAAGGCAAAGTTGTTAGGGTGATCCTTCTCTAATAATCAGATCAGTTCTTTATCAATCAGATGGAGAAATGTACGTTTCTCATATTATTATTATATTACTGTGGATCATAGAAAATCAAAGATCCCTTTATTAGATCATGTTAAAATATTTAACACGAGGCTGATTCCAATGGTAGAGGGTGCGCATGATAGTCAATATTCACAAACCATTATCGTGTGGAAAGTGGTTAGAGATGGACGACCAAAAGTATTGGATTGATTTTAAGTATGAATGCCTTAAAGCTTTCTGCTTCCATTGCAAAATCTTAAACCACAAAGGCAAGGCATGTTGAAGGCAAAGATCATCTCCACAAAAATAGAAACAATAGCAGCTCCAATATGGTCCATGGCTTTAAGCTCAGCCCATGAACTCTAAAGTTTTCGATTTCAGAAGGTACGGAGATAGGAATGCCTCCCCCGAGTCTGGCAGGGATGACTCCTTACGAGGAAACCAGACAAAACCAGAAACGCAACAGGATCCTCCCCCCATATCCCATCTCGCTAGGCCACTTTAATGGGAGGAAGGAAACAACCAGCTACGCAGATCAGTTTGAAGCCTAATACCGTGCAAAAAGAGGTTTACATCAAAAAGGAAAATATAGGCGACTCTTTTATATTGGCCAACAAAAAGAGCAGCTCAAAGTCAACTTCAGCAATGGGCACAACTGCACCACAAAAGGAAAAAAGTATGCGCTGACCTGATGGAGATGAAACCTCAACCTATCTTGCTGGTTTGCTCCCTCTTAGTCCCTAAACCTGAACAACAAAAATCTCTTGATATCTCTTTCCCAAATGGTAACGCAGGTGGCAGAGGAAAGAAATGTGTCACGTGGAAGAGAAAAGCTAGAGAAGCTTCCCACCAAGGCTCAAGAGACCAGGTCTCAACTCCAAGAACACTCAAGAACAAGGGAAGTATTCTGCCTATTACTTACTCACCTAAAGCAAAGAAAAAAAAGGTCATGCTTGAGGAACCTATTGACAATGATAACACTGTGTTGATGGAGGCTGCATGACAGCTCCACCAACAACCATGATAAGCCTCAATTGGAATTGTAGGGGGCTTGAAAACCCCCATACAGTTCGAGAGCTTAACTTATTAGTGAAATCAAAGTGTTCCAATTTTATTTTTCTTATGGGGACCAAGTCCGGGAGGAAAAGAATAGAACAAGTTAGAAATTTTCTAAGTTTCGATTGTAGCATCATAATGGACAGCAAGGGAATGAGTGGTGACCTAGCCTTCTTTTGGTCAAGTAGTGACAACTTCTCTGTCGATTCCTACTCAAACAATCAAATCTCTATGCTTTTCATGCTGCCAGATTGCATGTAGGAGGCCCTGGTTTTAGGTTTTTATGGTGATCCCATTATAGCCCAATGCCCCTCTAGTTGGTCTCTACTCAACCTACTCAAGCCCAAGGATGATGAACCTTGGCTTTGCTTTGGAGATTTCAATGAAGTTATGATCCAATGATAGAAGTTTGGAAAAGCCAGAAGATCATACAATCAGATGGAAAACTTCAGACAAGCAACTAACCTAGGTGGCCTAAGTGACCTTGGATTTACTGAACCTAAGTTTACTTGGTGTAATAATCAAGAGGGATCCCATTTCACTAACGAGAGACTCGATAGAGCCTTAGGGAGCCTATGTTGGTCTAACTTATTCTCATACAGCACCATCCTTGCCCTTACTGCCCAAACTTCTGACTACAGAAAGAGTGGATGCAAACCGAGAGGCATAACAAGGAGTAGGGACAGGATTTTCTGCTTTGAAGCCAGTTGGAACCTCAGAAGAACTAGGAAGAAAACATATAGATCCAAAAGTGATCCCAAAACAGGGAAAATGATTACGAACACAACTTTCAAGTGGCCCTTTTTTGATAAATGTTTGCATGGAGGCAACCCTTTCATGTTATCGCACAAGCCTTTGTTACCTTGCAAGGCTTCCAAGGGAGCATCTAAAAATGCTTCGCTATTGGGAATGAGGTCGTGTAACTCATTGTAGGATACATCAACATACAACAAGCCATGCATTTCTTTGAAGGTAGTCGGAATAATGCCAAAAAGATGATTATGTGATAGATTGAGCACCTCCAAGCTTTGCATTTTGCTACTTTCTAACGATATCTCTCCCGTTAAAAAATTATAGCTTAAATCTAGTATGGAGAGATGAAATAAGCTCATAAGCAAGATATGAATTTCTTCACTAAAATTGTTAGGGCTTAAATTCAAGTGGTTCAATTTTGAGAAGCAGTTCTAGAGATTACATGGAAGTGACTTGCACAATTTGTTTGAGAATATATCTAGAAATTCGAGATTGGTCATTGACTCGAATTCTACAAGTATAACACCAGAGAGAATATTTGCATTCAACCACAACTTCTCTAGAGAAGTCAACTTTCGGAGTTCTTTTGGAATTGGCCCAACTATATGATTTAAAGAAAAATCAAGCACATGTAGTTGAATCCAGTTTCCAATCTCCGGTGGTACACTACCACTAATGTTGTTCCCACTCATTTTTAGAGTCCATAGTTTTAAAAAAACAAATAATTAGTTAGAAGAAAAAGAGAAATGTGTCATTACGATAAAAAGGATCTTGACAATCAAATAAAAATCCACAAGTACAAAAATAAGGACGAAATAAGAAACTTTAATTTAGGGAGGTAAAATTATAGAATCTTTAATCAAAGTTGCATTATATATAAAGATTAAGATTTAGTTAATTATCTCAATTTTGGGGCTTCGGCCTATCCTTGTACAGAAAGTACTCGTAGAACATGTAAAGCTCTTCCACCAACCTGCCTATGCTCAGTTTGAAAATACAGTGTGGAACTGGAAAGTGAAAACACAGTACTATGCTTTCTACAATGGAAATGCTTGATCAACTGAAGGAAATTCACCGAATATATATATACCGAATGATAATATATATAATTTTTTTTTTACTTAATGATTAATAAATTGTTTTTAAATGATGATATGATTTTTTTTAATTTTAAAAAATATTTAAAAATATAAAAATAATAAATAAAAACAAATCTGACAAAATAGAAAAAATTTGCTTTATTTGGTATAAACTCGTTCTCCATCTTCGGGAGATGTAGCACGACTCTTTCTACAATGAAGAGGTGAGAACTGACAAGGGGAAGCTGCTAATGGTGTAGGGACAGATAGCATTGGCGTTGGTTTAATCAAAGTCATTTTCAAAATTTGATGAAAAGCACATGTTTTCTATAAATCCAAAATCTTCCTATCCATAATTTCATATTGGACTCATTAAAATAATAAAATAATATTATTATTTTAATAATATTATTATTTTATTAGTTTACATATTTTGCAATATTTACACTAACCATACGTACATTAATAGTTTAATTTGATACGTAATAATTTAATTTGATACATACAAAGAAAAACCCCGACCATGTTTCCGAAACGACCTGGCCACATTGTACTAGTTGTTACTCCAAGTCCAATTCATTCATTCACCATTCTTCTCTTCCCTTCACCACTTGCTTTGAATTTGTTCCGTGGCGTCGTCCAATGCTAGAAGCTCAATCCTTACACCAGGTATGTCCCTTATGCACGCACTTTTCTTCTTATTTCTCTTCCCCAGTATTTGATCTCACATTATGTTGGTTTTTCTTAGGTCTCTCGGAGGCCGTTCAGGTTCTCGTCTCGTTGCTAGCATAGGAGTCCCCCATGGTCAGAGAGGCCGTTCAGTAGAGTTGGGAGATTAAATGTGAATAAAAAATAGATTTGCTGGGTGAACAGCAACCCTTCATGTTTGAAGGAAACTTATATCCATTTATTGTAGCTCAAAACTTCCCATCCATTTCTTTGATGAATCCAATAGAGTTTTATTTTGATGAAATTCATCATATTTTGTATTTGGATAGATTTTTGATAAAGCCAATGATAATGCTCTAACACTCTTACCATCCATCTGTTTTGAGTAAATGATTGAAAATGAGGGATGAATGCAAAAATTACTGTGATGAGGGGTTTCAGAAGTTTAAAAAGGTATCCTTTACGCATCCTTATATTTTATTTTAAAATTAATGATTTAACTTCGTTTTAAAAAAATAAATAGAAAAACATCTAGTTATCTGCCATTTGAGAATGCCCATGTTTTTTAAGTGAGTAGTAAAAGTACCATGATCTAGGACTGCAGATGAACAGAGCAATCTGTGAACATTTCGAACTCGATTGACATGATACACTCGATTTGAATTCGATTCAATTAATAAATAAGATGTCCGTAGACACAATATTGACTCAAATTCAAATATTAAATTATCAAAACTCATATAAGCTCGACTCAACTCTGTTTAAGTTTATGAACAAAGTTTGTATGAACTCTTTTTGACTCGTTTGAGCTAATCTCATTTTAAAGCTAACAATATGTGTTGTATATGTATGCATTATATTTATTTCATATTAGTTTTATCAACGTTGCACTATCCAATTGGCAATGAAGACGTAATTGGATGAATCAATACATCAACAACCAGAAAGAATTATTTATATCACCCAAAAAATGAAAGAAATTAACAAAGTAATAACAAATTTACTTGACGAATCCTATTTGAGGTCCCCAAAGTCCATTAGTAAAATATAAGAAAATGTAACATAAAAAAATAATTGAAGAAATATTACAAGTTTACAACCTCAAAGAGATTATACAAAATTAATCTTACAAATCGATTAAGATTAATGTTATTTGTTAGATCTACTTTATAATAAAAACAAATTTATAATTTAAAAAATCACATCAAGTCTATATCAGTGTGTATGATTACTTTTGTGCACATAATCTCTCTATGCTTATAATATTTTTCAAAATAATTATATAACTTGGGAGATTCTCCACCATTCAAAGATGATGATTAATGTTTTGAAACGTAAACCCAAGAACAGAATACTATATGAGCGAAGAAAAGAATCACTTTCTCCATGCTCGGTCCAAAAACTTGGCCATTTTGACTTTGGCAGCAAGTGCCACAAGCTGTTGGGCAGATCTCTTCTTTTTTCTTTTTCCTTTATTTTTTAAATTTTTAATCTTTTTTATGGAACACTTGAGAAGAACACAATATTTCACATAAAACAGATCAGGCTGAGATATTAAAATCGAGTGAAACAACATTTCTTTGTAGGAAAAACAACACCCTAAAAGAAGATGATAGGAAAAAAGAATATATTGAGCCAGAACACAAAATATGACTTTTTGGGTGCAACTTCATTCAAAAGATAGCTTTAGCTGGCCTGAGACTACTATTTGGGGCTTGTGGTGCAGCCAATACTGTAGAAATCGCGTGCATAGTTGGCCTGGATTCTGGAATGTCATTTAAGCATTTAGTAGCAATCTCTGCAACCCTTATGAGCTCGGCCTCAACTTGTGGTGTTGCGAGTTGAAGGCGTTGGTCCAACACATCTTTTAGTTAAATACCCATCTCAATTGATGGATCAGATGATGACTTAAATGAAGAGATGAGATCACCTGGATGCTTTCCCATTATAACTTCTAATGCCAACACACTAAAGCTATATACATCACATTTCTCGGTTATCTTCAATTTATAAGCAAGCTCTGCCAAGAAAAAAATAAAATCAAAAGCATGCCTTCAATGTTGGTTCATAAAAAAATGACAATGAAATTTATTACCTGGTGCTATATATCCGTATGTGCCTACAAGAGAAGTCCACTTAGATGAATCAAGCTCTAGGATCTTAGTAGTACCAAAATCCGAAACATGAGCCTCGTATTGAGAATCCAACAAGATGTTGTTACTTTTGATATCCGGATGAATTATTGGTGGTGAGCAATCATGGTGCATGTAAGACAAGACATATGCCACACCTTTGACAATATTCAATCTCTTAACCCACTTCAATTCTTTAGCATCTTCTTCAACTTCCAACATTCTTGCCAAATTGCCTCTTTCCAAATATTCGTAAACCAAAAATGAATGTTGAGCATGCGAGCAAAAGCAATGTAGTTTGATGATATTTCGATGTCGTACTTCTGTTAATGCCTTTATCTCATTTAAGAACACCTTTTGGGATCTTTTATCATCGTCAAGTCGTTGGTGGAGTTTCTTTATAGCCACTATTTCACCTTATGACAGTTTTACTTGATATGTTGTTCCATATCCTCCCTTCCCAATGCAATTTATGTCATTGAATGCTTCAGTTGCTCTCATGATCTCTTCATACATTTTTCTTCCATCGAAAGTGCTCGACAAAAAAAGAGATTCTCCTTCATGCTTGTCACTTTGTTCTAATTGGGGATATCGATCTTTCTTTCTTCTTTGCAAAATTAGAAGAGCTTGGAAGAAAACAGAAAAAATCAAAAGTGATCCCAAAATAGGGAAAATAATTACGAACAAGATTTTCATGTGGCCCTTTTTTGATAAATGTTTGCATCGCGGCATCCCTTTAACGTTACCGCACAATCCCTTGTTACCTTGCAAGGCTTCCAATGGAGCTTCTAAAAATGCTTTGCTATTGGGAATGAGGCCATGTAACTCGTTATAGGATATGTCAACATGCAACAAGCCATGCATTTCTTCAATGGTAGTTGGAACAACGCCAGAAAGATGATTGTGAGAGAGAATGAGTACCACCAAGCTTTCCATTTTGTTGCTTTGTGACGGTATCTCTCCAGTTAAAGAGTTATAGCTTTAATCTAGTATGGAGAGATGAGATAAGCTCATAAGCAAGATTGGAAGTTCTTCGCTGAAATTGTTATGGCTTAAATTCAAGTGGTTCAATTTTGAGAAGTCGTTCCCAAAATTAGGTGGAAGTGACTTGCACAATTTGTTCAAGGATATGTCTAGAAACTCGAGATAGGTCAATGACTCGAACTCTACAGGTATAGCACCAGATAAATGATTTTTATTCAACCATAACTTTTCTAACGAAGTCAACTTTCTGAGTTCCTTTGGTATTTCCTCAACTATATGATTTAAAGAAATATCAAGAACATGTAGTTGAATCCAGTTTCCAATCTCATGTGGTATGCTACCGCTAATGTTGTTCCCATTCATTTTTAGAGTCCCTGATTTTGGACATTATCCCCAATTACTTGAGATCTTCCCATAGAAGTTATTGTGGCTTAGATATATGATGATCACGTTTGGATAGGTACCGAAGACTTAAGATATATCTCCAGTTAGTTGGTTTCCACCCAAGAAGGCTCTTTGTAAGCTCATGCAATTTTTTAGGCTATGTGAAACTCGACCTTTAAAACCATTGTTGGCTTTTGAAAAATTATGAATTAAACCACCATAACAAATACTATCGGGCAAGGAGCCGTTAAATTGATTTCCACTAAGTTGCAAATTTTTCATGTTCATGGAACCTCCAATTCCTTGTGGAATGGAACCAGAAAGTTGGTTATCACGAAGATACAATTACTGTAAATCGCTCAAATAAGAAACGAACGGGGAATCGGACCCTGTAGTTGGTTTTAGGAGAGATCAAGCTCAGTTAGATAATTTAGGTGGCCTATTTCTTCAGGAATAGAGCCAGGAAGTTGATTTTGAAAGAGATTAAGAACGGTAAGATTTTCCAAATTTCCTAAAGAAGTAGGAATGAGACCTTCTAAGTAGTTTATGGAAAGATAAAGGTTGGTTAGAGAAATTAGGCAACCTATTTCTTTAGGAATGGAGCCAGAAAGGTGATTTTCCCAGAGACTAAGAACAATAAGATTTCTCAAATTTCCTAAAGAAGTAGGGATGAGACCTCCTAAACAATTTTGGCCAAGAGAAAGGTTAGTTAGAGAATTTAGGTGACCTATTTCTTCAGGAATGGAGCCTGAAAGTTGATTTTGAAAGAGGTGTAGAATGACAAGATTTATCAAATTTCCTAAAGAAGTGAGAATGTGACCTTCTAAATGGTTTTGGGAAAGATCAAGCATTGTTAGAGAATTTAGGTGGGCTATTTCTTTAGGAATGGAGCCAAAAAGTTTATTTTTCCAAAAATATAGAATGGTAAGACTTTTTAAATTTCCTAAAGAAATGGGAAATGTGACCTTCTAAACTGTTTTGGGAAAGATCAAGTTTGGTTAGAGAATTTAGGCGGCCTATTTCTTCAGGAATGGAGCCAGACAATTGATTTTGAAACACACTTAGAAATTTAAGATTTGTCAAATTTCCTAAAGAAGTAGGAATGTGTCCTTCTAAACGGTTTTGGGAAAGATAAAGGCTTGTTAGAGAAGTTAGGCAACCTATTTCTTCATGAATGAAGCTAGAAAGTTGATTTTCCCGAAGACTAGGAATGGTAAGATTTTTCAAATTTCTTAAAGAAGTAGGGATGAGACCTCCTAAATGGTTTTGGCCAAGAAAAAGGTCGGTTAGAGAATTTAGGCGACCTATTTCTTCAGGAATGGAGCCTGAAGATTGATTTTGAAAGAGGTACAAAATGACAAGATTTATCAAATTTCCTAAAGAAGTGGGAATGTGACATTTTAAACGGTTTTGAGAAAAATCAAGCATTGTTAGAGAATTTAAGTGGCCTATTTCTTCAGGAATGGAGCCAAAAAATTTATTTTCTCAAAGATACAGAATGGTCAGATTTTTTAAAATTCATAAAGAAATGGGAATGTGACCTTCTAAACGGTTTTAGGAAAGATCAAGCCTGGTTAGAGAATTTAGGCGGCTTATTTCTTCAAGAATGGAGCCAGAAAGTTGATATTTCTAGAGACTAAAAATAGTAAGATTTCTCAAATTTCCTAAAGAAGTAGGGATGAGGCCTCCTAAATGGTTTTGGCCAAGAGAAAGGTCAGTTAGAGAATTTAAGTGACCTATTTCTGGTGGAATTTTTCCTGACAATAGGTTAATGGACAAATCAAGATAGACGAGTTTGGATGGGTAGCTAATTTGACGTGGAATGTTACCAAACAAAGAGTTCACAGAGAGATAAAGATACGCAAGATTTGGAAAAGATGAAAAAGAAAATCCATGAAGTGTACCTTGCAAGCCAGAGCTACTAAGGGTTAATTCTGACAACACTTCCAGCATAATTGCAAGAAATACCAAACCAAGTACAGGGATGATATGTAGTGTGGTTTGAGTTTGTGGAAGCATTTGGAAGAAGAGTCCATGAATGTAGGCGAGATTAGGTTTAGTTTGAAAGGGTATTTTTCCATTTGAGAAGAGTAGTAGCTTCTTGATCAGCAGAAGCTAAATTAACATTAGATGATAAAACCAAATGATGAATGAACAAGAAAAATGAGAGTAGGGTGCATACTTTCTTGAAGGTTGATGTTGCCATGTTTTTCATATCGTGTGTAGAGTTTGTTAGTTAATGGTGTTATTTCTAACCACCATCTGCACCCTGCTGTCGCTTTCCCTTGTTCTATTTTTCCATGCCACTTTACATATGCAACTGAGTCAAGCTATGAAAGTCTTTCAAATTCTCGTGCTGGATCTCACTCATTTTATGAGAAAGGGCCTTTATTTACGTATCTATTACTCACTGATCTACTTTATATGCCCGTTCTACACTTCCACTTCCATAACATGATTGACTCGAAGCATGGAAAGTCTTTGGATTCTCTTCACATCATTTTATCGGCCATCGAAGTGATCATCTTCATGCACCTAGCTAGTACTTTCTTTTGGCCAGTTAAATGAATAGATATTTTATGGTGATTAAAAATCATGTATACTGACCTACTACGTATAATTAGGGGGTGTGTCCGCGCACTTAAACAAATGTTGATGTTTGATAATGTGATCTAATCGTAATAGATAAGGTCAACGCCATTACGATGATATAGTATTAAAATGTTCTTAATAAGGTTAATTGAGTTGCGTAAATACATTATGTTATTAAATTTCTTGTTTTTCTCATGATTTGTAATTATTGGGCGACCTTAGCTTCACCGTTGCACTATCCAACAGGTAACGAAAACGTTTGATATATATATATATGTATATTGTTGATGTGTCAAGCTTGTGACACATGAAGAAGGTACAACTAGTGATGCGGCTTATGTGGAAAAGTGATCGTGTGGCTGAGATGTTTTGTAAATGACTGGCTGCTTTAGGGTTTTATTTTAAGGGCATTTATGTAATTATGTTGGTCTATATAAATATTAAGCGATGCTACTGTACTCATTAGTGGGATTAGTGTTGTGCTGCTTGAGAAATAGATAGAGAGGGAGTCTGTCTGAGCTCCTGGCGATTAGGGTTAGGGTTTCGATTTTGCTTTGGGTTGATTTCTCAGGTATTTTTGTGTATAAGCATTGAGGTTGTATTCTGAAACTCTTTATCTTGATTAATAAGATGCTTCTCATAGGGTTCTTGCTATGGACGTAGGCCATTAGGGCCGAACCACGTTAAATATTGTGTTGATTTATTTGTTTATTCTTCTTAGTTTGATCTTGATATTTTCTTTGATCGGTTGCAAGTTATTACTCAGTTTATTTTTCAAAACAAGTTTGGCAAAAGTATTCGAGTTTGTAAAGGTTATCTTGAAATCTTTTATCATTTCTATGTGATTTTATTTTAAGATAACACAAGATATATGAATCAAGGCATCAACAACTTGAAAGAAAGATTTATTTCGCCCAAAAACTGAATACAATTAACAAGGTAATAACAAATTAATTCACTTGTCGAATCCTATTTGAGGAAAGTAGTATATAAAAAAATCAAAAAAATAAATGTGCAACCGTGAAATGTGCAACATTTGCGTAACTACTTTGAAAAAAGTGAAAAATAATATGAGACCCACATAAAATAATTTCATTTTTTTAATAATATATTCTACTCTTTTTCAAAGTGATTATGTGACGTTTATGCACCTCATAGTTGTAAATAAAATTATTCATATATAAATAATTAGAGTAATATTACTCATCATCATCTCATCATCTTATAATATAGCAATATTAGATGAATGAAGTCTATTTATTGCATTTTACTTATAAATATATCATCTAACGTCACATCATGAAATGATAAGAAGATGATGAGAAAATAGATGATAAATATAGTAAATAGTCTCGAATCATCTAATACGACATTTTTATAGAATGATGAGAAGATGAGAATTTGGATGATGAGTAGTATTACTCCAAAAATCAATTGAGGAGTGCTACCCCACAGAAAGAATATTGCATAAAAGTAATTTCATAAATTGATCCGTGACTTAATCTGATTCACTAGATCTAATTTATAATAAAAATAACTTTACAATAATAATATGAAAAACTACATCAAGCTATATTGGGGTTACTTTTGTGTACATAACGATCATGTATTTTTCAAAATAATTATAGAACTTGTGAGATTTTCTGTTGGGAATAGACCGGTTAACAAACAACAAATAGGAAGTAACGCAGTGAAAATGCAACAAGAGAAAATACGACAATCACACAGAACATACAGGACACCAAAATTTGAAGTGGTTTGGCTTAACATAAGCATACATCCACTGTTTGGTTGATCTCAATGAATCCACTATAGAACAAAGATGGAGTACAGAAAATGAATCATAAGATTCTTTACAAAGAAATCACTCTCCCTCTATTACAAGTTGCAAAACTCTCTCTCACATCCTCTCAACTTACAAATGCTCTCTCTCAAGAAATCTAAACAAAATAGAGAAAAGTGAGTTCCTCCTCTGAAAGTCGTTCCACTTATATAAGTGGAATCTCGCTCGAGCGAGACTCTTCTCACTTGAGCGAAATCCTATTCCAAATGGCACCAACCTTAATTACAAAACATTAGCTCGAAATGAGCATCAAGTGAGACCTGAGCGAATGTCTAAGGTTGACTCTTGTTCAAGCGGGATGTTGAGCGAGAGTCGAACATAGTCTCTGGCTAAAATTCAAGCCAACTATCAACATTCTCCATTATTCTAAATATCATGATTAATGTCTTGAAACATAAACCCAAGAACAGAACACTAGCTATAAGCGAAGAAAAGATCACTTTCTCCCCAAAACTCGGAAGCCGTATACGCCTGTGGCTTTCGCTTGTTCTATTTTTCATAGGACTATAAACAAGGCCCTTTACTTGCGTATGCGTCCGTTTATACTTCTACTTCCATAATAGTACTGATTCAAGCATCAAAAGTCTTTAGATTAGTCATCTCACTCTCATCACATCTTGCTATCGCGCGTTAACGTCTTTTTTTGCTGAATATTGACGTTCTTTGCTATGGCACATGGCTTTATTTGTTGACCATCATCGTCTATCACTTAACTGTCATCATCGAAGTCTTCGCCTTGTATCTTTTGAGTTTGTGAAATTATCATTTCTATCTAGATAATTGGTGTGATATTAGCTAGTAATCGAAGATTTCAGAGTAAAAATATTAAGTTCAAATCTTAAATACAAAACACTTCAGATATTTAATTAATGAAATATTTGGAGTGTCAGGTCACCAAGTGAGTGAGAGTATACAGCTATATGACCCGCATATATGAAGAAGAATGTTTAAAATATAATATAAATAATTAAATTTACAACCTAGTTTTATCAATTTAAAATTTTGAAAGAAGTGATAATTTCACATGGTTAAATGAATAGATATTTTTATATATATGGTGATGGAAAGGCCCAAGAGTACACTTCTAATATTGCATATAATTAGGGGATTTGTCCCTGCAATTATCTTTCCATTTTTTTCAATTTTTCTTTTAAAAAGGTGAAAGTTTGATATTTGTAACTAGCTAATGTCATCATGATAATAATAAATAAAAGTTGGAGGGTGATATGGTATATAAAATCTTCTTTGATAATACTGTTTAATACAGCTTATGGATAAAATTAAATTGTATGAAATTCAAATATTCTTTCTTTTTCTCGATCTCTCAATTCGTTATTAAGGAGAGACCTTAGTATCACCGTTGCATTGTCAAATTAGAGGTAACAATCGAAGGCGTTCGATGAATATTAAGTCATCAGCGTCAATTAATTAGGAAGATACAAGATTTCACTTGCCAAAAAGTACTAGTGAAGCAATTAACAAATTAGTAACAAATTCACTTGCCAAATTAATCCTATTTGTGGTCCCCATGGTCCAATATTAGTACAGCTAGTAAAAGATAAGAATCTAAATAATTATATCATTAAAAATTCTATATATAATCACTTATATATCATGTTCTTTGCACACTTTACTAATGTAATAACTAAGATTTTGAAACATAAGCCCAAGGGATTATATCATACGATAGAGGACATGATGTTTAACTAGGCATTAATTAACGGCCATTTCTTACTAATTAACTAACCAATCAGAGAATTAAAACAAAAGGATAATGGCAATCAATTTCTTCTCTAAAGTAGGGATTTATTTCCATTCATGCGTTGCTTCATCATCCCGTATATATCTTTTAAGCATCCGATTCCTTATATTTTTATTTTAGAATTAATTCCCGATTTTCTTTTTCTTCTTTTAATTTAGAAAAAACGTCTATTTTGATACATTTGCAATGTGTTCAGATATTTACCATGCCATTACGTGCTGTAACTTTTAAAGGGAAGAGCGAAATCCAATTTGATTACAAGTAGGCATGTTCATCCGAGCCGGATTGTACCCGGTCCGGTTTGAAATTTTATTTATTTCTTAATACTTTAGAAAATTTTTTAAAAGGTCTAAGGAAATATCTAATCCGTGTTCTGGATTTCCAAATCCGGAATCCGGATGAACACTCCTAATTTACAAAGTTACAGCTGTTAGCAAAATCCAAAAACTTCTCCATCTTGGCTTTGGCAGAAAACACATATAACCACCATCCTGTGCTCAACCAATTGCTTTCCCTTGTTCTATTTCTTATAATTTTATACAACAGAGTCAAGCTTGAAAAGTATTTTAAATCTCACTCATTATTATTAAGCAATGGCCTTTGTTAGCGGATGTACCCGTTCTACACTTAGCTACTTCTATAACAGTGACTCAAATTTGAAAAATCTTTAGATTCTCGTCGTATCTTGTTATTGTCAATGAATTTATTTGTTGACCATCGACGTTCTTTGCTACCGTTTATGGCTTTATTTGTTGACCATTGACGCCTATCACTTAATTGCCATCATCGAAGTCTTCACCTTGTATAAATGAATGCATTAATTAATTAACAAAGGAATAACAAATTCACTTGTTGAATCCTATTTGAGGAAAGTAGTATGTAAAAACAATTGAAGAGTAATATCTCACAGAAAGATTACATAAAAATAATTTCACAAATTAATATAAATTAATATGATTCATTAGACCCCCGCCGGGGATGATTTCACCAAGGATTCCGGCCTCCTTGAATTGAATTGCTCAGGAACGGCTACGAAATTGCACACTCGAGTCTTCAGTCCTATGGCATCAGCTTGGTGAGTCTCCCTTTTGATACTCACCCGCCTAGAATAGAATGACATATCACCATAATCTTTGGGCAGGAACTAAAAATAACTTTATAATAATAATCTGAAAATTTACATCAAATTATATTGGAATTACTCTTGTATGCGTAATGTTCATCTACTTTTCAAAATCATTATATAACTTGGGAGATTCTCCATCGTTCTAATTAATATGATTATCAAATATGGTTTGAAACGTAAACCCAAGAACAGGTCAACACTACATAAAAAGAAAAGAATCACATTCTCCCCAAAACTCTAAAGTCGTATATGTCTGTCGCTTTCCCTTGTTCTATTTTCATATAAGGACTTTAAACAAGGGTCATTATTTGCTGTATGCGTCCGTTTTACACTTCTACTTTCGTAATAGTAATTCAAGCTTCAAAAGTCTTTAGAGTCTCATCACATCTTGCTATCGTTAATATATTTTTGTGTTGAATATTGACGTTCTAATTTTCTACGGCATTTGTCGACCATCAACGTCTATCACTTAACTGTCATAATCGAGGTCTTCGCCTAGCTTGTATCTTTTGAGTTTGTGAAATTATCAATATTCATGTCTAGATAATTGGTGTTGTTGTATTTACTTAATCACAGAAAACTTGCTAAACTTGTTAGGTTTTTCACAGATTATCAAGTATAAACTAAATCAAAGATCCAAACAAGAAATATAAACCAAATCAAAGCAAATGAAGCAAGAACAGAGAAATTATGTGACCCAATTTTAACGGTCTACATCCACGACAGAAAAAATACCTCTAAACATCTTCATGAATGATGGTAACGAGATATTACAACCAAGAGCAAGCATTTATGAGTGCCTTGATTAGCTTTTTTTCTTTCTCAGAACCCTAAGCCTAATCCTCTCGCAAACCTTCTCTGTTTTATTTCTCTCGAGCATCAAGAATATCAAGGGTAAATCTGAAGTGTACGGTACAAAGCCTCTATATATAGAGAAATACTATTCTCACATACGGGATTCCCGATTGGGAATCCCGACTACTGTGAGTTATTATTTTTTTGTTATTAGTTTTCTAACTTAACAGTTAAGAATATATTTTTTAATAATACTATAATTTTTTTATTTTAAAAAATATATATTTTAAAAGATTAAAAAATAGATGAAAAAAATAAATAAATAAACATAAAAATGATTTAGACTAAGTGGCATCGAATTATGTAAGCCTAGAAGTACTCCTATATTTATATGAGCACAGAAAAGTCGAAACTACCTTAGGTTAAGTCTTCATCATCCAACTTGCAAGTATTAATCTCTCAAATTGATTAGAATTAATATAATTTATTGAGTCGAGCTTGAGTTGAAAGTTTAGTTTATCGAGTCGAGTTCGAACAAAGAATAAATAAAAATTCGACCTCGAGTTCGAATATTTTGAATCGAGTTCGAGCTTGGCAAGTCAAAACTTGACTCGATTACAATTTTATCTATGGCCATCTGTCGGCCATCGAAGTCTTTGTCTAGTTTCTTTTGGGTTAAATGAATTCAAAAGATAACAGTTGATAACAGTTCGCTTATAATAATTAGCTAGGGGTGATCTGTCGGTACTGCACTTAAATAAATATTTATGTTAGTGAGAATGTTTGAAAATCCTCCTTGCTTTTGGGTGGTGAATTGTATTGTTATATATGATAATTATATAACTTTAATACAGATTAATGACTTTATAATTGAAAAGGAAACCATGCATAAATAAATCTCTGACAATCACGGTAGTCAATTTTGGCATATATAGGAAGACTTTGACTGAGGAGTGATATCCTCAACACCTCCCTACAAGCAAGCGCCGGATTAAGTCTAACGTGGAACTTGGATCGAAAGAACTTAAATATTGATTGGGGAACACTCTTGATAAAATGTTAGCAACCTGGCTCTGGCTCTGATACCAAGAGAATGTTTGAAAATCCACCTTGCTTTTAGGTGGTGAATTGTATTGCAATATATGATTTTCACAAGTTGTATAACTTCAATACAAATCAATGAATTTACAATTGAAAAAGAAACAATGCACAGATTAATCTTCTACCATCACGGTAGTCAACTCTAGCACATATTATATGAGAAGATTTTGACTGAGGGGTGATATCCTTAACATGGTTTGCATGCTAGAAAAATTCTAATCATCATTACACTCGTTATACAGTACCATATTTTTTATTTTATTTTTTAATTTTACCAAATATTTGTTATATAGATAAAGAGTAGAAGAATTCAATTAGTTTAAAATTGATAAAATCTAATTTCTTCTTTTCCCATATTTCCGTAGGGTACAAGCTTAAAATCTCCTTTGAGAACATTCGGAAGATTGAGCTATATTTTGTCGGCTCTTCCTTTCTTTTAGTATTTCAGTTTTTCTTTCTTTTCTAGTGAATCGAGCATATTTGTTAGAAGTCATATGTCAAAGCAGTCCGTTAAAATAGAATATTTATAAAAATATGGCGCTTTATACATGGGACAACATAGTAACTGTCGAAAATGGCTTTCACAAACACTGCTGTAAATGTCAACAATGAGATTAAATATACATTCTGTAACTTACTCCGGTGAAAGCCTGCAACCTTTCCACACCAGATGATCGTATATAACTCTTACAGAAGGAAAAACATCTAGGTTGTACTTTCACTTTGAACTAGATGGGCAGACCTATTTATTTCTCAGACCTTGTCTTGGTCTTTTATCTGACTGTGTTTAACAGGGATGGGAGTTGAATTTTATACCAGTAAAGGAATAAAAATTGACCATTTAGCAACTTCATACTCCCCTTTTGTCAATCTTTTTCTGGTGTTGTTGGGCAGATTCATTTGGGAACAAACACTTTGCCATTAGCAGAATCATACATGCATCTTTCCTTGTAATGGTTTTGCAAAATGCTTCTTTAGACAGGGACAATCCATTATTAGGACTTTATTGTAGACCAATAAGAAGTTGACACATCCGCATCTCATGTTGAGATGTGGCTTGAATAAAGCACATCAGATTGCACTTCAAGTCTCAACCCGTAACTTCGCTCGACCCTCGCTCGACAGCTACTCGAGCGAGACATCAGACAGAGAGTTCGATCAAAGCAGAGATTTCGCTCGACTCTCGCTCGACCTCCCGCTCGAGCGAGAATCAATCCTAGGATTGCATCACTTCCAGGAATTAGGGTTAGCGCCGTCTAGAATAGTATTCCGCTTGAGCGAGGGCTGTGAGGAGTTGAAGATTCTGCTCGAACGAGAAGACGAACATAGCCGCCCGTTTCTTTTTCCTCTTGTTTTATTTTGTAGATCTAAGAGCCATTTAACAAGGGTTGAAGAGCTTTGTGAGAGAGAAAGTTTTGTAACCTCTAAAGTGTACTTCATCTTATGATATTATAGTGATTTAGACCGACCTAACAGTGGATGTAGGCTTAGTTTAAACTGAACCACTTCAAATCTTAATGTCCATTACTGTTCTGTGTCTTTAGTTTAATTTCTCTTTGTTGTATCTGCTGCGTGGCTCCATATTTATTGTTTGTTATCCGGCTCATCCCCAACAAACTGGTATCAGAGCGTTCTTGAGCTCTGTGAAGATCTGAAAGGATGGCTCACAGTAGGGTTTGTTCAAGGTCTGTTCAAGGTTGTAGAAGGAGTGACTTGTGAGTCTCCTGCATCGTCAAAGTATGAGGAAGAACTGGCTCACAGTACTATTCTACTGTCACTATCAGATGAAGTTTTGAGGGAAGTTGCAGAGGAGGAGACCGCGGTTGATCTGTGGAACAAGCTGAAGAGCTTGTACTTGAAGAAATCTCTCACTAACAGGTTGTATTTGAAACAATGGTTATACACTCTCAAAATGGAGAAATATACTTCTATTTCTACACATCTAGATGAATTTAATAAGATTATTATGGATTTGAGGAACATAGACATTAAGATTGATGAGGAAGATCAAGCCTTAACTGTTTTGTGTTCATTGCCTATTTTGTTTGATAACTTTGTAAACTCAATGTTGTATGGTAGAAATACAATATCCTTAGTAGATGTCAAGTCTGCTTTGAAGTCTAAGGAATTGAGAACAAAGTTTGGGGATTTAGGCATGAACGATCAAGCCAAGGGTTTGTTTGTGAAATGTTCATCTGGTGATAGATCCGGGAAAGGATGTTCAGGGAAGAATAGAGGTAGTTCCAGTTCCAGTTCCAGTAGCTCTAGATCTAACAAGAGAAAAATGAAGTGTTACCACTGCCATAAGTTGGGTCATTACAGAAGTAAGTGTCCTCAATTAAAAAATGTGGAGGAAGAGGAAAGTTCCTTTAGTAGTGATGACAGCGAAGAAGATAACAGTTAGTCTCTACTTCCTTGAGGGCAGTATGGTAGCAAGGTGAAGTATCCTCACATGCTCCAGATTCAGATATCATTCGCATGTGTCACATGCGAGTGCGCCAGGCATGATGGTCATTTATGAGTCGGCAGCTTTTACTTGGTGTGATCAGAAGACAGTAATCTTGGTTTTTTGTTTGCATTATATTCTTGGAAAGCAGTGTAGAATCAGGGTTCCTACAGTATTTCTGATCAGGATATATCTTGTGTAAAGTCTTGTTTTGTATTAAACTCATATTTATTTCAATGATCATTGAAGAGTTTGGTTTTGTTTATCTAATTTTGAGAAGACAAATGATCTACAAACAAGAAGGTAGAGCGTTACTCAGACCATACAGTTTTGTTTCACTCCACAGAGTAACTGAATGGAATGAGGTGAGCTTTGAGCGACAGAATCTACAGTTTGCTTTTAGTTTGCCAGGCTTGTCTATAGATTGACAGTGAAGCGAACAACGCATCTTGCTATTTAATGAACATTCTCTTCTTTTTATTCCATAGGAAAGGAGAGAGAGTTATAGTAAGAAGGTGGAGTTGCAGAGAGCTTCATAGTTTATTGGTATTAGTGCACAGTGAGAGAACATCTACAGTTAGTAGATAGAGGAGGCAGTTTAGCCACCTTTTGTGTATGCTCATGCAGGTTTTTGTTGGTTCTTACTTTGGCAGAAGAATATTTGGTTGTCTTCATTTGTATTCAGAAGCCGTTTGTTCAAGTAAGTAGATGTGGTGCATTTCCGTTTGTGTGAAGATAGTGAATCTTCAGATGTCGTCTATGGTGTTGAAGACTTTTGTGTGGAAATTGAGTTCTTCAAAGATAGATTTCGTATTTCATGTTGGGTATTACTTCTGTGATTGAAGGATTTATGGGTCTTAAGATTTTGTGGGGCTTGTGACAATTTAAGCCAAGGTGGAGATTTGTTGAGATGTGGTTTGAATAAAGCACATCAGATTGCACTTCGAGTCTCAACCCATAACTTCGCTCGACTCTCGCTCGACAGCCGCTCGAGCGAGACATCAGACAGAGAGTTCAATCCAGGTAGAGACTTCGCTCGACTCTTACTCGACCTCCTGCTCGAGCGAGAATCAATCCTAGGGTTGCATCGCTTCTAGGAATTAGGGTTAGCGCCGTCTGGAATAGTATTCCGCTCGAGCGAGATACCGCCTATATAAGGATCACGTGCATTTGAACGATAGAGAGGGCTGTGAGGAGCTGAAGATTCCACTCGAGCGAGACGACGAACACAGCAGCGCCCGTTTCTTTTTTCTCTTGTTTGATTCTGTAGATTTGAGAGCCTTTTAAGAAGGGTTAGAGAGCTTTGTGAGAGAGAGGGCTTTGTAACCTCTAAAGTGTACTTCGTCTTCTGATATTATAGTGATTCAGACCGACCCAACAGTGGATGTAAACTCAGTTTGAGCCGAACCACTTCAAATCTTGATGTCCATTACTGTTCTGTGTATTTAGTTTAATTTCTCTTTATTGCATCCGCTGCGTGACTCTATATTTATTGTTTGTTGTCCGGCTCATCCCCAACATCTCACACAATTGTTGTCTACACCGGCACATAATCGAAATTCACCGAAATCCATTCCCCATCGGGCCATCCGCATCTCCCCAGTTCCCTCCTCTCTCATTTTCTTCTCCCCCTCCCCTCCATCCTCGAATGCCTCCTTTGGACTATGCTGCCCAGACCCCTGGCGCACATGTTGCAATAAGGTTCATTTTATTTTCTTGAAGTTCTATTGCACAAAAATAGTCTTAGAACATTTTCTAGAGCCTTCCTCGCTGCAAAATTTGGGCCGTAGCAAAGAAAAATCATGGGGAAGACCCATGTGATGTAAACTTCTATTGTTCACAGTAAACAGCTGAAGGTAGAGAAGACCCATGTTTGTTTCCTTTTTTTCCTTTTTTCATTAGCAGAAACTCATAAAGAATCAGGAAAGAAGAAAGAGAATGGGGGAGGGGAGGTGGAGAAAAAGAAATGGGAGAGAAGGGAAGTGCAGATAAGAGGGAAATAAGAAAAAAATTGGGAGGGGGGGTTTCCTGAAATGCATAATATAGTAATTGTGTTATATGGCCTACATGGCCGGTTTTTATTCGACTATATTAAATGATGAAAAATGGATTGATCCTATTTACAGATAGAGAAAATCTGGAGACCAGTTGGGTTGCTCTCCCCCAATCATCAGCCTTCCAATAGCATTTTGACAGGTAGTAGGTTTTTTTTTTAATTCATTAGTGGCTGCAGAGAGAGAATGGAATCTATAATATCAAGCTTACTGGGAGACAATGGAATTGCAGAGGCAGCACCATCTTCATAGGCCTTAAGACTAAGAGAAGGAATCACCATCATAAGGATATCTGGAAGCTACTTATCATATAGAGAAGAGTAAAGCCTCATTTTCCACGTGCTTGATGAATGTGGGTTGTGTATTGGTCAATTATTTTTTTCATCAGTGCTCTGCTCAAATTGAAGCTCGATTTGTGTGTGATTTGTGTTTATATTTTTCATGGGTAATTCTATGGGTTTTTGGTATTGGGGTTTCTTTGCGTTCCCATCATGTAAATTTTTTTTACACTTTTTTTTAATTTATTAATTTTTTTATAAAAATAATATATGTAGATAATATATATGTAGTTTTTTTTAATTTTTTAATTTTTTCTTCTAATTAAAAAGCCTCATGAGGGCGCAAAGGGGCCCAACGCGGGGGCCCTATATAATTTCTCAGGGCAGTGATATGGGGCCCCGGCGTTGGGGTCCTTTTGCGCCCCATAGTACAAAAGTTTTTTGCATTTTTTCACAATTCATTTTTTTATAAAAATAATAAAAAATGTATATAAATAAAATATATTTGGTTTTTTTAATTTTTTTTCTATTTAAAAAGTCTTATCGGGGTGTAAAAGGGCCCAACGTCGGGACCCCAAAACATTTCTCTATAACTTACTAGTGAAATGGGTGTGAGGCGTAAAAATTTGGTGCCTCTGCTTTGTTTCATTTTTATGTCTCAGACCCATTTCGCTAGGAAGACGAAATTAAAAAACTTCATTTTCAAACAAAGCACCAAGTGAAACAGAGCACAGGATAAAATATAAAAAAATATAAAAAAATTATGCTCTAGATCCATTTCCCTGGTTCTTCTTTCTAGCAAATAGCAAAATGGGTCTTAGGCATAAAAATGAAACAGAGTATAAGGTTAGGCTGTTAGCATTTAAAAAAAAAAAACACAAACGATTAAAAGTTCTTCACTTTGTCTTACGTGCACTCATATGATTGGTGGACTGTTTTTTACCCAACAGCAATACGGATGTTTCAAAGGGGCTCCCTTAAATATATTCTCTTTGAACTCTTTGATCGACTTATTAATGCACTGCAATTTATAACTTATATTAATTAAGAATAATTCAAACAACACTAAAAAAGATTAGGCTGGGATATTAAGATTGAGTGGAACTACATTTCTTGGTAGGAAAAACGACACTAAAAACAAGATGCTTGCAAGGAAAAAAGAAAATATTGAACCATCACACAAAATATAATTAGCAAGTCTTCTTGAACATGATTTTCTGAGTTCAACATCATTCAAAAGATGGCTCCAGCTCGTATGACTTTGTAACTAGCAGTTTGGGGCTTGGGCAGTTCCTAATACCTTAGAAATCATGTCCATAGTCGGCCTGGATTTTGGAAGGTCATTTAAGCATTCAATAGCAATCTCTGCAACCTTTATGAGTTCGGCCTCAACTTGGGGCGTTGGAAGTGGAAGGCGTTGGTCCAACACTTCTTTTAGTTGAATACCCATCTCAATTGATGGATCATATGATGACTTAACAAAGGAAATGAAATCACCCGGATGCTTACCCATTATCACTTCTAATACCAACACACCAAAGCTATATACATCACATTTCACAGTTGCCTTCATTGTATAAGCAAATTCTGCCAAGAAAAAAATAAATCAAACGCACGCTTTTAATTTTATCTCAAAACAAAATGACAATGAAATATGTTACCTGGTGCTATATATCCGTATGTGCCGGCAAGGGAAGTCCAATTGGATGAATCTAGCTCTAGAATCTTAGCAGTGCCAAAATCCGAAACATGTGCCTCGTATTGAGAATCCAGCAAGATGTTGTTACTTTTTATATCCCGATGAATTATTGATGGTGAGCAATCATGGTGCATGTAAGACAAGGCATAAGCCACGCCTCTGACAATATTCAATCTCTTACTCCACTCCAATTCTTTAGCATCTTCGTCACTTTCCAACATTCTTGCCAAATTGCCCCTTTCCAGATATTCGTAAACCAAAAATGAATGTTGAGCATGCGAACAAAAGCAACGAAGTTTGACAATATTTCGATGTCGTACTTCTGTTAATGCCTTTATCTCTTTTAAGAATGCCTTTTCGGATCTTTTCTCATCGTCAACTAGCTGGTGGAGTTTCTTCACAGCTACCATTTCACCTGATGACAATCTTGCTTGATATGTTGTTCCATATCCTCCTTTCCCAATGCAATATATGTCATTAAATGCTTCGGTCACTCTCATGATCTCTTCATACATTTTTCTTCCGTCGAAAGTGCTTAACACAAAAAGAGATCCTCCTTCGTGCTTTTTGCTTTGTTTTAATTGGGGATGTTGGTCTCTCTTTCTTCTTTGCAAAATTAGAAGAATTAGGAAGAAAACAAACAGAACCAAAAGTGTTCCCAAAATAGTGAAAATGATTACCAACACGGATTTCATGTGGCCCTTTTTTGATAAATGTTTGCACGGGGGCAACCCTTTAACGTTACCGCACAACCCCTTGTTACCTTGCAAGGTTTCCAAGGGAGCATCTAAAAATGCTTTGCTGTTGGGAATGAGGCCATATAACTCGTTGTAGGATACATCGACATGCCACAAGCCATGCATTTCTTCAAAGGTAGACGGTATAACGCCAGAAAGATGATTGTGAGAGAGATTGAGCACCTCCAAGCTTTGCATTTTGCTGCTTTCTGATGGTATCTCTCCAATTAAAGAGTTATAGCTTAAATCTAGCTTGGAGAGATGAGATAAGCTCATAAGCATGATGGGAAGTTCTTCACTGAAATTGTTATGGCTTAAATTCAAGTAGTGAAGTTTTGAGAACCCATTCCCGAAATCACGTGGAAGTGACTTGCACAATTTATTCGAGGATACATCTAAAAACTCTAGGTTGGTCAATGACTCGAATTCGACAGGTATAGCACCAAATAGATTATTTTTATTCAGCGACAACTTCTCTAGAGAAGTTAACTTTCCGAGTTCCTTTGGAATTGTCCCAACTATATGATTTAAAGAAAAATCAAGTATATGTAGTTGAATCCATTTTCCAATCCTGGGTGGTATGCTACCACTAATATTGTTCCCACTCATTTTTAAAGTCCCTAATTTTGGACACTGTCCCCAATTACTTGAGATATTGCCATAAAAGTTATTGTGGCTAAGATCTATGATAGTCAAGTTTGGATAGGCACCAAAGACCTGAGATATATCTCCAGTGAGTTGGTTTCTATCCAAGATGACTCTCTTTAAACTCGTGCAATTTTTCAGGTTTTGCGGAATTTGACCAGTGAAACCATTGTTGGATATTGCTAAATATTCAAGGGAACTACCATGACAAATACTTTTGGGCAAGGAGCCGGTAAATTGGTTTCTGCTAAGTTGCAAACTTGCCATGTTCCTGGAGCCTCCGATTCCTTGTGGGATTGGACCAGAAAGTTGGTTATCACTAAGACCCAAAACTTGTAAATTGCTCAAATTAGCAAATGAACGGGGAATTGGACCTTGTAGTTGGTTTCCTCTAAGTTGCAAACTTACCATGTTCTTGAAACCTCCGATTTCTTGTGGGATTGGACCAGAAAGTTGGTTATCACTAAGATCCAAAACTTGTAAATTGCTCAAATTAGCAAATGAACGGGGAATCAGACCTTGTAGTTGGTTTCCGCTAAGTTGCAAACTTACCATGTTCTTGGAACCTCCGATTCCTTGTGGGATAGGACCAGAAAGTCGATTATAACGAAGATCAAAAGATTGTAAATTGCTCAAATTACCAAATGAACGGGGAATCGGACCTTGCAATTGGTTTTTGAGGAGCTGAAGAACTGTTAGAATATTCAAGTGGCCTATTTCTTCAAGAATGGAGCCAGAAAGATTATTACCATAAAGATACAGAAAAGTAAGATTTTTCAAATTTCCTGAAGAAGTTGGGATGTGACCTTCTAAATGGTTGTTGGAAAGATCAAGTTGGTATAGAGATTTCAGGCTTCCTATTTTTTCAGGAATGATGCCAGAAAGTTTATTTTGAAAGAGTTGCAGAAGGTTAAGATTTTTCAAATTTCCTAAAGAAGTAGGGATGGAACCTTCAAAACTGTTTTCGGAAAGATCAAGGCTGGCTAGAGAATTCAGGCTTCCTAAAGAGGTAGGAATGAGACCTTCTAAGCGATTTTTGGAAAGAGAGAATTTGTTTAGAAAATTTAGGTGACCTATTTCTTCAGGAATTGAGCCAGAAAGATTATTTCCCCGAAGACATAGAAAAGTAAGATTTTTCAAATTTCCTAAAGAAGTAGGGAGGGGACCTTCAAAACTGTTTTGGGAAAGATCAAGCTTGGCTAGAGAGTTTAAGTGACCTATTTCTGGTGGGATTTTTCCATACAATAAGTTAACGGACAAATCAAGATAGATGAGTTTGGACATGTGACTAATTTGACTTCGAATGTTCCCAGATAAAGAGTTCAAAGAGAGATTAAGATACACAAGATTTGAAAAAGACGGAAAAGAAATTCCATGAAGTGTACCTTGTAAGCCAGAGTTAGTAAGGTTGATTATGACAACACTTCCAGCACGATTGCAAGAAATACCAAACCAAGTACAAGGGTCTGTACTGCAATTTGAATTTGCCGAAGCATTGGGAAGAGAAGTCCATGAATGTAGGAGAGATTGGGTTTTGTTTGAAAGGGTATTTTTCCATTTGAGAAGAGCTATAGCTTCTGAAGCAGCAGCGGAATCAGCATTTGATGATAAAACCACATGATGAACAACCAGGAACAAGAAGAGTAGGGTGCACATTTTCTTGAAGGTTGATGTTGCCATTCTTTTCATCTCGTGTGTAGTGTCTGTCAGTTAATAGCGTTATTTATAATAATAACCACCTGCACTTTTCCTCTCTCTTTCCCTTTATTTTATTTTCCATAGGACTTTATGCGATTGAATCAAACTTGAAAAGTCGTTTGAATTCTCATGTTAGGTAAGGATCTCACTCGTTAAAAGCATGTGAGGACTTTTATTTACGTACGTATTAGAGTATTAGTAATGTTTCATCAAAATAAATTATTAAATTTTAATAAAAAAATATAAATTTACATACATATCAAAAAAATTTATTATATTTGATCAAATATAATTAAAAGAAAGTGTAAATAATAATATAAAAATATTTTTTATTTAATTTTTAAATAGTAAATTATCAAATTTAATATATGTATAAATTTATAAATTTATATTTTTTATCAAGATGATTTATTTTAATAGAATTAATATTAATGTTATTACTCTCTTTAACCGTGTGGGCCCGTTCTATACACCCTTTTACTTTGCTAATTGGATTTGTGAGTGGAGCTTTTTCTTTCTTTTGTCGGCCATGGAAGTCTTCGTCTACTTCTTTTGGCTTAAACGAATTATAAAGATAACAGTACTCTACTGCATATAATTTGGGGGTGATCTGTCCATGAACTAAAACGTGAATGTTGATGTTTGCATGCTTATGTCATCTCATCGAAATAGATAAGACAGGCTATAAAATATTCTCTTGATAATAAGGTTAATTCAGCTTACGGAAATTAAATATTAAATTAGATTAAATGGATATCTTATTTGTTTAAAAAGAAGGTAATAGATTTAATTTTGTTTGGATTCGAAAAGTATCTTATCTTATTTTATCATTATAATTTTTTAAAATTTTCACATAAAATATAATGAATAATTCAATTTTTTCAAATTTTAAAATAATAATAATATTAAAAAGGAATATTCTAATAATATTTTATTCAACTTTTAACTTTCATATAAAATTATTTTATCTCATTTCATTTTATCTCTTAATCCGAACCGAACCTTGATGAGAATGGAGTGTGGTAGGTTGGGTATGTGTCGTGGGAGTTGGATGAGTAAAGGTATCCTTTAAGCATTCTTATTTTTTAATTTAGAACTAATGATTTAACTTAATTAAAAAAAATTGAAAAACCATCTATCTATTGCCGTATGAGAATGCCCATTTTTAAGATAACAAAACAATTAACGTTATCTAAGGCAGCAAATGAATAGAATAATTCGTGAATAGTTCAAACTTGGTTGGTATAGATTCGGTTTGAATTTAGTTAATTTAATGTTTGAGATATTTGTAAACATTAATATTGACTCAAAATTCGAATATTAAATTAGCAAAACTCATATAAATTTAGAGTTGACTTAGTTTAGATTCGTGAACAAAATTTGTATAAGCTCAACTTTACTCGTATGAGCTCTCATTTTGAAACTCGTAATATGTGTTGTTTACATGTGTTATATTTTTTGCGTAGTAGTTGTATTTGTAATACTTAACTATAGATTATTAATATATATAGTTTACCTTATTCAATATATTTATAATGTTCCCAAAGAGTTTTTTAAGATAGTCATGTATTATGTAATATAACATTAATGTTATATCTCAATTTTCTAATTGTTACATAAATTTAGCCTATTGATATAGTAATAAATGAATGAGTGAATAGATATTTACTTAGAAAAAATTAGCCAATTATCTATAATTTGTATATGTGATGTACCTCACGACATACAATTATTTGGTTTAGTAGTTAAATAGTAAATTTTTTGTAAAATTTTAAATTTCCTAAAGATTTTTTCCAAAGATGCAGAAGAGTAAGATTTTTCAAAATTTCTAAATTAGTAGGGATGTGACCTTTTAAACGATTTTGGGAAAGATCAAGTTCAGCTAGGGAATTTAAGCTTCCTATTTCTTCAGGATCAAGGAGAGTAGGGTGCACACTTTCTTGAAAAGGTTGATGATCCCATTCTTTTCATCTCATGTGTAGCGTCTGTCAGTTAATAGCGTTATTTATAATAATAATCACCTGCATTTTCCCTAGCTCTTTCCCTTTATTTTATTTTCCATAGGACTTTATGCGACTGAATCAAACTTGAAAAGTAGTTTTGATTCTCATGTTAGGTAAGTATGTCACTCGTTAAAACCATGCAAGGACCTTTATTTACGTATGTATTACTCCATTCCGCCGTGTGGGCCGGTTCTATATACCCTTTTACTTTGCTAATAGTGATTAGTGAGTGGAGCTTTTTCTTTCTTTTGTTGGCCATCGAAGTCTTCGTCTACTTTCTTTTGGGTTAAATGAATTATAAAGATCTTCAGAGAAAAAAAAATGAATTATAGAGATATATAACAGCACTCTACTGCATATAATTAATTAGGGGGTGATCTGGCCATGCACTAAAACGAATGTTGATGTTTGCATGCTGATGTCATCTCATTGTAATAGATAAGACCGGCTATAAAATATTCTCTTGATAATAAGGTTAATTCAGCCTACGGAAATTAATTAAATTAGATGAAATTGATATATTATTTGTTTTTCTCTTGATTCGTATTCAATGGGCGACCTTAATTTCATCGCTATAGCTGCACTAGTGCAATGGTACCGTCCAAAAGCTAATGAAAATGTTTGAGAAATGAATCGAGACATTATCAACAATTGGAAAGACAGATTTATTTAGCCCAAAAGCTGATTTAAATAACAAATTCACTTGCCGAATCCTATTTGCACTACAAGGAAAAAGGGTAAATAGGCCATTTTTATTTCTAGCGGCATGATTATCGTCACAAATAGTCTATTTTATAATTTCCAGCACTTTTTTGTAGCTATCTGGCAAAATAGCCGGAATTAAGTACTATTTCTATCATAAAATGACTTGTTACAGCGCATATTTGTCGTTGTAAGATCTATTTGCCATAAAATATATATTTTCCTTGTTATTTTTCTTATACACGTCGCCATAGTAGATTGTTCCCTCAATCTATTTACCATGCGCGTATTTTTCCACTTTCATCTCATTTTTCCTCTCTTTCTTTCTCTTTTATTCTTTTTTTATTACAAAAAAACTGCTTATTTGTAGCTAGTTAATTCTAATAAAATGACTATTTACAGCTAAAATTAGTTGCAAATAGCATTTTTTTTTGCTATTCATTAATCATAAAAGCTAATATTTCATTGGCTCTCATTTCTCTGGTTCTGCACAAAGGTTTTCGATCATTACAGCGCTGTCGTCTTCTCGCCGCCTTCTAGCATTCTAGCCGACACTGGTGAGTTCATCTTTCCAATATTTAGGCTCCATCGATCTTTCTCTGTAAGTCTCGTTTCTCTCTCTCTCTCTTTCTCCATAGGTTTTCTTAATGGCTTGTCTGAAATTTGTGATTCATTTCAATTAAGAAGGTGTGTGATAGTGGTGCTCATAAATTTGTTGGTAATATAGATTTGAGGTGAGTGATTAAGATTAAGAGGTATGTGTATGGGTTTTCATATTTGGTGGTCTACTTTCCTAACCGGTCTATTTATTTTAGTTTTTGGTTTAGTTATTTGATATTCTTTCTAATTTCTAGGTGCGTTTGGGATTAGTTGGTTCTCTCTTTATAGTTGTTTAGAAACTTGACGAAAGTGCTGATAAAACTTAAAGAAAGTGTAAGAAAACTTCATCTCAATTCTCGAGTACCATTTAATTTTTTTTCTAGATTAAGAAAAGAAACAAAGCCAGAACACGACTATTCTCTCATCGAAATCTCTTAGATTCTAAAGAATACAGGTTTTTCATTTCCTTCATGTTCACTGCATGTTGAGCAGATCAGGTCGTTGATTGAACTGAGGTTGTTATTGATTTTTTAAAATTTAGATTTAATGCATTGTGGCCTGTATCACGTACATGGAGGTCTATATAATCATTTATTTATTGATTTTGTTTGTTTGCATTGTATTTGTATCCTAGCTGATTGGGAGCTTTAAGAGTGAATATATTTTTTAGTATATATTGGCTTTTGAGACAATTGTAGAGTTACTGTTAACTATTTAAGGAAATGAGTTTCATTTTGGTCTTTTCAGCTCACTGTACTGGCTTTACAAAAAAAAAAAATTGTTGATTCTACTTGCAGCAAGTTCTATTTTCAATTTCTGGTTTCCAATTTAAATTAGAAACTTCATTTGATTATTTTTCTAATTTTTCTATTTGATTACTTTTCAGAAAGAAAGGATAAAATTAAAGCTTGTTATTTCATTTGACTGCGGTAAGGAGTTCTTTTCATGCTTGTTGGTTGCAGTTTGACATAATTGAAACTTGAAAGATTGATGCATTCACTTGTACTAACCAGAATTTTACCTTGTTTCATGACTTTCATTTTCATGTCTTCTTATGTGGCTGTTCTTTTGTTTGGGGCATTTTAGACTATTGTACTTGATTCATTTAGCGATTATATATTATATAGACAATAATCTTTATGCAATGCTTGTGTCGTTTAGCGATTTTTTTGAGTTTTTGGGCTGAGGTGCATTACAACTTAATCTATCCACAAGAAGGTATTTCCTCACCTAAGGAGTGATTTAAACTGGATAGATATTGCCTTATTTCGTGTAGGAGTGATTTATTTTTCCTGTCCCTCATCTCTTGTTAGATCTGCTTAACTTATTTTAGACTTATAATTACACTCTATTACATATAATTAGGGGATTTGTCCCTACAATTAAATGTGATACCTTTCCATTTTTTTCAATTTTCTTTTAAGAAAGTGCAAAGTTGATGTTTACTAATGTCATCATAACAAATAATAAATAAAAGTTGGAGGGTGAGGCCTTATAAGTTTCACCATTGCACTGTCATGACTCTAGTCTCATGTTCCAATTGTAATTCACAACAAAAGTTCTCTTTGGCCATGATAATCAAATATGTATGTGATTGATGCCTATGATATTCAAAAGAAACTCTAAAATGAATATGTATTCATTTAGATGTTTAAAGGTATTAGATCAAACAAATGTGTTGATCTAATACCTTGAAATTAATTCACGAGGTACATAAAACACTCATGCACTTTGCATATAATACGAGATAAGTAGCAACAATTTCTGCAGAACACACACTGAAAAGATCCAATAGCAAAACAAAATAAATGCACCATTATCATTGTATTTTCGAAACTAAAAGAGATCTCATATAGCTTATATGACTAAAAAAGCAAACCAAATGCTGAAGATGCCATGTGTAATTTCAAACAAGTGATCCAGAACTCAGGTTAATTTTACCATAAATATTATTAATACTAAACGAAACTCATACAAAATGATTCTTGTGTTTGGATTAGAGCTTTTTTTATATCAGAGATCAGAGAGAAAAGAAATTGAAAAACCTAAGACTCCTTTAATGTTCGTATTCTGAAACTTCACACGAACATGTAAGAAATGAAAATGTGAGAGAGAGAGAGAGAGCGGGAGTTACAGAGAAGCACAAGGGTCGGCGAGAAGCAAAGACTTCGGCAAGTAGCAGTGGCGTGGCGAGAAGTAATGGAGTCGGTGAGAAGCAACAGCGTCGACGAGAAGATGATGAAGTCTGTCAAAATCCCGCTAGAGAGAGAGAGAGAGAGAGAGAGGAGAGAAAATGAGGAAATGAAGGAAAATAAACACGGGCAGGGTAATTGGGGATCTTATAGAATTTACTAAGGCGATCTACATGTCACTGTAATAAGTCTGACTAACGAAAAATAATGTGTAAACTTTATTACGGCAACAATACTCGCCACAACAACTTACATGTAATGATGACAATAATAATGGCAACCCAAAATCGTCAGAAAAAACAATTAATTTCTGGCCAAATTACGAATGGACACCAGATTTCGTTTGGCTTAAGTAAAATTTCTAATTTCCGGCTACATTAATGTCACCAGAAATAAAAATAGTCCAAATTGCTCATTATTTTTGTATTGTCAAAGAGGTAACGATCGAAGGCGTTTGATGAATGAAGTCATCAACGTCAATTGGGAATATGGATTTCTTTCGCCCAAAAACTAGTGAAGCAATTAACAAATTAACATTAATAATTCACTTGCCAAATTAATCCTATTTGTTGTCCCCAGACTCAGACTAGTTCATTATTAGTACTAGTCAAATATAAGATTCTAAATGATTATATTCCTACAAATTTTATGTACAATCACTTTTACGTATTTTTTTGTATGCTTCACTAACATAATAATCAATATTCTGAAACATAAATCCCAAGGATTATATTATAGGAACGAGGACATGTTTAATTAATTGGGCATTAATTAATGACCATTTCTTACTTAACTGGCGAATCAGAGATCAATTGAAACAAAAGATCGATTATGGCAATTTCTTCTCTAAAGTAGAGATTTATTTCCATTCATGTGTTGCTTCATCATCTCGTATATATCCTTTAAGCATCCGATTCCTTATATTTTTATTTTAGAAATAATTCATGAATTTCTTTTCTTTTCTTATTTTAAAGAAAGAAAAAACGTCATCTATTTTGATACAATTGCAATGTGTAAGATAATTACCATTACATGTTGTAACTTTTAAAGGGAAGAGCAAAAGCACCGTCCAATTTGCAGGTTACAAGGTTACAGCCGGAGACATAGAAAAGGTGTACTTCTCTGTCTAAAAATTTCACCATTTTGGGTTTGACAGTAAACACATATAACCACCACCCTGTGCCCAACCAATTGCTTTCCCTCGTTCTATTTCTTATAGGATTTAACGCAACAGAGTCAAGCTTGAAAAGTATTTTAAATCTCATTCTGTAATGAATTATACAAATAAGTGAAGGGACAGCCGCCGCCGCCTGTCCCACCACTAAAATTATGTGAATGATCCCACCACTATTATTTTAAATTCTGCATAGTGACTTACATAATAACTTGCATAGTAACTTGCATAGTAACTTGCATAGTAATTTCAAAACCTATAAATAGGGGCATCAGTTGTAATGAAATTCATAAGAAAATATAGAGAAAGAAAGAAAATTTCAGTTCTTAAGAGTTCCAGAGAGAGTTTCTTATTTCTTTTTTACAATAGGACTTGTGGTTGTTACCCAGAGACTAAACTGTTCTGATACCACCGCTGTCGACGCCCCAACCCACGCTTGGGATCGCACGTGAATAGAAGCGTTGGGGACGAACAACACAAGGAAGCTCACCCCTCGTCATAGTATGCATTTAGTTTTTTTTTTTTTTTGAAACGTCAAGTAAAGATTTTCGTAGCGAAATAAAAAGGCTAAGCCGTCAATAACATACATCACACGGTTAGACTACGGATCCCAAACATAATATTAAACATAGCCAGGATTTAATATTTACATCACTTGTCCAAGAACCAAAATGGTTAGACTACGGATCCCAAACATAATATTAAACATAGTTAGGATTTAATATTTACATCACTTGTCCAAGAACCAAAATAGTGCTTCCCACAGGCGGGAAGACTTTTTCCAAAAACAATAATACAGGGCATCAAAATACAATACGGGTCTTAACACTACCCATATGTTCATCCGACGGGTTCCTTCTTCACTTTCTTAAGGTTCGGGCCCCAGCGAAGCCGGTCCAAATCCAGGCTAGGCCCTACCTCACATATCGCCCTAGAAGGCGTTCCAAAAATGCGCCCCAAGTGGAGGGACTCGTCCATCCCTAATACTAAACAACACCCTGAAGGGCGTAGCCCAACATAACTGTATATAGTCACCTTCAGTGACTCTATCGCCCACTGACCCGGGCAGTCTAGTGGTACTGGCCCCTTAAGGGCGGCCTCAATCGAACCCTCGAGGGTCTGACGTGTCATCTCCGGGGTCGTACCCTTCTGATCCATCCTCACCTGCAAGTACGTCTATTGTCCCCGAGAGGGCACAATAGTAGGAATACAAGGAATGGGGTGAGATTTCGGGAGAAATCTCAGTAAGTACATCTATACTCTATCAGAAGCAATTTTAGGCATATAGTAAGGTGAATAACAAACAAATCTTCTTACATATGCATTACCATGGATCTTATGCCTAGACTGATGCACGTGTTCGTGACAAAAAATTTCATCTTTCTTTTCTTATTCTTAATTTCCAGAATCATACTTGTTCAAAACGCATAGCAAAACTCCTTTGATGCATATTCCTTCGAAAACAACAAAAAGAACTCTTGTTCGAAAACTTTTCGTCTTTTACTTATCTTAGGCGCCACTTATCATATCATATCATATATGGCCCGAAGACCCTTTTCTTTTCATCATGACTTCTTATTTTGGACACCTCACGGTTCCCCTATGCACCGTGTGCTCCCCGCTAGTTACCGTCACACCCGGCGACCAAGTCAACCAAAGTGAATACGTTTCGCGTCCTTTCACGCTATTCATCGCTCGGGGATTTCTCTCCAAGCGACTACAAACTTATCAGATGGCGAGGCCGAGGCCAACACCGCTTATAGGGCACCCACTAGCATTAGGTGCGACCACGCTCCGGACACCTATGTGGAGTCATACATGGTCTGCCGACGGTTCTTTGTCGACCCAGGGGCTTTCACTCGACTTTAATCACTCCTGAGTGAACAGGGAGTTCCACTGGGACACTTCCCCGTCCCAGCCTTTGGGGTTCTTCTAAAACTTTATTTTTCTTCTTTCGAAAAACATTCTTTAAAAACATAGGTTTTTCGTGCTTATGCATGTGACATGCAACATTTGACCTTGTAGATGCAAGAACTCGAGACGAACCCGAGTACACACGTGTAGTCGTATTTCTTTCAAATCCTTATACCATAGACTCTTACTTATGGAAAAATGTCTAAACAAAAGCATTAGGGGGAGGTGGGGTGCTCGGCATTCACCCCTAGGGTTTGGGCCGAGACCCTACTTTGTTTCCTATTGATGTTTTCTTCTTCCTTTGATCTCCCCAACACCATTTCGCCTAAATTCGAGATTTTTAAAATAATTTCCTAGCCTTAACAGGGTCAAACCCGAAACCTATAAGGTCCTCAAGCCTTACGTTTTCTTCTCTCAGTCTTTCCACTAAGGCACTACTTGAACGATTTAGGTGAATCCGAACCCATACATGTCATTCTTCCAACACACATACTTCTTTTCTCCAAAATATCCAAACATGAATATAAAGTAAATAAGAGATTAAAACTTCATAATTTTTCTCTTCTAGAACTTCTCCAAAAATATAACTCCACAAGCATGCATTATCATACTCATTAAGCAATAATAACACCAACATCTTCCAAAATTTATTACAACTATTTTTCCACCAATGCTTCATAAACTTTTCATCCTCGCATGGCAATTCTATATGCACAATATTTACAAAGATGCTTCCCCAATATCATAGTATGCATATATCCTATATTCACCAACATTCAACTAACTCGATATCTTCATGCATACATACTTTTTCTCATCGAACCATCAAAATCATCATCATCTCAAAATCCTTTACCCAATAGGATTATAGGTTTTACTCATGAATCCTCATCAAGATAACATTTGTACTCTTAAATATTCATCATTGCATTTCTGATGCAAACAACCAAACAATAAAACATATTCAAACATATTCTCACACATTCAAGCACATTCACTTTAAAATATACGGAAATTGCTAAAGGTATAGTAAGGAGGTACTTACTTGTCTTCCTAGCTAGCTTATAAAACTTCTGAAAACAAAAGAAATGCTTAGTTAGATTGTGCTAAAAGTTTATTATTTCTAAAAGAAAGGCCCCCTTTTTGAAAGGTATAATCTTAAGGTTCTCTTTCATGCTTCTAAGTTCTTGCTTTGAAATAGCTAAGTTACTTACCTCTTCTAGGCTTCTTCTTCTTCCACCAACACTACTTCCTTCTCCTTATTAGTTTGGTGTGTTTAGGTGTTTAGGTGGTGAGAACAAGTGAAACCAAGTGGAGAGAAATGGGAGAGTGCCGTGAGATGCCAAGAAGGGAGAGGTGTGTGTGTGTGTCCGAAAAGTGCAAGTCCAAAAGGTGAAGGAACTAGGCCATTCGGCCAAGGCATTTGGCTAGCTTCTAGGCCACTCATTCCCCTATGTTTGAGTGACTTGTGATGGACTTGAAAGACTCTTGAGTGACTCCCATCACTTGATCACATCAACCCTAATCCATCCTATCCTAGGTTTTGGAGATTATGCTCTCTCTTCTCCTTCTCATGGCCGGCCACATACCCTAGGGTTCCAACCCCTTTCCATCACTTCACATCCCCTCTTGTCTCCCCTACTATCCCCTCACAAGTCATTCAAATGGATTTGAGGATCCATTTTTGGGAAAACCCCCAAAGGAGGTTTCGGATCCCTCCATCCCTCATCTCATCCGAATCCTTCCCTCATCTCACTCTCCTTCTACTTTTGTCACATGCTTCCTCCATCAACCAATCACCTCACACATCACACAAACTTGTCATTTCACTCTTACACAAATATTCATCTAGATTTGATGGCAAGCAAGTCAAACAAGGAGGGGAGAGGTTCGGCTAAGGCATGACCGAAACCCTCACCCCTTTTTTTCCACTTTTGCTCCATCATTTCCCATCTCATGTCACTTCTCTTACACACCAAGTCTCATCCTATTGTTCACTATCCCCTCATGTCCTTTCCCCTAGATTTGGAAAGGTTTTAGGCAAGCAAAACCCAAGGCCATTCGGCCAAGGCCCTCACCGAAACCCTTCCCCTCTCTTCCCATCTCCAAGTCTTCTCAAATCCTTTCTACATGATTTTGCTAGATATGGTAGGATCCTATGTTGACTTATTTAGCAAAATCCTACACTTCACACACTTACCTAGGTAGGACAAGATGGATTCCACTCATGGCTTTTCCTTTCTTCCTCCAACAAAACAACTAGTCAACTAGTCTCACCTACTAGAATTTCCTTCTCTCAACCACTAGTCTTGACTCAAATTACTAAACTCTTCCTAACTTGACATGTGTCACCAAGCTTGGGCTTGAGTTGTCTTATGGACCTCCTCCTATGGACCCATGGGCTTTTCTCTCCCCCACTTAGGCCCAAGCTCATGCCATGGCCTTAAGGCCCTTGAACTCTCAAGTCCATTTCTTAAGGCACTAGCTACCCATTTACCTAGATTACTAAGCCACATTAGTATAATTAGGCACAGAAAAATACTCTAAATTTTGGGGTCGTCACAACCATCAGATGATTTATTAGATTCAGTAGATGTAGACGTTACTCATCTTGATGTATCTGATTTCTTTAATCATCCTGAAGGTAGTATTGAACACTTAATTGGAGATGGAAGTGTTCCACTCAATTAATGTATTTTCTTTCTATCTGTAATAAAAGTTTTGTATATTTTGTAGAACCATAGATCACATTGATGAGCTTTTTATCTCTGAGTTGAATGATAAAGATATATGTCTGGCTGACAGTGCTACAACTCACACAATTCTCAAAGAAAAGAAATATTTTTAAAATCTAACACTAAGTAAAGCCTATGTCCATACCATATCAGGTTCATCGGATTTAATTGAGGGTTCTGGAAGAGCTTATATTGTGTTGCCTAATGGCACCAAATTTTGTATTGATGATACTCTATTCTCTTCACAATCCAGAAGAAATTTATTAAGTTTCAAAAATATACGTCGTAATGATTACCATATTGAAACGACCAATGAAGGTAGTAAAGAGCATCTTCTTATTACTAAAACAATATCGGGCCCGAAGCTCGTATTAGAAAAACTACCTACTCTATGTTCTGGATTGTATTATACAAAAATGAGAACAATTGAATCATATGTGATAATGCACCAGAAGTACATTAACCCTAAAGTATTTATGACTTGGCATGATCGCCTTGGACATCCGGGTTCTATAATGATGAGACGAATTATTGAAAATTCGCATAGGCATCCTTTAAAGAATCAAAAGATATTTCTACCTAATGAATCTCCGTACTCTGCATGTTCTCAAGGTAAGTTAATTATCAGACCATCTCCCTCAAAAGTCATTATTGAATCTCCATCATTTTTACAAAGGATTCACGGAGATATATGTGGGCCTCTTCATCCATCAAGTGGACCATTTAAATATTTTATGGTTCTAATTGATGCATCTAGTCGATGGTCACATGTTTGTCTGCTTTCCACTAGAAATGTTGCATTTATTAGACTTCTTGCTCAAATAATTAAATTACGAGCACAATTTCCTGAGTATCCAATTAAGACCATTCGATTGGATAATGCAAGTGAATTTTCATCTCAAGTTTTTGATGATTATTGCATGTCAATAGGAATAGATGTTGAACATTTTGTTGCCCATACACACACACAAAACGGTTTAGCTGAGTCTTTGATCAAAAGGTTTCAACTAATCGCTAAACCTTTACTTATGAAATCAAGACTACCTGTTTCTGGTTGGGGACATGCTATACTTCATATAGCATCTCTAATTCGCATTAGACCATCTGCATACCATAAATATTCTCCATTACAGCTTGCATTTGGTCAACAACCAAATATTTCTCATCTTCGTACTTTTGGATGTGCTGTATATGTTCCAATTGCACCTCCACAACGTACAAAAATGGGCCCTCAACGTAGACTTGGGATATATGTTAGTTTTGGTTCTCCATCTATTATTAGATACCTTGAACCCCTTACAGGGGATATGTTTAAAGCACGTTTTGAGAATTGTCATTTTGACGAATCCAATTTTTCGTTAATGGGTAAAGAAAAGTCGGTACTTGAAACACGACAAGATATTACTTGGGATAATAAGACCCTGTCTCATTTTGATCCTCCTACAGATAAATGTAAACGGGAAGTTCAGAGGATTATTCATTTGTAAAATATTGCAAATCAATTACCAAATGTATTTACTGACACTAAAGGTGTAGTAAAATCTTATATTCCTGCTGTTAATGCTCCAGTAAGGATTGAAGTCCCTGAAGGACAAATTGTCAAAATAGCAATAGGTGAATCTAAAACATGCCTGAAACGTGGAAGACCTATTGGTGCAAAAGACAAAATTCTCAAAATGAAAAGAATACAAAATGAATTTGGTGTTCCTGAATAACACGTACCCACAATACAGGCTACAAATATAATTGGTGCTCCTAAAGAGCTCAAATCTTCTATTCCAAAATCTCCTGAAGAGGAAACTCCTTAAAAGTATAAACTCCTGAAAATGGACCTCCTGAAGAGGTGTGTCATGAAATGTTTTCCCCTGAAGAGGAACAGGTACCTGAAAATAATGAGATCTCAATACATTTCATGAAAACTAGAGAAATTCTGGATAGAAATAAAACTGTTGTCGACAACATATTTTCATATAAAATGGCCCTTGACATTACCAGAAGTAATGAAAAAAGTGAGCCAAAAAGCGTCGAAGAATGTCGACGTAGAAATGATTGGCCAAAATGAAAAACAGCTATTGAAGCTGAATTAAATTCGCTAGCAAAGCGAGAAGTATTTAGATCTGTTGTCCAAACACCAAAGGGTGTAATGCCTGTTGGATATAAGTAGGTATTTGTACGAAAACGTAATGAGAAAAATGAAATTGTGCGGTACAAAGCACAGCTTGTCACACAAGGTTTCCTGCAGAAATCCGGGATTGATTATGAAGAAACATACTCTCCCGTTATGGATGCAATCACATTTAAATTTTTGATTAGTCTGATTGTTACAAAAGGATTAGAAATGCGGTTGATGAATGTGGTCACTGCATATTTATATGGATCCTTAGACCATGACATATATATGAAAATCCCTGAAGGATATAAGATGCCTGAAGCATCTATAAGTACATCTAGAAATATATACTCAATCAGACTACAAAGATCTTTATATGGGTTGAAGCAATCCGGGCATATGTGGTATAATCGCTTAAGTGAATATCTATTGAAAGAAGGATTTGAGAATAATCTTATATGCCCATGTGTTTTTATTAAGAAATCAAAATCCAAATTTGTCATTATTGCGGTTTATGTTGATGATTTAAATATTATGGGAACTCCAGAAGAGATCTCAAAAATCGCTATATATTTAAAAAATGAATTTGAAATGAAAGATCTTGGCAAAACAAAATTTTGTCTCGGCCTGCAGCTCGAGCACTTGCCAAATGAAATTTTTATTCATCAATCCATGTATATTGAGAAACTCCTAAAGCATTTTTATATGGACAAATCTCATCCCCTGAGTACTCTAATGATTGTTCGAACACTTGATGTGAAGAATGATCCATTCCATCCTTGTGATGACGATGAAGAAATTCTTAGTCCTGAAGTACCATATCTCAGTGCAATTGGAGTTTTGATGTATCTTGCAAATTGCACTCGACCAGATATTACATTCTCAATTAATCTGCTTGCAAGGTATAGTTCTGCACCAACTCGAAGATATTAGAATGGCATTAAACATGTCTTTCGTTACCTTCATGGTACGGTTGATATGAGATTATTTTATCAATGTGGTTCAAGTCCAGAATTGATTGGGTATGCAGATGCAGGTTATCTTTCAGACCCACACAGAAGTAGATCTCAAACTGGATATTTATTTACTTATGGAGATATTGCCATATCATGGAGATCTGTTAAGTAGACACTATCTGCTACTTCTTCAAATCACTCAGAGATCATTGCTATTCATGAAGCAAGTCGAGAGTGTATTTGACTGAGATCAGTTATTCAACATATCCAGGAAAAGTGTGGATTTCCTATGATCAATAATAGCCCAACAATCTTATATGAAGATAATACTGCTTGTATTACTCAAATCAGAGGAGGATATATCAAAGGTGACAGAACCAAACATATTTCACTTAAATTCTTTTATACTCATGAACTTCAAGAGAAATGTGAAATTGATGTCAAGCAGATACGATCTAGTGATAATCTGGCAGATTTATTCACAAAGTCATTACCAACTTCCACATTCAAGAAGATTGTGCATAACATTGGAATGCGAAGACTCAAAGATCTTTTGTCATGCACTTTTCAGGGGGAGTAAATGTGCTGATTGTACTCTTTTTTCTTTACTGAGGTTTTGTCCCACTGGGTTTTCCTCTGCAAGGTTTTAATGAGGCAATCTTAAAGCACTTGTGGATACATAAGAAAACTGTACTCTTTTTCCTTCGCCATTGGTTTTTCTTCCCACTGGATTTTTACTTGGCAAGGTTTTAACGAGACAGATTCTTTATGGGTGATCATTCAAGGGGGGGTGTAATGAATTATACAAATAAGTGGAGGGACGGCCGCCGCCGCCTGTCTAACCACTAAAATTATGTGAATGACCCCACCACTATTATTTTAAATTCTGCATAGTGACTTGTATAGTAATTTCAAAACCTATAAATAGGGGTTTCAGTTGTAATGAAATTCATAAGAAAATATAGAGAGAGAAAAAAAAGTTTCAGTTCTTAAGAGTTCCAGAGAGAGTTTCTTATTTCTCTTTTGCAATAGTAGTTTTTTTCTTTAGTTTTATAACACATTCGTTATTATTAAGCAATGGCCTTTATTAGCGCATATATATATATATATATTACTCACTCTGCTGTATGTGCCCGTTCTATACTTCTACTTCTATAACAGTGACTCAAATTTGAAAAGTCTTTTGATTCTATCGTTAATGACTTTATTTGTTTACCTTCGATGTTCTTTGCTACTGTTAATGGCTTTATTTGGCGACCATCGACGTCTATCACTTATTTGTCATCAATCATCATCGAAGCCTTTCTCCTTTTATCTTTTGGGTTTGTGAAACACCGCTTGCTCTAAAAATTGAACTTTTAAAATAAGTAATAATTAATTTATATGATATTAGAGTAAAAGTGATCTTGAATTCCAACTAATTGATTCTACACTTGGTTTATTTAATTAAATATTTCATATTTTAGATTATTAATTCCGTGAGGAGGATTGAGTATGCCCATACATGAAGATAAGTATTAAGAATATAATACAAATACTTGAATTTATCTCTTTCATAAATTCAAGATTTTGAGACAATTGATAATTTTATATAATTAAATAAATATTTTATGATGACGAAAAGGTACACACTACAAGAAAAACAGCTATTTGTGGTATTTAAATTGCAATCAAAATGATTATTTTTACTGCAAATATTTTTTTACAGCATTCTTTATACTTTTTACGACAAAATTTAATGCAACAAAAAGTCAATTTTCTTGTAGTGACAAGAGTACACTTTACTGCATATAATTTGGGGATATATCCATGTAATGTAATTAAGCGTGATACAATTCTATTTTTTTTCATTTAAAAAAAATATTAGCAAATTAGGTTGATGTTTGCTAATGTCATCATAATAAATAATAAAATTTGTTGGGGGACAGGATTAATTTTTAAGAGAAGGACCGGTCCGGACATACTATAAAATCTAATTTTGCAGACAACCACTTATGATTTGCCAAGTTCGCATCTTCTAAACTTCACTCTAAACTCGCATGCAGCAAATTTTCTCTCATTTCTTGCTGAGATTAAGAACCCCAACCCAAACTCAAACGAGCTGCGAACAAACCCAGTGAACTCAAGTGAGAGCTGCGAATGAATCGACCCGCAACGCCGAGCATTTTATTTTGGAAACAATGGAAAGGAATGTGAGAATGATGAAATAATTTTGGAAAGGCTGATTTCGAAGCAGTAACGCTGGCAAACCCATACAGTGACGCCAAACAATAATTTTGGAAAGGAATGTGAGAAATTGGGATTTTATAATGTGTTTTAATCCTGAAGATAGGAAGTGAAACAAAAAATCTTCTTCTCAATATTTTTGGATTTTATCTAATCGTGTAAACAAAATGTTGAGAAATTGGGATTTTCTTTGTTCCATCAATTGTTTCCTTCTCTCCATTACCTAAGGAAATAAAATGTATTGGCTATCAGTTCATTCAATTATAATCTTGCAACTCAGTTAGTTTTCTCTTGTTGTTTTGAGATTAAATCGGTTTTTTTTTCATTTTAATTCATTCTAGAGGAGGGGGGGGGATACATGTTTCTGAGACGTTTCGCTTTTGTTTATGAGATTTGATTTTTCTATATGGTCTTGGTTCATTTTTTTGCTGTGAAAGTTCTTTGTACAGTTGAAGAACAAATTGAAATTAGCTTTTGTAAATCTTGATTGTCGTATGAAGTTTGTGGGACAATGAGAGATGGGAGTTCTAAGAAAAGCAAGGTTTAAGTCTTAGGGCTGCAACCCAACCAGTAAAAGTTGGGTTGAGGGCCGACCCAACTTGTCGGCAAAAACGTGCCAACCTGATCCGAATAAACCCAAGTACGGGTCGGGTTTGGGCAAGGTTGGGTCAAGTGGACCAATCCCCCCCCCCCCCCCTCTTCAAGTCCTCTAACATTATTCTTGAAATGCAGGACCGCATTTTGAAATACCTGTTGCATGACATCTCCCACGTTAAATATTGCAATAAACCCTAAAATAGTGCATAAAATTCATCCTAGTACAATAAAAAAAAATGAGGTCCTGGCTTGGGGATCAATTAATCCTCAAACTTTTTAGTTTCTTCCCATTCTTTCCATCTCCCTGGTCATCAATATGCTGATGTAATTTACTTTTCTTTCTTTCTCTGAATTTTCGTTGTGTTTGACACCCATATCAACCGAGCCATCTACGGATGCCTTTGTATGTTCTTTTTTCACTTATGCTGCTCCAGGAAACTGTAGCGAGTAATGCTTCCAAGAACAATAACATGAGGATGGCATCCAAGAACAGTATTGGAATTTAACTAAGATTCTGTGTTTTCTTCCCAACTTTTCAAGAGTTTATTACATGAAATTTGTGAATAAGCTATGAGAAAGTAGTTAATCACTAGAGAGGAAAACAACCACAAAAGGTTTTTGTGATGTAGAAGCAACACAAACGCAATTAAAACCCATAGCTAGAAAGGATAGCATACACAATCAGTTAATTCTAGTCACCCAAAAATCACGCATGTTATTGTGTAATATCATGTAAAGGGGAAGTTGCCATTATGCTTCTCTAGCTGTACATCAATCATTTATTGAAGTAGTTTTTACTAATACAATTCACAAAAAACAAATATTTGGTAATGTTAGGAAACCTGGAGGAACGATTCAACAGATTGTTGATCTTTTGTCGAAAAAGCCACTTCATCTCTTGTCTTCTCCGCAAACTAAGTTCAGCTTAACGTACAGTACTAGACTGTTTAAGAAATGTCACTTCTCTCAATTGTATGCTTTTCCCTCCTTTTTAGGGTACTTATGAGATTCCTGGCTCTGTATTACTTGGTAAAGCTTTCATGGCCCAGGACATCGGTCAAGAGGTGGTTCAACATCAAGAGCAAAGCTAAGAACTTTCACACAGATGATGTCCTTTATAAAGGTTGTTAGTGTGTATAAATATACATACATATATATATTGTAATTATTAGGGATGATATTATAATTATCTCTTATTAGGATTTAGCCTTATTCCACTATATATAGGTCTCCTTTATGTATTTGACATATACAGAAATATATAAACAACCACATGATTCTTCAGAATTCTCCATATATTTATATATGTCGCTTGTGTCGCTTTTCTGCATGATTTAGTCGATCAAAATGTCACTTTTTAGCACAATTTGGATGCAATTAGAGCTCTGGAATTTAGACTTTGAAATATTAACTTTTATATCAACAACAAAAATCGGATTTTATCGGCAATAATTGACTTGCTTTAACATTCTTCTAGACCCAAACGCAATTAGCACTATTCTCCTTCTAGGTACAACAATTGTATTTTTCTTGGGTGTATTGAGGTGCACTAAGTTCATAGCAGCTAATAATCTGTTTTTTGTTTTCTCCTCTATGTGAAGTCCAATTATTTATGTTTGAAGTTGAAATATCTATGTTTTTTTCTCTTTGTTGCATGAATGTATGATAATGATGCATTCAACAGAAAAGAGCACAACTTTAAGAACTTTTTAGTGTTTGTTTTCAGGTGGTGAGAAAGAGTGGAAGAAGAACTATTTAGAGAGTTGGGACTGGTATTGGTGCCGAATGAAATCTGTCAGGAAGGGGTTTGGAGGACGGGTGTCGGGGGTTTTGAAATGGGCAAGAGAGTTCTAAATAGATTGAAGCGAGATTTGTGTTAGGTGGTCGGCAGAGAACCAGGGCTCATGGCGGCGTTGGGGGGGGAGGGGGACAACATTCATCGAAACCCTAGAACTAAGATGTGTTTTGAGCAAAGAGGAAAAGTGAGAATTGGAACTATGGAGTAAAATGCTCTGGAATCAGGGACTTAGGGAAACTGAAGGCATGAAGTACATTTAACTCCAAATGGTGCGCTGCATACTTGAGGAAACGTGGCATTGAGAGAAGGGATGCCAAAATTTGAGCAAGGTTTTATCGATATTGCAAAGTTGTTCACCAAAATTTTGAAGTGTCAATTCAGAGTTGAAAAATATAACTATTTACGGCATGTGATTTCGGTCGAATGGGTTAATGCCGATTAGTCTAAAGGAATGGCCATGTTGGAAAGGCCAGAACCAAAGAATGCCAAATTTTTACAAGGATGTCTGGGGTTAACGAGCTATTTTCAAAAATTTATCAAGCACTATGATGTCATTGCTACCCCCTCTTACAAGATTGTTGGGTAAAAATGCATTTGAATGGTCACATTAGGCTAAAAATGCTTTTCAAAGCCTTGAAACAAACTGTAACACAGCCACCAGTCCTCAAATTACCTGATTTTTCTCAACCATTTATAGGAGTGTGATGCAATGGTAAGGGTGTGGAGGCTATTTTAATGCAAGAGAATAGACCAATTGCATTCATGAGTAAGGCATTGAAATTGAAGGCTTTGTTGCTTTCTACGTATGAGAAAGAATCATTTGCATTGGTTATTGTTGTCCAAAATGGCAGCCGTATTTATTGGGCCACTCTCTCATCGTAAAAACGAATCAACAAGCTCTCAAGTTTCTGCTTGAGTAACGTATGGGGACAGCAGTCCAACAAAAATGGCTAACAAAGTTGTTGGGTTATGATTTTACTATCGTTTACAAAAAAGGGACCGAGAATAAAGCCGATATATTGTCACGACAAATGGAGGATAGAGACTCGAACCAAGCCTAGTTGGAAATGATTTCATTTCCAAGTCCAGATTGGGTTGAGGAACTAAAAAGTAGTTATACTAATTCGGATGAGGCCGAACAACTCCTTTTACAGTTAAAGGGTAGCTCAAAAATCCTAAATAGATTTCAATTACAGCAAGGAATCATTACAAAACAAGGGAGGATATTTTTTGTGGCAATTTTAGCATTCAAAAGTAAATTTTAAATTTTATTTATGGCGATCCAATGGCAAGCCATCAAGGTACTTAAATACTTACCAACGTGCAAATAGAGACTTTCTTTGGAAGGGTATGAAGCGTGATATTAAAAATTAATCCAAAATATTTTTTGGTTAGCAACTTGAGCTAATAGTGAAAATACATTTAACTAAAAATATTATAACTATAATGAGTCCATTGTAGTCTGTTTTTATGTAGCTTAGTTAAACTTTGGCCAAAATCTAACTAAATTGATTACATTATTAGTGCTCTAACAGCCCGACTTATAGAGAAAGTCTTCTCTATTCAAAAACTACACCATGTTGGCTTTGGCAGCAAGCAAAAGTTGTTAGGCAGATCTATTCCTCTCCTTTTTTTCATTTTTTTGATTTTTTCCATGGAACACTTGAGAATTACACAACATTTCATGACTTAAACACGACACTAGAAAAAATTGTGCTGAGATAATAAAATCAAGTGAAACTACATTTCTTGTAAGGAAAAACAAAACTCCAAAAAAAGATGCAAGGAAAAATAAAAAAAAATAAATATATTGAACCAGCACACTAAATATAATTAGCAAGTCTTCTTGAACACGATTTTCTTGGTGCAACCTCATTCAAAAGATGGCTAATCTGGCCTGCCTGAGAATACAATTTGGGGCTTGTGGTGTCACTAACAGTTTAGAAATCATGTGCATGGTCGGCCTGGATTTTGGAAGGTCATTTAAGCATTCAGTAGCAATCTCTGCAACCATTATAAGCTCGGCCTCAACTTGGGGCGTTGGAAGTGGAAGGCGTTGGTCCAACACATCTTTTAGTTGAATACCAACCTCAATTGATAAATCAGGTGATGATTTAATTGAGGAGATGAAATCACCCGGATGCTTTCCCATTATTACTTCTAATGCCAACACACCAAAACTATATACATCACATTTTTCGGTTGTCTTCATTGTATAAGCAAGTTCTGCCAAGAAAAAATTGAAATCAAAAGCACGTCTTCAATGTTAGCTCAAAATAAAATGACAATGAAATTTATTACCTGGTGCTATATATCCATATGTGCCTGCAAGGGAAGTCCAGTTGGATGAATCGAGCTCTAGAATCTTAGCAGTACCAAAATCCGAAACATGAGCCTCATATTGAGAATCCAACAAGATGTTGTTACTTTTGATATCCCGATGAATTATTGGTGGTGAGCAATCATGGTGCATGTAAGACAAGGCATAAGCCACACCTTTGACAATATTCAATCTCTTGCTCCACTTCAATTCTTTAGCATTTTCTTCAACTTCTAACATTCTTGCCAAGCTGCCCCTTTCCAAATATTCATAAACCAAAAATGAATGTCGAGCATGTGAACAAAAGCAATGAAGTTTGACTATATTTCGATGGCGTACTTCTGTTAATGCCTTTATTTCATTTAAGAACACCTTTTGGGATCTTTTCTCATCGTCAAGTAGTTGGTGGAGTTTCTTCACAGCCACCATTTCACCTGATGACAATTTTGCTTGATATGTTGTTCCATATCCTCCATTTCCGATGCAATATATGTCATTGAACGCTTCAGTTGCTTGCATGATCTCCTCATACATTTTTTTTCCATTGAAAGTGCTTGACACAAAAAGAGATCCTCCTTCATGGTTGTCACTGTGTTCTAATTGGGGATATCGATCTTTCTTTCTTCTTTGCCAAATTAAAAGAGCTTGGAAGAAAACAAACAAAGTCAAAAATGATCCCAAAATAGGGAAAATGATTACGAACACGATTTTCATGTGGCCCTTTTTTGATAAATGTTTACATGGGGATAGCCCTTTAACGTTACCGCACAATCCCTTGTTACCTTGAAAGGCTTCCAATGGAGTATCTAAAAATGCTTTGTTGTTGGGAATGAGGCCGCGTAACTCGTTATAAGATACGTCAACATGCAACAAACCATGCATTTCTTCAACGGTAATCGGAATAACGCCAGAAAGATGGTTGTGAGAGAGATTAAGCTCCTCCAAGCTTTGCATTTTGCTGCTCTGTGATGGTATCTCTCCAGTTAAAGAGTTATAGCTTAAATCCAATATGGAGAGATGAGATAAACTCATAAGCGAGATAGGAAGTTCTTCACTGAAATTATTATGACTTAAATTCAAGTGGTTCAATTTTGAGAAATTGTTCCCGAAATTACGTGGAAGTGACTTGCACAATTTGTTCGAGGATATGTCAAGAAATTCGAGATCAGTCAATGACTCAAATTCTATAGGCATAGCACCAGAAAGATGATTTTCATTCAACCACAACTTCTCCAAAGAAGTCAACTTTCCAAGTTCCTTTGGAATTGCCCCAATTATATGATTTAAAGAAAAATCAAGCACATGTAATTGAATGCAATTTCCAATCTCCGGTGGTATGCTACCACCAATGTTGTTCCCACTCATTTTTAGAGTCCCTAATTTTGGACACTGTCCCCAATTACTTGATATCTTGCCATAAAAGTTATTGTGGCTTAGATCTATGATGGTCAAGTTTGGATAGGTACCAAAGACTTGAGATATATCTCCAGTGAGTTGGTTTCCATCCAAGAAGACTCTTTGCAAACTTGTGCAATTTTTTAGGCTTTGCGGAATTTGACCTCTAAAACCATTGTTGGATATTGAAAAATTCTGAAGTAAACCACCATGACAAATATTATCGGGTAATGAGCCGTTAAATTGGTTTCCGTTAAGTTGTAAATTTGTTATGTTCATGGAACGTCCTCCAATTCCTTGTGGAATGGGACCAGAAAGTCGGTTATAATGTAAATCTAAATGTTGTAAATTGCTCAAATTAGCAAACGAACTGGGAATCGGGCCTTCAAGTTGGTTTTCGCCAAGCGCAAGACGTGTTAGAGTATTCAAGCAGCCTATTTCTTCAGGAATGAAGCCAGAAAGTTGATTTCGAGATAGGCTCAATTGGGTAAGATTTCTCAAATTGCTTAAAGAAGTAGGGATAAGACCTTCAAAATTGTTTCGGGAAAGATAAACAGTGGTTAGAGAATTTAGACGGCCTATTTCTTCAAGAATGAAGCCAGAAAGTCTGTTTTTACTAAGATACAAAAAGATAAGATTTTTCAAATTTCCTAAAGAAGTATGGATGTGACCTTGTAAAAGATTGTGGGAAAGATCAAGCAAGATTAGAGAATTTAAGTGGCCTATTTCTTCTGGAATGGAACCAGAAAGTTGATTTCCCGAAAGATTTAGAAGGAATAGATTTATTAAATTTCCTAAAGAAGTAGGGATGGGACCTTCTAAACGATTTTGGGAAAGATCAAGCAGGACTAGAGAATTTAGACTGCCTATTTCTTTTGGAATAGAGTCAGAAAGTTGATTTTTAAATAGATGACAAATGGTAAGATTTCTCAAATCTCCTAAAGAAGTAGGGATGAGACCTTGAAGACGGTTTTGGTAAAGACGAAGCTCGGCTAGAGAGTTTAGACAGCCTAATTCTGGTGGGATTTTTCCCGACAGTAGGTTAACTGACAAATCAAGATAGATAAGTTTGGCCAAATAGCTAATTTGATGTGGAATGTTCCCAAATAAAGCGTTCAAAGAGAGATCAAGACATGCGAGATTTGGATAAGACGAAAAAGAAAATCCATGAAGTGTACCTTGTAAGCCAGAGTTAGTAAGGTTTATTCCGACAACACTTCCAGCCGGATTGCAAGAGATACCAAGCCAGGTACAAGGGTCTGTACTGTAATTGGAATTTACAGAAGCATTGGGAAGAGAAGTCCATGAACGTAGGCAAGATTGGGTTTGGTTTGAAAGAGTATTTTTCCATTTGAGAAGAGCATGAGTAACTTCTCCAGCAGAAGCAGAATCAGCATTTGACGATAAAACAACATGATGAACAAACAGGAACAAAGAGAGTAGGGAGCATACTTTCTTGTAGGTTGATGTTGCCATTCTTATGTCGTGTAGCTTTTATTAATGAATAAGTACTTAATAACGTTATTTATAACCACCATGATCTGCAGTGCTTTGCCTATCTTTTTGATCCCTTTATTCTATTTTCCAAATTAGGACTTTATGCAACTGATCCACTCAAACTACTCGTAAAGTCTATATTTACGTTTGTATTACTCCCTTTGCCGTGTCGGCCCGTTCTACCCTTCTACTTTGCTAATAGTCTATTTCATAGTGAATCAAGCTTTAATGTCTTTCTTTGTCCGCCATCGAAGTCTTCGTCTACTTTCTTTTGGGTTAAATGATTTAAAAAGATAACAGTACTCTACTGCATATAATAATTAGGGGGTGATCTGTCGATGCACTAAAACAAATGTTGATGTTTGCATGCTAATGTCATCTCATCGTAATAGATAAGACCCGTTATAACAAAATATTCTCTTGATAATAAGGTTAATTCAGCTTACGGAAATTAATTAAATTACATGAAAATTTATAAATTTATTATTAGTTTTTCTCTTGATTCGTAATTAATGGGCGACCTTAATGAAAACGTTTGATATATGAATCAAGACATCAACAACTGGAAAGAAAGATCATTTATTTCGCCCAAAAACTCAACGCAATTAACAAAGTAATAACAAATTCACTTCCCGAATCCTATTTGAGAAAAGTAGTATATATGTAAAAACAATATTTGAGGAATGCTACCGCCAAAAATAATAGATTAATGAACATTTCTTATAATTTACAACGCCAATTAATAGAGAAACCAATTAAAGGCCGATTATGGTAATTTCATCTCTAAATTAATTAAGTAAGGATTTATTTCCATTATGTTTTTTTATTAATATCCCGTATACTGCTTAATTGAATTTCCTGATCATGGTCATTTTGGAGTATCCTATCCCATTAATGAGTTAATATATTTTTACTTACAATGCTGATCGATGAACTCAAATCACTAATTAATTTTCCGATGATCATATCCTTCCCATGATCTCCTTTTTTAATTCTTTTCTCGCCCTGAACATTTTCTATGCATTAGTACTCTACCTAATGCATTCTGAAGCAGGCCTTTGCCCTCCACGGCATAATTTTATGTGCATTGGACACGACTTTAGGCAGTTATTTGCAAGGCTGCCTGAGATCCTTTTTGAGTGAGTGATGAACTCCGGTGGAAGATCTCCTGACAGAAAGTTGTTATCCAAGTACAGGATTCTCCATGATTGCTCTATTTTGTTTCCAAATTCTCTTGGTATTGGCCCCGCAAATTCATTACCTGCTAGATTAATGGCGGTTAAGTTCTGAATCGTGGTCAAATTGACAGGCAGAAGACCATGAAGGTTGTTATTTTCTGCATCAAGAAACTGAAGTTGTCTCTCTTCCGTCGAAAAGTTGGCCGCCTCTATTGCATTGAACTGGTTGTTTGAAACGTTAAGGTAAACCAACCGAGGAAATGAAAGAATTTCCTCGCCAATGATACCTGAAAGAAGGTTGTGACTTAGATCAAGCCGACTAAGGTTGCTGAGCATATTGATCGGAGAAATATGGCCGGTAAGTATATTATCGTTCAGAGACAGAGTTGTCAAACTGAAAGGAAAATATGGCAGATTTCCATAAAGCTGGTTGAAAGAAAAATCTAGGGTTTCTAGTTGCCATAATCCGGTGAGGTCTGGGATTGTGCCGGTGAGTGCGTTTGTTGCCATACGTAAATAGCTCAGATTTCGAAGTCTCGAAATATTGGTCGGAATTGAGCCGGAAAGAGTGTTTCCCGACATGTCTAGATATTTCAGATTTTTTAGCAAAGTGATTTCTGTCGGAATGGTGCCGGCGAGACAATTGTCGGCGAGATATAGTTTGGTGAGTTTTGTGAGATTGGAGATGGATTCCGGTATCGTTCTTCGAAACTTGTTCTTGCTCAGATTAAGGGTGGTGAGCTCGGTTAGGTTTCCGATCGTTGGTGTCAAAAACCCATCATATCCAACATCGTCGAGATCAATAGCTATGATCCTGCTCGGACTATTGTCGAGAGGAATACTACATAAGACTCCGAGGAAGTGTCGGCCAGTACTTCCGCAGGGATCGGCCCTGAAATCCCAAGTATCAAGGAAAGAGTCGGAAGAGATAGACCTAGGATCAACGGAGTGCTTCACGTTTCGAAGGACTTCGATGTCGGAGTCCAGGGTTGAAGAATGAATAAGCATTGGAATGAAACTTAAAAATAGAGAATGGAGACAAAGGAAGGAGATGAAATGCAGGATTAATGTAGCGGCGGCCATGAATGGTTTGAGGGATTGTTGGTATATATGACGTTTGGTTTGTCAAAATGCTTCTTATAATTGGCCTTGAATCTCGGCTTGATGCATGCATGGAATCATGGCTGCAAATTATTAAGAAATATTTGTTGTTCATGCCAAGATCATGTTTTCTAAAATGCATGTTGATTTGGTTTCCTTTTTGATTAATCAATTCAGATTTCAACCTACCTTTCTTTTTTCAATCAGTTTCGATGGACAGAACATACAAGACAGATGAGCCATCTAGAAAGCATAAACACCGAAACAAGAGCAAAAAATTTCAGCAAGATCAAACTGAATGTACAACTACGTTATATAAAAATATAAGAAAGCAGAGAACTCTATCAAGTACTTGGGCTTCGAGTTCTAAAAAACATTGCTTACGATCATCACAGGAGCAGAAACAAGAGGAACAAAATCATACAAAAAAATAAATAAATAATAAAAAATAAAAACCTGACCGAAGATCAAAACGCACAGTTTTGGAAGATGGGTCGTCCATTTTCCACCCACTCTTTCTTGTCAAAGTTGTCGCCAATAATTTATAAGACTTCTCTGGTAGAATTATTAAGGGGCGTTCGAAGTGCATGTTATGATCATCATGGTATTTACAGTTTTAGATTTTATGACAAAAACCACCCAGCCGAGAACCATATAATGAATTAATGGTAGGCTGGTAGCGATAAAATAAACTTTTAAGAATTCTCTGGTAGAAATTAATTAGTAAGTGGCATTTCGAACTAGTGCATGTAATCATGAATCCATGATATAGCTTTAGACTTGTTGACAAAAACCACTCGACCAAGAACCATATAATAAATTATTTAATGGTAATGATAATAAATTCATGTCATCCGTTAAATTTCTATTACAATAAAAATAATTAATTTATAATCTGACAAAATACATATAATCAAGTCAGTTTTTGAAATTATTTTATAATAAATTAATGGTAGTGATAAAATAAAGTTTTAAGAGTACTTCTTAGTAGAAATTATTAAGTGGCATTCGAAGTGCAAGTTATGATGGCCTTTACAACTTTAGGTTTCATGACAAAAACTACTCAGTCAGGACAAGCCGCATAATAAATTAAAAAAAATACTAGAATGAAGTCACATTCAAGAGCACACATTCACATAAACAGTATCATGATATGTGATATTGTTTATGTGTGTATGTGCTCTTGAATGTAGCTTCTCTTCATCATCTCACATAAATTAATGGTAGTGATAATAAATTTATGTATAATCCGTTAGATTTATTTTATAATAAAAGTAATTTTACCAACGAATTATATGAAGTTATTTCAGTTTGTAAAATTATTTGTGTAATTCATTTATGGTTAAAATATTTCTCAATAATAATAATAACTTTTAAGACTTCTTTGATAGAATTTATTAAGTGGCATTCGAAGTGCATGTTATAATGAGTTTACAGCTTTAAGTTTGATGACAAAAACCACTCAACCAACGACCGCATGATAAATTAATGATAGTATAAAATAACCTTATTCGATAAGGCAAGGTTGAACTAAAACATAAGTTTAGGCCTCAGGTAAATTTAGAGTTGAGATTATTTTAGATAAAAGTTAAAAATTAAATAAAATATTAATAGAATTATTTGAGATTTGAAAAGGTTAAAACGAGATTCTAAAAAATTGAATTATTTATTATTTTATATAAAAATTTAAAAAAATTATAATAATAAAATTAGATAAAATAAATTAATATGCATTTTAATTCCAAACCTGGACTAAGACTTCTAGCCGGGCATCAAGTGATGAGAGATTGCCCCATTGGGTTTCGTTTGCTTGGGGCTAGGGGCAGCCATGTGGCTCGTGGACTTCTGCTGTAAAGCATCATCATCCTTCAGCTTGAATAAGGCCTCAAAACCTCCCACAAAATAAATAATGATAAAAATAAAATACAATTAATCGTTTTTGTTTTCAAGCCATCTCTTCTTCTTAAGAAACATTTTAGTAATAAACTCATAAATTAATATAGATTAATACGGTACGTTAGAATTTATTTTCTTTTGGTAGAAGGAGGGCAACACCTCCAAATTTTATTGATAACTCATTCGTGACAAAAGAATATCGTGATATAAAATGTAATATATCAGGTTATAAAGTTATAACTTTTATTATAAAATAAATTTTATGAAATTATATTAATTTGTATATTTATAATTTTTATTTATATCTGTAATAATTCTGTTTTTACTATTATAACCTAAATGATAAGAGGCAAATAGAATATGGCTTTTTTATCTTAGCGTGGCCATAGTAGCCACCTACCGGTTTAGAATTGAATAAAATGGGCCTAGATGGCTGGAACTCAGAGGCCCTACCTCTAATCAGATCTGAGCCATATCTTAGAACCCATTCTCCTCTAGAAAAGTTAATAAATCCTTTGACAGCTAATATCCATAATTTAAAATGAATTTATATTCTAATTTAGACTCAAAACTTAGTACATATCAAACTACTTTTAAGCTTTATTTTTTTTAAAATTGGATTTTATCATTTACAACTCATTTCATATTTTTAACTTATCTCAATCATTCATTTTAAATTTTAACTCATCTCAATCACTTATTTTATTACTATATATAACTCATCTCATCTCATCTCATCTCATCTCATCTCTAAATTCAAACGGACTTAATTAACTTTAAAGTACAAATACATTAAATAAGCCTTGAACGTAAACTCATAGTATTCAATTTAAGACCCTGTTTAGATACTAAAGTAATTTGATGAAAATTAACCCACTTGAGATCCCGTACTTCAATGAAAAATATTTTAATCACAATGAGATTTTATGAAAATAAATTTATAAACTGATGTAATTTGATGAGATATATTATATTATCACTACAAAAAATAAGGCGATTTCCAGCGCTTAAAAGTCACCAGAAATAGTACAAAAGTCACCGCAATTGTCTTATTCCCGCTAAATATTTTTGCCCAAGAGTAGCCGCTGATACAGGGCCAAGAAAAGGTTTTTGCGGCTATATTCAAAATTGCCAGAAATATACTTTTTGCGGCGACCAATTGTCGCCAGAAATAACCAAAATATCTGTCACAACTAGTTTGTTTCAAAAGTGATACTTCGCTAGAGCTGTGCTCCGACTCCGAAATTGTCGGAGTTCGGAGTTTCCGACTCTGAAATTGTCGGAGTTCGGAGTTTCCGACTCCGACTCCGACAATCATCGGAGTCAAAAACGGACTCCGACTCCGACTCCGAGACACTCTCGGAGGCCGACACCGATCGGAGTTCCGATCAAAACTCCGAATTTAGTTTCCTTCGGCGAGTTCGATATGGGCCAAATTACACTCATTCCGAAACTAAATTCTTCCAATTGGGCCATACATATTCCATATGAACTCATTTGTTCAATTGAGATGTAAAATTTGTGAAGAAATAAGTTAATCGTGCTTAGTAGCTTACTTAACAGTTAACATGTATGCCTATACAGCTATACTTTTTCACATCTATTAAAATAATATTATTTTATTCTTTATTTATTATTTTTTGTCTTATTATTTGTTAAAATAATATACTTTCCTCACCTCTAGTTTCATTCTTAACCACTTAGACTTGTCACTTGGCAACTGGCAAGTAATTAATCCATCAGTCATACAGCTTCTGACGTGCACGATCTATGATAATGGAGCCAAATATTTGAGTTTCCAGCATAATCTCTTTGGGTTTACGGCGCGGCGCGCATGGATAGGATATTAGGAAGTAATTTTTTTTATTTTAACTTGCATAACTACATTTAATGGTTGAAGCTAATTTGAGATAAAATAAATTTTTTTTAATGATGAAAAAATAAATTAAGATAATAAAATAAGTTTTATGAGATTTATCTCAAATGAATTTTAATATATTTTAATATTATAATAAATTTAGATATAATTATAAAATTTTAAAAATTTATGAATTTCGTATATAAAGAAATATTTAATTAAAATCTCATAGTCATATGAGTATTTACTATTTAGATACTAGATTTAATTGAGTTGCCACAAAGCCACAACTATTGATCTATTCAAGTTTCAGTTTTCACTACTAAGTACTAATTAGTCTTAAACAATTAAACAAAAAATACAAAGTACTAAGTAGTAATTACAATGCTAATGCCAGCCAATAGCGTTATAGCATAATACAAAAAATAGTAATACAAAAAAAAGTCCAGGACTCTAAACTATTAATACAAAAAATAATACAAAATATAAATTAAATTTTCAGTGATAGTCTGATGACTCTAGTTCAATGGGATGGTTGAGACCCATATCGATGTTACAAAATAATAATAATAATAATTGTTGTAGCCTTGAACTTTGTTGTTGGAACTTATACAGAATCGTACCTATCTACCTGAAATTAAGATAAAAATAAAATGTATTATTATATATGAAAAAAATTAAAATTAACCAACATGAAACAAGTAATTATAAATTAGAGAAAAAATATACGTAATCGATAGTTGCTCCATCAGTTATCGGCAAGTATGGTAGGGTTGATAACTAAATCTGTAAAATCATAAACAGTATAAATTAAAATTTAAATAGATTTATTAAAATGAAATTATAAAAAAGATTATTGAAATAATTTAATCATTATATAAACTTTTTACTTTAATCATTTAAAAAGAATTATATAAATTAATTTAAGTTTACCTGACTCAAGTCTGTAGCTCACGGCATCGATGCCAATACTCTCTAGTCCAGTAGGTACATCTCTGAGCCAGTTTTGTGTGCAAACGAGGGCCTCCACGGTTGACGGTGACAATGAACTCCGGTAGGCATCCAACACCCGACCTCCAGTGCTAAATGCCGATTCAGATGCAACCGTAGTGATAGGAACGGCTAGTACATCTCGAGCAATGCGATAGAGAATCGGGTACTTGGGTGAATTAGCTCTCCACCAAATCAAGATCTGAAACTCCTCGCTAGGCTCCTCAACCTCTGCCAGTAAATATCGTTCAACCTCATTTGTACACTGCAATGAATTTCTCGATGACCGTGCATGAAACGACGTCATGACGTTAAAGCCTCGAGATTGACTGGCTACACTGGCCTGACTAGAACGAGCATCTGTGGCTGGTCCTGAGTTCGAACTCGAACGTGAGGTACCCATGGCTCGTGAGGATGAAGCTGGACTACTGGCACTGTAATGGGTGTACAACTCGTTCAAATCTGCCTTGAGTGCTGTGATAAACGACATAGCCTTCACTGACCCGAGAACCTCTGTTGCCCACCATTCTACCACTGCCAACTTCAATCGAGGGTCGAGGATCGACGCTATGAACAATAATCTATTTATCTTCTCAACTTGCCCCCAATATTTATCATATTTGGACTGCATCTGTGATGCCATACCAGATAACAATCCACTCGGGTCAGCACTACCTTCTTTCAAGTGGTGGTGTAGCATGGAGATCTCGCTAAACCACATGTTTGCCGTCGCATATGCAGATCCAGAAACCCGCATCATGATGTCATAAAAGATTTGTAAAAATTTGACAAACTCGGATACATGTTGCCAATCAATGTTGTCTGGCGGACCGAACCCCCTTCCATCAGGCTCCAGTAAGGCATACCTCAAACCTCCATCCTCAATCTCTAGCCGCTCAAATACCTTCTGGTACTTTAGTGCCACATCCAACATCAGATATGTGAAGTTCCATCGAGTGGGAAGATCCAGGCACAACATCTTTGAAGACTCAATCCCAACCTGTTCTGCTATAGCCTTGAACTTTTGTAGCCTTTGGGGAGAAGCCCTCGCGTACCGCACAATGTTGCGAACTCTCTTGATAGAGTCGTCTATATTTTCCAACCCCTTAACTGTTTCATCATTGAAAAATATTTAATTATCATAATAATAAAAAAAATGGTACTATTTTCAAAGACTTTAATCATAAAAATATTAAAATACAAAATACAAAATTAAAACCAGAAAGACTCACAAACAATAAGGTTAATTATATGAGCAGTGCATCGAATGTGGATATACTGGTGATTTTTAATCACATCTTCTCTCGCCCTCGTATTTCGGATAAACCATTCGATGGCGGTCTCATTTGCACCGGCATTGTCAACTGTAACGCACAATATTTTTTGGATGCCCCAATCAACCAAACAATCATCCATCTCCGCTCCTATCGATGCACCCTTATGGTCAACTATTTCTTTAAATCCAATAATCCTTTTTTTAAGATTCCACTCACTATTAATGTAATGTGCTGTGATACACATGTACGAGGTATTCTGTACCGACGTCCATGTGTCGGTCGTAAATGACACTCTCTAGCCAGTGGTGGAGAACATCTTCTTCATTTCTGCTTTTTCCCTCAGATGCATCTTCATACAATCTCGCATCACTGTATAACGGGATGGGATTGGAAATCTTTGTTCAAGAAGCTTCACAAAATACCGGAACCCATCCTTATCAACCGTGGTAAAGGGCATCTCATCTTTTATAATCATCATCGCAAGCGTCTCACGAAACATTTTCTCACTGTATTGAGGGACAACTAAATTCCTTGTCTGTGTCCCTGTCCCATCAGTGGCTGTAGAAGTCTCGTAGCTAAGATTAGTCTGAGACCCACCTGCGTCTGTATTTGATAATTTCTTACCAATATTAGTCTTAAATGAAAATTAAATTGGATTATAATCACAAAACTAATTAGCATATAAAGCAACTAGCAAAACACTAACCTCTTGATGCCATCCCCTTTGCTATTTGGTAGCGCTTGCAACCGTTCAGATGTGCTGAAAGACAAGAAGTGCCTTGCCTTTTTGAATGACACCCAACTCGAGCGCCACAATGATTGCACTCAGCCCGTGGGTTCTGGGGATCCCCACCCTCAACCTTCTCAAAATGTTCCCATGTCCACGATCTTTTTTTATTTGACCGTGGACAGGGTGGCCTCGCAGCTGTAGGGTGTACTGGTACATCCGGATCCTGAATCGGATCGTCTCCAAGGCCCATCTCCTCCTCCTCCATAAATTGGTCGGGATCTTCCACTTCCAATTCTATGTCGATTGGAAGTGGAAATCCACTGCTAGCACACGAAGTTTGTGCTCGAGTGGAGGGTAGCCGACTACGGCTCGAAGTTGCAGCGTGGAGTGCCGAAGGAGTCCCACCATCCGAATTCGGAGCCTCATGTGGAGTCGGAGTCCCACTAGCACTACGTGAGGAATCCATCTATTTGTAATTGTAGACCTAGAATTCAAGTATAATAATATAAAAAATATTAGTAAATTCCTAAAAATTATAAATTTATAATGTCATTAGTGTAGCAAAATACAATATTAAGAAGAGGCAAGAGCCATGAAGTGCATCTATATATATATATATATATATATATGCAATAAAATTACAACACCCTATGACTGTCCAAACAACAACACTCTACTCTTAATGAAATGATAAAAATCCCTACAAAGTGAAAGACAAAATCGAGTAAATGAAAGACTCTAACAACATGAAGTGCAGACTCTCCTCTAAGAAATTAAAATGAACAAACTGTCAAGCAGAGTTTATCTTACAACATTTTAAACATTTAAACAAGCTGTCAAGAATAGTTGTAAATATAACAATACAAGGTATATTACAATTTGTAAATACAAGAATCATTGTAATCTGTCCAGCGTAAACACAAAATCTCAAGTGTCAAGTCTCAGACTCTCAACATCAGCAATCAGCGACACAGTGTAGTACAATAAGTTAGTAATAGTATAATATCGATGTGACTGTATTTTAACCACACAAAATACATATAAAATTAAAACTGAAAAATAGGTGAAATATTTGTAAGTTACATTACCTTTCTGACGTTCTATTCGTTGCTTTCGGCCTTCTTCGAGCTCACAGTCACTACCTTCTTCGAGTTCAAAGCCGCAAGTGAAGTGCAACGATGGTGATATTGCGATGCAACGATTGAAGCGATCTTGAAGGCAAATACAAGTAAGATGGATCAAAATATTAGAGGAATCAAAGTTCGAAATTAGAGATTGAAGTTGAGAGATAAGTAAAATCGTTAGGTATAAAAGAAGAGTTTTTATGTTTTGATTATTTTTATAGATGAATTGTAACGTTATTTTTTGGTTGTAGAGGTATAATCATTTATTAAGGTTTTGATTTTTCCAAGTTTATTGTGACTTTTGATTTTTCCAAGTGAAATCGAATCTGCAGAGTATTTAATTAGGATCCGTTGTTAACATTATTTTTTTAACAAAATGCATAATTGATTTTTTCTTTAATTTTAAGATTAATTTATTTAGTTCAGATAATTTTTTTATTTTAAATAATGAAATTTTTAATATTTGTTTAAAATTTTTCATTAAGAGACCTTAGACAACCATCTTAGCCAACCGCCTAATTCACCTAATGAATGAGCCGCCCTGGGCCACCCCATTGTCAATACATGCACATATACACCACATGACCAATATTGGTCTAGACAAATATGATTGCATTTGGTTAGCATATAGTAGAGAGAGAGGGTTGCTATTGTGATCAGGGTTCTAGAAACTGGCAAAAAGTGTTAGTTTAATTTATAGCTCATGAGATGGATCGATGGAGCAATAAAAGAATTTTTAGATAAAAGATGAAATATGATCAATTAATCTTATAACTTCGACAATTAATAATATTGCGGCGATTCTGTTGACTCTATTTAAATTCATTCCTTGGAAGAATTAAACAAAGCTAAGAACGTACGCATCCATATTATAAATGCATCAAACCAATAACTGAATCTTATCCGTGACTTTCATCATGACTAATTTTGGACGCTTAACGTACGGTTGCAATATTAATTTCTTCTTACATAAATGCATGCAGAATATATAGGGAATATTATTCTATAATATATCTCTTTATTCATCATTGTGTTCTCTCGAAAAAGCATTGTTGTGGCCTGTGGGGCAGTATTCATGCATATATAACACAATTATGATTCTTTTTTTTTCCATCGCTTTAGTTTATCTTATTTTTTTCTCTAACAAAAGACGTTGGGGCCGGTGACTAAAATTTTAAACGTCGCACACTGCACCTAAGATTACTTTCAAAGCCACGCTGCACCTCAACTCGTGATCTCTCCTAAAATTTCAAACCCAAGATCTAGCTACCACCATCTACAGATCGACCTTTTCCGAGGATCAAAATTGCTACATGCAAAAAGTACAAGTTGTCTTCAAAAATAAATAATAATTCTTCAAATTTAAAGAATTTTAAAGTTTTACTATTCATTTTTAAAGACAACTTGTATTTTTATTTCCTTCTCCTATTTTTATTTTCTCGTATTTGATTAAATATGACAAAAAAAATTTGATATGTATGCAAACTTATATTTTTAAAATATATATATATATTGACTAATCTAATGCTAGTATTCTTAGTTAAATAAAGATTAGCTATATTAGTATTTGACTAATTCAATGCCAATGTTTTTATCATTTGAAAACTTAGTCTTGCGGCCAACACCTTGTGCTAGAAAAAGAACTAAATCAGAAAACTAATACCATATTTACAAATACAACAAATTTACAACAACAAAAATTAAAATGAACAAAAATTAATGAGTAATGACTATGTAAATACCAAATAGTAAATTGCAATAACAACAAGTCAACAACAACAACAAATATAGGGTTTACTGAGAAATTGCAAATCATAAATAAATTTACAAATCGTGGCTATTGGCTCATGTGAATCCGATGAGCCATGAGGTAAATAAATGGCAAAATGCGACAGAGAGAGAGGAAAAGAAAATACCTTGGGGCCTTGGGCAGTGGGTCCGTGAGAAATGCGTGAGAGGAGCTGTGCGTGCAAGGAAAATGGCTCGAAAGGAGAGGCCGTGAGGAGAGGTGCAACGGCGAGAGCAAGGGACCAGTGTTGCTGAAGGGGCGACGGTGAGAGGGAGTGGACTCAGGCTGAAGGGGGATGGCTAGATGTGAGGGTCTGTTTGTGTGCAACGGCGTAAGACGCAGTACGCAGTGATCAGGGCTGAGGGCTGAGGGCTGAGGGGCGAGGGCTGAGGGTGACTCGAGACCGAAGAACGGAAGAAGAACTGAAGAAGAAAGAAAGAAGAAGAAGGAAGAAGAAATAGCTGGGGCAGTGGGGCGTTGCCGTTTACATACCCTAGCCTAAACGACGCCGTTTCTATTTCAATGGAACGGCGTCGTTTAGCTAAGTTTTTAAAAAAAACGTCGTTTTGCATCTTTATTTTTTTTTTTTAAACTTCGGAGTTTCGGAGTCGGAGTTCGATATAAAACCTGACTCCGACTCCGAAATCCGACTCCGAATCCGAAGTCGAAAATTTCCGACTCCGAATTCCGAACTCCGATTTCCGACACCGATCGGAGTCGGAATCGGAGCGGAGTTCGGACGGAATTCGGAATTCGGAAATTTTGCCCACCCCTATACTTCGCCATATTAGATTTTGCGCATGAGTGTTTTTTTTTTCATGATATTTAACTCTTTTATGATAGTTACTTGCTTGATAATAAATTAAAAAATGCTAGATTTAGAGAAATTCATATTTACTTGTCAACATGTCATCAAGCTCATTTAAATATCATCACCGTACATATTTGAAACTCATTCTTTATACTTTTGAGTTTTACACAATACATTTAAGAACAAAACAAATTTAAATGATAACAAACACAAATCATCTAAATGAGAAACAACGATACTAGTTTCATCCTAGCCAAGTCCAACGACTTAACAAATAAGCATATTCTTCCAAGTTGAAGTATGAAATTAAACTAGATGCACAAAAATATTTGTGAATGAAACTAAAAGCAATGGGAGGTGTACAACGAATTGCAATTTTATTAGACCAAAATTTCAACTTTGAATCGACACTTCAAAAACAAATCAACTTTTCCTTCACTTGAATAGACCACAGGATGTAGAACTAAAAATTGAGGCCCTAGTCCTACTAGGCAAGTGCTTTATTATGTTGCGTCAAGTACTTTCACTTTCTCAAACCACATAAGCCTATACCAAGCAACATGGGCATCACAATATCCTTGATCAACATACCTACAAAAGCATCTCCAACAATATAAAGAACGAAACAAGTATCAAACAAATGGAAGAGAACCACCCTTTGATGAGATGTAGACCAGATGGTAAGAAAATTTATCCTTCTGCTTATAACTGGACACTCAAGCCAATATATAACCACTAGGCCTATTCATTCGGGCCGAGTACACGTTTAAAATTTTATTTATTTCTTAATATTTTTAAAAAAAAAAAATTTAATGTTTAAGGAAATTTCGAATCCGGGTTCCGGATTTGAGAATCTGGAACCCAGATGAATACCCCTAATCACCACCAAAAAATTGGTATTTCTGCATTAATCAATAAGAAAACTGAAAACATCCATGACAAAACACCTCCCCCTTTCTTGACAGACCAAACTTACTAATAGGAATGCAATGAAAAGAATATAAACAAACACAGCTATTAATTTATGATCTGATGATAAAACTTATTAGAAAACTAGCTTCTACTCATATGAACTTCTAACAAGCAGCAGATTACAAGTATGCAACAACAAGATGACCACAATAAAGTGGAATCCATCAAAAGAACCACTGGAGAAGTAATAAACATAAATTAGCAAAAAATAAGTAATAAATTAAACACACACAAAAAAATTTCTAGAACCAAAGGAGCAGACAATAAATGCATAAAAACCATGGTCATGGTAATGCGACAGAAAGTGAAATCAGCTCACAGTACTGAAATCACCATATCCTTCTCTCTTTCATCACAGAAAAAGAATATTATTTATGGAATGCACTAAACAAAAGCATAAGCATCTTAACTTGAGTTTCCCAGTTTGTCAAAGTAGAAGCCAAGTTGCTATTTATGTACAATATCTAAGCAAAAATATTTTCCAAATCCATGACAACATACAAGACTTTTCAGTAGTGTGAAAAAAAGCAAAACCTAAATTCAAAGACTAGCATAAATTAGGAGCATCTCTACCTATTCTAGCAATTAATACTTCATTCATAGGATATTTGTTGCCAACAAAAACGGAGGAGGGATTGGAGGAGAGGTAGATTTTCTGAGTAAATTACAGTCTATATTGAAATAATCAAAATGCTCAGACAACAAGCATCAGTTCAACTAAAAAAGCGAAAATATTGAAATAAACAGTGCATCCTTCTGAGGTCCGCTTTAGCCATTTTGTTGCTAATGTTCGGAGTTCATTATTTTCTTTATTAAAAAATTGCGTAGTGTTCAGCTTCATATCATTACGATGTTCAAGGAAATGGGATGGGGTGATTGACTGCACACGCTGCATATGAACACCAAAAAAAATGAATATGCATATATAATGATTGAAAGACGTTCAACTAAAAATAGAACATAATAATTGAAAGTTCAATTAAAAAGTTCATATCGTTTCAAGAATATTCTTTGTTTAAAGCTTTTAACAATATTTTGATTAGTTATAGCTTAAAATTAGTATGTATTGTGCCTAATTAATTAATGTGTATTTGTGCGCCCAAAGCATATTGACGCAAGAAAGAGTATTAGAAGTGCACTACGTACGTACCTCAAACCGTAGCATTTCATTTTTACCTTTGAGCATGAACTCCATGCTTTAAATAATTCTCCAGTTACAAGCATTGGTGGAATCAAGAGTATCGCAGACACATATTCGTGAAATGGATATTTCCGCCTCAGACCAGGTATGAATGCACCCATTATAATGACTGGGAGAACCTGAAGGCACCCAAAGTCATAACAATGAGAAAATATCTTTGAGGACAAGGAAATCTACACAAAATATCTTTAGCTAAGTTAATATAATCTCAAAGGGCTTTCTCTCCATAAAAAATTCAAAGAGAAATACTGGCCCAAGTATCTGACCCTTCTTATAATCATGGGACTGCTTGGAACTTAACTATTTATCAATGAAAAGTTCTCCCTATATGAGGTATTTGCTTCCTTCTTTAATGATGATTCCATGTTCACAAGTCAAGTCCAAGACCTCAGACTCACAGGAAAAGCCTCCCCCGGATTGTATTCCCAGTTCAACCATTTTCACTCCTTGCCATAACTGAAAAGATACCTGTTATAACATATAAACATAAATATTAAAAATGACAAGACAAGAGTATGCCATGTTTATTGATATCCGTGGAATGAAATAATATATCTCTGTTATCAAAGTTGTTTGCACACCTGGAATCCATATTTCATGCTCACATGACCAGATGCCATGTTGATCAACATTCGTAGGATGAAAAATGGACTAAGTCGATGAATGCGCTGCATTAATAGAAAACAAAAACAAAAAGCACATGCAAGGTTAGATTTTTCTTGAGTCATTAGGCTACTTCCAGCCCCTACAATTGAGAACATCAGGAGAAACTAATGCTGACAAACATTCATTTACTTCCATAATTCATTTAAGTAACAACTAATATGTAACAAGTCAGAAACTTCCTTGCATTTTTGTTGGATAAGAATGGATCATACCCACCTTGCCACAATAAGATTAAAGCAAACCAACTTCGCTTATGAATTAACAATGTATAGATGATTTATTTACTTTTGCAAATAGGGAGTATTTAAAATTGGAAATACTCCAAAATACTAAAAAATCTAGCCCCCAAGGGAATTATTAAACCAGTAATATCTGCATAAGAAAATAGGACCTACAATCTATATAAATGATATATCATCATCAAAATCTTATTAACGCGTGAATATTTTCCTAATCTTAACATACCCAGCTTGGCTTGTACGTTCTTGTTGCCTGTCCTCATCATTCTCAGCCCAATGGATAAAGAAATTCTTTAAAAAATCCAAATCAAAAGAGAAACAGAGCTCTACAGAGAGTTATCAGTTCTGAAAGCCTAATCCAAATCAAAATAAGGAAGACACATTCCACATATCATGACCCTAATCCTCTGTTTTCATCAAACCCTAACATAATTTTTTTTTCCAAATATGCTAAAATCGATAGTCATTGTACAAAAGCAAGCTAATAATATAGTATTCACTGAAAACTAACATAAGATTATAAGTATTATAGAGAGAGAGGGACGAGCAGAGAGGGAGACGAAATAGAGACTGAGACTGATAGACGTACGAGAGAGATGATCGGTGAGACAGAGAAAGAGAAAGACACTCACCTGCTAGGCGAGGCAACGTCACCGTGATAGTGGCAGAATGTGTGGAGAAGATAGCAGCGCGGGCAATTGGAAATCACTGTGCAAAGCCTCGAGCGAGAGAGAGACACAGAAAGAGAGGGAAAATATAGCGGGAAAGAGGGAATTAATAGAGAAACTAGGTGCAGGCAATCGGAAGCTATCTACAACCGTAAACCACTGGGCGAAGCCTTGAGCGAGAGAGACACAGAAAGAGAGGGAAAATATCGCGGAGAAGGGGGATTTGATAGACAAATTAGCCAGTGTATTCCGGCGATTTTTTTTAATTGACATAAATAAACAACCGAATTAGTAAAATAGACCTTTTGCGGTGAAATTTACCCCGCCAGAAATAAAAATAGTCCCAAATGCTCTGTTTTCCTGTAGTGTATAAAATTTCTTTATTGTAAAATGTATCTAATGTATCATATAAAATCATGTAAAAAAATAACTATAGTGCTTTTCACGATGAAATTAATCTCTCGAGCCAAATGGTTAAGATAACAAAAAGTACAGTCTAAATGGAGGGACTTGGCATAACTAGGCGGGCCGTCACAGTACAAAAAAGATTAGAAAAAAACTATGAGCGGACCATCCATCTAATTGAATGAAACAAAATTAATATTTGCCAACTATTCCAAAATGATATTATCGACAGATCAAAACTGAAAATAAATACAAGTAGACACGGACAAAAATATATATATATATATATATATATATGTGCATATATGACAGGAACACACTTAAAAGTGGACAGAGACGACAATCGATCTCTCCGACTTGACTGCCTGACTAATCTTTCAACTGTATCCACTTCAAATTCTGTTGACGTATGATGGATCAAATATTGACTACCGATTCTGTTGTAGCTCTATCATTCCAAGATAAGTACTGCTACAGTAAAAAAAAATTATACAAAAATAATTTTACAAACTGTCGTACTTTCATCTAATCTATTAGACTTACTTTACAATAAACAATTTTACAATCTAACGAATCACGTCATGCCACATTAATTTGTAAGATTATTTTTGTGTAATCTTATATGGTTAAGAGTATTTTCCTTCCAAGATTTGGTAATAATGCTGGTTGATGCTTATGTTATTTTGTAAGCCCTTCTTTCCAAGACACTGCCTTGCATCATTGCCACAAACTCATTATAATCAATGCGCCCATCCTGTAAAGAATACAAAGAGTAAATCTCACCAAAATATGATGAACTATCTTTGTACCCAAAAGAATCTGAACAAGCATTTGGTAGAAGTCATTTACGTTATCCTGGTCAACTTCACGAATTATATCTTCTAGCTGAGTGTCTTCTAAGCCAAACCGTTCACAGGCTTGTTGGAGTTCATCTTGAGTGATGTATCCACTCCCATCTTTGTCGAAGTATGAGAAGGCTGCATACAAATGATCCTCCCTCTGGATCTTATTTAGATGGAGCATTGCTGCTATGAACTCCCCATAGTCTATGGTACCACTGTTGTCAATATCTGCCTGAAATTTTACAAGAAAGGGAAAGATTTGTTCAAACAAATAGAGCACGGGATACTTGAACCATAGAGAAATTCAGTGACACGAGGCAAATACAAGGCATTCTATGTATCTTTTTATACAAATAATCAGGCACTTTGGTCTTATGACTGCAGATACTCACTCAAACGGACCCTAATCATGGTCGAAGTCAACTAGAACTACTCAACTTGAACAGAGTACTGCGATGCTTTCCAACCCCAAAGATAAGGCAACAAAAGGAGGAGGGAATGCTTTTTAGGAACCAAAAGCCACATGCACAAGTAAAACTCTCAATGTGCATGCTAAAATAGCACTTACAGCTTGCATCAATCCACTAATTTCAGAATCCTTGAGAATGCATCCCACTCTATCCAAACTGTTTTTCAGTTCCTCTATCGTGATTTGTCCACTGTTATCTGTGTCTATCATCTTGAACATTTCTTTCAGACCTGCAATTTCCTCTTCAGACAAACTTTCAGCAATGATCTACAAAATTAGCATACGTCACAAGTCAAACCTTAAGTACATATCAATCCTGGGATTGAAAAGATCGCCAGCACAAATCTTCAGATGCAATGATACTTAAAAGAGCCATAAATATTTACAAAATCGTTTCCTTTTTAGTTCTCAACTATATACAAAAGCCAAGATGTCTCATCATACCAGGAAAATGTAGATATTAGGGTGACAATATCTGACAACCCGTAAACCCAACACAACACAAAATTTGCAAGTTTGTATTTGATATAAATGGGTTTGGGTCAAAACGTGTTGAACCGTAAAACACAATTAATAAATAGGTAAATAACGATTAATCCGAAATCAACATGCAATAATCCATTTGAACTTTATTTCAAAATTACAATTATATTATTGTTGGATTATAATATTGGTATTCTCAATATGCTTATGTTTTTATGACTGAGATTATAATGCTTGATCTATGCAGCTGTGCTCATATATGTTATTGTCGGGTTTGTACTATTAGTTTTATTAGAGATTAAAATCTAAAAAATATTTATTTTTATTGTTAGTTGTTAGCAGGTAGTCTTCTCCTTTTTTTTTAGAGATATTGTGGCTACTAATAAATATAGATTTTAACTTTTATGTTAAATTATGTTAATCAAGTCAAATAGGTATACTGGTTATTTCAGTCCATTTACATGAAACAGGTTGAAAAATGAGTCATGCATGTTGATCCATTTCTAATTAATTATTAAACGAGTCAAAAAGGGTGACACGACATGTTAATTAAGTGGGTCGTGTTAGGGTTGACCCATATAGTCAAATGTCCATGACTTGACTTGACTTGACACAACGCAAACATGACCCGCAAACACGAATTGTCACCTTTAGACTACTAGATATTCAACAAAAACATCTTCTTACAATTTCCGCAACGGATAATTTCATTAAAACCAAATGATGTCTTAATCATGAGTACCATCATGCACTTATGGTTTGTGATACAAAATATATTCAGAATGAAAACCAAGATGTGCCGACGTGCTATCCCTGAATTAGTGTCGAAAATGAAAAAGCACTCACTCTGATAGCCATTTTCTTTAACTTGTTCATGGCAGAGAATTGCTTCAAGCGAGTTAGAACTGCAGAATCAAGAGGCTTATCCGGAGCAACACCGTCAACCTGAGCCCAAGGGTGACCTGAAGAAGAACAAAGCATAAGTTAATGGGCTGTAAATCCTTAGGATTACAGAAAACAGAAAGAACATTCGTATGAGAGAATGAGATAGATTAAATAATTATCTGATGCAGAGATTGATAGCCTTTTGACATAGATTTTCTTTTAAAAATACATTTACTGCTTGAAAAATACAATATTCATAATCTTCTGATAATGCATTTAGAATATGTTAGGATGGCCTTTTGATTATCCTCTGTCCCCTAAATTATAGAAATACGAGAGTTATGAGCCACCTTCCTACCACCAGCTATCCAACTTGAAAGGAAATGATTTTAGAAAACAGAAATTCTTTACAGTATATGGGACTGCAATTATCTATTCTAAGTTCTTGCACTCTCTTGATCGGACAGGGTAAAAACACATTTACCTTGAAAAATATTGAAGAGTTAAGTGGAGGAAAAGTTCAGGGATATGGGTCAAATGCTGATGGCTTCATTCATCATGCCACACAACCTCTTAGTCACACGAACATACATACCACGGGAGAATGTAGCGAGACCGCTATCACTTGTTTCACCTGCCTGAGGAAGACTAAAGATGATGGCTCAAATGATGATGGTTTGTTTAATCATCATGTCACACTACCTCTTAGTCACACAAAGACAAAACTGCAGGGAAATATGGTGAGACCGTTACCACTTGCTTCACCATGCCTTCTCTTAAATTTCAAAAGATACCCTGAAAGTATTACAAGACTTTGTTTCTGCAATATATTATGGTAGGAACTGGGGACAGAAGGATATTGGAAGAGAGGAATGGTTGATGTTTGGGCTGTCCACTGTTATGGCTGTCTTACAAAATCATATTGAAAGAAGCTCGTAAGCATGATCAAATCTAGTTTTATGTTTTCAATATTCACTAATTTAAAAGATTTTCCAACAGTCTTTAGACCAAAAGGCATTTTGTCACAAAAACAACTTCAATTCTGTATTGATGCATGAGTGGTCTACCAATCCAAGGAAACTATTAGAATTATTTGTCATTTCCCTTGTTTCCATCTATAAATTTATACGACTCCCAAAGGCCTATGACTTGTACCCCAAAGGCAAAGATATCACCATCCGCCACCCATATTTGCGACTCTCCATGGTATTGTTGTATATGAAACATTTGACCAGTTTGATGTAGATTGTCCTCAAGCATCAAGATCAAGCATGATTGCTGAAAGACAAATGCACGCTTGCTTGTACTTTGCAGCAAAACAATATAACCCATCCAAAGAACTCAAATAGCAAACTCAAAATAGTACCATACAGCATAACTCACCATTTTCTTAAATATGAAGAACTTCCAATCATGCATCTTGAACAAAAGGATAAACAATTAGACAGTAAAGTCCTGCCATTATGTTAAAGATCAAGTCGTTGATATATGCATACTCACAAAGAACTTCATGGGCTGTCAGCCGCTTCTTGGGATCTCTTACAAGCATTCTTTGAACCAGATCCTTTGCACTTTCTGATATACTAGGCCATGGTTCTGATATAAAGTCAAGTTCCCCTTTCAGGACTTGCTCAAAAATTCCTTGCTCTGTTTCTGGTATTTAACATAGCATAGGATACCAAAAAAATTAGACAAGATGTTTATATATGCCGGTTAAATGCATATAGAATCTGGAAAGCTATGAACCATGAGATTCTCACCATCCCAGAATGGGGGGACGCCACTTAGTAAGATGTAAATGATCACCCCTGCACTCCAAACATCACATTCTTGACCATAATGCTTCCGCAACACTTCCGGGGCCACATAATAAGGGCTTCCAACCACATCAGTGAAAGTTTCACCTGAGTGGATGAATTACATTCTCGAGATCAGACATGGAAGGGGACTATCTAAAAGAGTTTGCAGGAAAGCAATGAATATGTCAACAAGTACAAATTAAGCACAACCATAGTGAGACTGTATGTTAGCTACAAGAATATATCGCTTCCAAAATAGAACATCGGAGTTGTTAGTTTCGGGACATGCAATGGCTAACTATATGGGCATGGAATAGCAATGCTAATCAGCCAATCAAGCCAACAATTTTCACGTTAGCATTTCCTATGTGTAAGGATTTGAATCGCTTGGTCCGTTCATTAACTAGATTTTGATGGTTTGCGGTGTGTACTTTTGTTATCAAATATTTGTGGACCAATATGCGGACTTTTTCATTCACAGGATAATTATCCAAATTCGTACAAACATAGAAAAACATAATTTTTCATAAGTTATAGGGAGTAGATCTTTGTTGCCTATATGCATGATATTGTATGCTCAAACAACCAGCAGTAGTAGAAAGCTCCGAATCGTGATCTCTTATATAAACTACTAACATAATCAGCATATTACCAATCAAGAATGAATATACCTGGTCGAAAGAACACCGAAAGCCCAAAGTCTATTGTTTTAAGTGGCGACTCCTCTTCCTGGTTGATAAGGAGAAAATTCTCTGGTTTCAAGTCCCGATGCATAACACCCAAAGAATGGCACGCTTCCACAACACCAACTATTATCCTTGCAAGCTCAGCTGCTTTTCTCTCTGTATAATGCCCCTTCTGTATAATTCTATCAAAAAGCTCCCCACCTGCACAAAGCTCCATAACAACATGGACGGCCACAGCATCCTCGTAAGCACCCACAATTTGAATCACATTGGGGTGACCAGCCAAGTGGTGCATTATCTGAATCTCCCTTCTAACATCCTCAACATCCTCCTCTGTCGTCAGTTTTCTCTTTGCAATAGACTTGCAGGCAAACTCTTTATTTGTTCCTTTCTCTAAGCACAGAAAAGTCGTCCCAAACTGCCCTTGTCCGAGCTTCCGACCCAAAGTGTATTTCTCCTTTAAATTTGCCGTTTTCCTCCCCAACACAGATTCCATTTGAAGTCCCACGCTCGACGCCATCTTCATATGACTGGGTTTCTTTGGTTTCCCTGCATCCGCAGCATTATTCCCCTCCTCTTTGACCTCTTGCTTAACGGGGTTTTCCTCTACGCCTTGCTTAACGGGTTTTTCCTGCACGTCTTGCTTAACGGGTTCTTCTGCTACATCTGGCTTAACGGGTTTTTCCTGTCCGTTTTGCTTAACCGGTTTTTCTGCTGCCTCTGGTTTTACGGGCTTTTCAAGTTCTTTTACTTTAGCTTGCTCATTGGCAATTTTAACCATCTCAGGTGGCGTGCTCTGAACTGGCATTGGAGCATCGGAGCCTTTAGCAGAAATGTCGGGTCCTGTCGGGGCGTCGGGACTTTTAGAGAAATCCAGAGTTGCCGGAGTTTTGCTACTGGCTTCAGCGCTCGGTGGGGGAAGCCGGCCGTCCTCTGGGGGCTGGGTTCGCCAGACGGCAGCCGACACAGATTGCAAGAATCCATTAGCACCAAGATTTGGACCTACACATGTGTTCCCCATGAAAATATACCAACCTCTCAAGTCCTTAGTAAATCCCTCTCTGGAATTCCCAACATCCTAATTGACCTAAATTCCTTAATCCCCTAAACTATAAAGACATTCAAGCTCCAGCTGTGTGTTCAGATCAGAGACCTTGAGTCAATTCATAAACCATTACCCAACAACGGTTTTTTTTGGTTCCTGAAAACGTACGTTTGGAAATGCTAATGCCTAAAATTGCACCTAAGCTATCCTCCATAGGAATCAAACTCGTAGTTCACCGAAGTTTTCAAAAAGGCTACTACAATTTGTACAATGATCAGAAGAATTACTTTCAATGACGAAATGAAATGTCAGGAAGGTGTCATAGACCCCAAAATCCGAAAACTAAGAAAATCTAATAAATCAGTCCGAATAATTACAACAAAATGATATGACAGAAAAAGGGAAATAAATTAATTAAAAGAATAGTTCGATCGAGATAGATGAGTTTGGGATAAGAAAACATCTTCAAGGAGTGAAATGAAATGGAGGAAAAAGAGAACAAGTACAGGATATGGACCTATCGAGATTGAAAGCGGGGGATAGAGTCGTTCTGAAGAAGAAGAAGACGACGCTGACCAAAATATCCGATACCCCGGAATTATCTTTATTCGAAGATGGAGAAGACGCCATGTCCAGGTTGTTTAGCTAATGCAGAGGAGAGAGGGAGAGAGAGATTGGCGCGAGAAAAACCATGGATTAAAAGCGAAGGAGAAATGATAGCGTATTATGGCCGTGATTCAATACATGCAAATACATGCATGCATGTTTTATTCGAACCGGTGGTTTTAACGACGTCGTCGAGCATTGTACGGTATAATGGTTATCTTTTTTTTCCCCGGTCGGTACACTAGTTATCTTTTGAGTTACTGAGTATCTTCAATATATCTATATTTTCCGTATGTTCGTTTGAAGATAATTTTTATTAGCAATTAATCAAAACTTATGTCCCGTTTGTATTTGTGAGTGGATTCATCTCATTTTAATTTATTTTAAATTTTAAATTTTAAATTTTAAATTTTAAATTTTTATATAAAATATAATTTTTTTAAATTTCAATACATCTTTTTCAATTTTCAATATAATTTTTTTAAATTTTAAAATAATAATAATATTTAAAAATAAATTCATTTCAACTAATCTAAATTCATCTCATTTCATCTTTAAATTTAAACAAGACCTTAATGTTAGAATAAAGATGGTTATCAAAGAATAATGCTTCTCTTCGTTTCATAAGAAAATAGATTATAAATGAAACGATTAAAACATTTATTGGTATTAATAAATATTATCAACTTCAAGTGTTTTTTTTTTTTGAAGATAACATTGTCATTAATTAATGGAATTCTAAAGGCCATTCAATGAGTCATTATATAATAGTCCATTTCAAGTTATGTTCTTTCTTGTTAATTTCTAACCATATATTATAAATAGAATTATTTTATCGTAAGAAAAACGGTACACAATTTACATTATTTAAATAATAATAAATTTGATTTATAATATTTAAATTTTAAAATTAATCTTCCAAAATAAACTATACCATGTATATATATATGGCACAGTAATATATAACACTGATCCCAAAATAATAAACTTAAATTTTATGTTTAACTATTGGTTTGGAAAATTTCTAAATACATTTACAAATTAAAGGAATTTTCTCGTCGTGATTTAACAAATTATAACGTCATTTTTACTATACATTTTCCAATGTAGAAGGAACTTCTTAGTTCTTACCCCTTCTGTCAATTCTGTTTTTAATCTCGTACTTGACCAAATGTTTCTTCATATTTTTATGTTTTAATATATTTGATTTATTTGTAAGTTTGTTTTAAATGGATCTTGATGTTCTTAAATTGCGAATAAAAATCTTTTGAAATTGACCATATCGCGTGAACCAATGGCTTGAAATTCTTTGATTATAAGATCACTTCTTAACTACTAATTACTATCGTGTAATCTGCTTAAAAAAAAAACTATCATATAATCTAATTAAAAGATAAATGCTATTTTCATGGAGATTTTGATAGTGGGATTTTCAATTTTTTTTTTTTTTTACGTAATAATTAAAGATGTATATTTTAATAATATTTTAATTTTATAAAAATATTAAAAATTATTAAAAAGAAGTTTTTGACTCCGGTGGCCATGCTTATTATCAAAAGCACACCTGAAGGAGGAGGGGCCACAGGCCCACACCCTTCCACCAAAAAGGCCAAAATGTCGGATTTGTGACGTTTGACTTCTATGTAAACAATCAGAAGTGACAGAAACTTCTGGATAATCTGAACTGCCTCAAGTCAAGAAACGTAAAGAGGTGCATTTTCATGGTATTGTTCTCGAAAATCAAACACCGTGTAAACTATTGGACTCTTTTGAGAACCTACCCTTCCTTCACGTTGAATTTATATAAGTTGGTATAAAATTATCGCTTATTTATAGATTTTATTATTTATTAACACTTATTTTACTTATAAACTATACTTCTTCTTAATTAATAAGTCAAATAAATAAATATTTCTTTAAATGAGGTGTAGAGTATAAAATCAAACTTGAACTCTATTTTTAGATGATATAAAATTATAACTTATCTTACAAATTTAAACTGATAAAAAAATATTAATTTAAACTCTATTTATTATATCCTAACAGTTGAATGAATTTATTAGGCTTTATTTTGATACAATTACCTAAACACACCCACAATACGAAACTAATATATTTTGAGAAAATTTCTTCTTTTCTAAAAGAACCTAAACAAGAAGAAACCCATATAATTGGAGGAATGACTTTGACTATGACTGAATTATCTTTTTCTTTATAATTTGATCACTTTCTCAAGTCTCAACTGCTACGTTAGCCTGCAAAATCTTACCGAAAACAGTCATCAATGGAGAAAAAAAAAAAAAAGGAGCATTGGCGCCAACTCTTTCCATCCGTGCTTGGTTATAATGGTGTTAAATGTGTTTGAAAAATTAGCTCTTAAATTGAGAGAGGGAGGATCAGAGGGCGACAAATTGGACCTATATTTTTTTAACCTTGCATGGAGGTTTTGGTATAGGAGAATCAAGTGGCCGGAGTTTGAGCAGGTTAGCTTAATTATGTCCTCAGCATGTCATTAATCATGCTTTAGGACTACTTATGCACAGTTTTAAAGCTGTGAAACTTAAATCCCACCTGCAACTCAGATCTCATCTTGGTTGGAAACCTCCTCCTGGGGGCTTTGTTCATGGATTTGCAACAAGTTGGCATCTGATCTGTTCTAAGGGGTGAAGTTGGAAATGTTCTAGCTGCCAGTAAAGTGGAGGGTAGGAAATATGGTTGCTTATAAGTTAGCCCGTTATGCTTGAGGTATTCAGGATATTTAAATGTGGTGTGATTGTATTTTAGACTTCCTTTATCAAGTCATTTAGCTAGATAAATGTCTGTAATTGTTATCTCTAATGAAGTTGATTGGATTTGTTATTAAAAAAAAAAAAAAAACTCTAATTAAAAGATATTTATATACCGCTACCATAATTAATCAACCTTGTAAGTTAATATAGAAGATACACAATTGAGACATGACAATTAAGACATGACGTGTAAAAATAAAAATAATTTTTTTTTTTAATTTTTTTTTTTATTTTTTCAATGTCAACAATGTGAGTGTAATATTTATTAATCAAGAAATTATATACACCATGGGTAGTGATACCCTTACAACTTTACTACTCCTTATTTACTACTTTTAAGTGTATTTTTTTCTTCTTTAAAAAAAAATTAAATAGTTTTTTAATATCCTTAATTATTAAGAATTTTTTTTTTTAAATATACAACTTAACTAATAATTATTTCTTTAATCACTAAATAAAAGACAATTTTAAAAAAATTAAACAACTAAAAAAATAGTAAAAAAGTTATAAACTATTATTTTCCAAACACCATTATATATACCACTATTTTATTTTTATTCTATTATATAATATGTGGTATATTTATCATTATGGATGAATTTTTTTTTAGATCCTTCTTGATGATAAATATGCTACATTTTATATAATAATTTTTTTGTTGGAAGGGGCCGGCTCGGGTTTCCAAATTAAACACCCACACGCCCATACCAATATTCTGATAATGAAATTTCAATATTTTAGTTTAATAATTAAATAATGTATTTTTTAATATTATTATGATTTTAAAAATAATTATTTATTATTATTTATAAAATACATTAAAAATGTTTTTTTACACCTGTGGGATCCCTTCGGAATCCCATGAGTGGCTGTATAGCCTGCACGTTATCAAAAGCACACCTGAAAGAGGGGCCAGACTCTTCTAGCAAAAACGGCCAGAACGTCGGATTTGTGTTTGACTTCGGCTACATTAAACAACCAAAAGTGTCCGAACATTCTGAATAGTTTGAACTGCCTCCAGTCAAGAAACGAAAAGAGCTGCATTTTTATGGTATTGTTCTCAAAAATCAAACTAAATAATAAATTTATCATGTTGATGTGATTATTAATATCCTATTTATTTTTTTTAGAGATGAGATAAAATAAAAATTAAAAAAATAAAATATTTTGTAATATTAATTTTATTTTAACATTTGAAAAAATAATTTTAAAATTAAAAAAAAAATAATTATATTTTACATAAAAATTTAATTTTTAATTTTTTCTCTCAAAATAAATTTGGACTAAATTTTGATAGCGAGAGGAATAGAAAGTCAAACACTGTATTAACTATATATTGGACTCGTTTGAGAACCAGCCCTTGCGTCATGTTGAGCTTATGTACGTTCCAATTTGGCAGGCTTTATTTTGATACAATTGCCTACATTACACACACCCAAAATATGAAACTAATATATTTTGATAAAAATTTCTTTTCTTTTTGAGATGGTAATCAGTGGTAACCCGTCGAAGTAAGACGTTGATCTGACTCCTGAGATCTCTCTCTAAGGGCAATGTTGAGTTATAGCAAGTTGGTTATGAATAATAGTAAGTTAAGAAAATGAAATGAATTTTATAAAATTTATTTAAAATGAGTTTATATATATTTAGATGTTAATATGAGTTTAAATATATTTATGAAAAATTAAAAAATATTATAGATTTATCGTTTACATATAAAGAGATATTGAGTTAAAAAAAAATTATAGATATAATTTGTAAAAAGAAAAAAAAAATAAAAGAAATTTGTAATTTAAAAATTAAATATTTAAAAGATTCAATTTAAAATTAAATTGAATTAAAAGACGTCAATTCACCACAAATTTTGAAAACGTGACTATAGATGAACCTAAAAGAGAAGAGAATTATATAATTGGAGGAATGACTTTGACTCTGAATGAATTTGACTATCTTTTTCGTAAATTCTCTAGTTCGACTGACCATGTCTTGTTTTTAAACTTTTGAGTACTTTCTCAAGTCTCAACTGCTACGTTAGCCGGCAAAATCTACGGAGAACAGTCGTCAGTGGACCAAAAAAAAAAAACCCTAGGAAGACTAATTCAGAGCATACTCTAGATTTGTCGTTTTTCTTCCTCCTAAACGTTAAACAGACGTCACTCAATTTCACTCCCCACTCCCCAGCTCGTCTCCCAACCAATATAAATATAATATGGGACTTGTAAACATGAAGGCAAAACCAGACTTCTTGATCTCTACTTCTGCAACTCAAGCTCATGAGCATCACAGTTCAAAAAGAAACCATGAATTCGATTGTTGAGAACCCTGTTTTGAGCTCCCAAATAAGATCAAAGCAATTGCAGGGTCCGAGGCCTGAACCTCTGACCGTGAGCAAAAGTTCAACAAAGATCAAAAAGCCAATTCCAAGTCAGAAAACTAGCCGTTCTCCAGTTATAACATATCTGCAATCTCCCGAGGTCATTCACGTTAGACCTGAGGAGTTTATGTTTACAGTGCAACGCCTTACAGGGAATCATCAAGCGCCAAGCGTTGTTGTTGCTGCTGCTGCTTCTTCTTCTTCTTCCTCGCATTCTTACTCTTCTACCTCTTGTGTGATGGCGGCCGATGAAACCATGGGCATGGGAAGCTCAAGCAGTGGCAAAGTAGAGATTAATTATAATGGTGGGTTAGCGATATGGTGTCGATGCAGCTCTTGATGTAGAAGATCTCTATAGCTTTATATTAATATGTCAACATAGATCTCTAAGCTAGCGATGTAGAAGAAGATTACAGTTCATGTAGTTGTTCAAATGTTACTGCTTAAAAAAGTATGACTCAGTCTATATAGGGAATCTGTGTGTATAATATTGGAGATCGACAGTATTTTCTTTAGTTTTTTAGGTCGGGGGCATGCCCTCTCCTTTGAAATGGGCAGTACAAATGGATCCAAAATCCACGTCAGAGCTCTCTCTCTCTCTCTCTCTCTCTCTCTCTCTCTCAGCCAACTCAAACGTCGTCAAACACGCCTTAAGGAGGCCAGGCGCCGGCGAACTCTTCCAGTACACTAGATGCATTGTTTACATGGCCGTATTCTTACGTACTGAATCCAAACATTTTAAAAGTCGTTAAAATAATAATGGGAGAAAGATAAGTAGAAGTTAATATAAGAAACACACAGTACGAAGACATCGTTCTTTTTGTGGTAATTTATGCGAAGTCAGCATTAATATTATATTATCTAAATGGCCTTAATATGAGAAAATGTATAATATTCATTCATCTCCCAAAATGTAATTACAAGAGGCTATTTATAGTAAGCCTGTGTACAAAGTCCAGTATAATACTGATTTACTAAAACAGAAGTAAAAATATTATATTGACATAACAACACTTCTATGTACACGGGTAACATAAGAAATACATTTTAAAAGCTTATAAAGACTAATGTTAGGTTTGGATATTGAGAATCGTTAAAAAGAGTTGTGAATAGTATTAAAAAATAATAATAAAATATTAAATAATAAAAATAAAATAATGAATAATAATAATAAAATAATAAATAGTAATGAAATATTATGAGAATATTTAAGAGTGTCTTGCACGCCAAATATAGCCCAATACTCTCCCTCAAGATAGACTATATATATTGACTAGTCCCATCTTGCCAATTAAGTGATTGAACTAGTATAATTCAAGATATTTGGTCAAAACATATGCTATTTGATTATTTGTTTTGACATGGAAAAGTTTGATGATACCAACCTGCAACTTCTCTCTTACAAGTGATAATCCAAATCAATATATTTTGTCATTTCATGATATTGGATTAGAGGCTATGTGGATTGATGCCTGACTATCACAGTATACTAGTAATGCTTGTGAATGTTCAACTCCAAAATCAACTAATAAACTTTTTAATTATATCAATTCACAAACCGCAACAACAATGGCTTTGTATTCTGACTCAACAGATGACCTAAAAACAATGTACTGCTTCTTTGATTTCCAACCAACTAAATTATCACTCAAAAAAATAGTGTAACTAGTTATTGACCTTTTGGTATCAAGGCATGCTGCCCAATCCAAATCAGTATATATTTTGAGTTGAAAACTAGTTGAAGAAGAGGAGAAAAATAAGCATAGTCCAATAGTATTTTTAATATATTGAACTATCTTATATGCTACTGCCAGATGGGGTTTTCTTGGCTCATGCATAAACTGACTTAACCTTTGAACAGAATATGTAATTTCTGGCTTGTAATAGTTAAGTAAACCAGTCTTCCAATTAATCTTCTAAATTGAAAAAGGTCTTCTAATGCATCAACATCACTAGCATTGAGACTTCAATTTTGTTCCATTGAGGAATTAGCTGGTTTACAGCCAATCATACCGCAGCCTTCAATAATTTCTAAGGAATACTTCTTTTGATAGAGATCAATTTCCAGGTTAGGTTTGGATGTTGAGAAATATTGAAAATAGTTGTGAATAGTAGTAAAAAGTTGATGAAAAGTAATAATAAAATATTGAATAGTAATAAAAAAGTAATAAATAATAATAAAAATAGATAAAAAGTAATAATAAAATAAGTAATAGTAGTGAAGTATTTTGAAAATATTTGAGAATGTCTTGCGCGCCAAACGTAGCCTTAGAATTTCTTGTAGCCTCTAGATCCAAGAAATACTTTAATAGTCCTAAATCCTTTAGTTTGAAATGAGTATTCAAATAAACCTTTAAAGAATCCAGTGCTGCAACATTATTACTAGCAATTAAAATGTCGTTAACATAGACTAAAAGCATGATAACTGAGTTGCCTTCAACTTTTCTAAATAGGGAGTAATCTGAATTTGATTGAGTGAAACTATTAGCCAATAAAGTGGATGAAAATTTTACAAACTATTGTCTTAATGCTTGTTTTAAGTTATACAAAAACTTTTTAAATTTGCAAACCAAACGGGACTCCCCCTTATTGTCAAAACCAGGTGACAAAGATATGTAAACCTCATCTTGGAGGTCACCATTTAAAAAAGTATTATTCACACCCATTTGAATAATATATCAATTTTTGACAACAGCAATAGAGAGAAAAATTCTATTGGAAGTTTTGCTATTGGACTAAAAGTCTCATAATAGTCAAAACATTTCATTTGAGTGTACCATTTGGTCACCAGTCTAGCTTTGCACAATTTCACATTGCCATCTAACTTTAGTTTCAATTTGTATACCCATTTACAACCAACTGGATGCTTACCAATAGAAAGATAAACTAAGTCCTAGGTTTGATTTTCTTCAAGAGCTAAGATTTTTACTTGCATAACAAATCTCCTTCAGGCTAAAAAATAGCTTCAAAGTAGGTCTTTGGCTCAATCAAGATAAAGGTCGCAAAAACAATGGCTTTGTGAGCAGAAGATAATTTGTCATAGGTAAGATAATTATTGAAAGGATGACAAGTACTTGAGGCAGGAAAACTAGCATCTTGTTGAGGAAAGGAATGAGTAGACTACATTGTAGCTTGTTGACAGTGATAAGACTAGAGATATATAAGAAGTTGCTTGGATCTAGTTGATATCCTAAGAGTATCAATCTGAGGAGATGTCTCAGCAACTATATCAATAAGATTAGTGACTGAAACTAGAAGTGGAACAATGTTAGAATTAGAAGCATAAATAATAAGTGAAGAATTGACTTTAAGAATATCTGTGGCAGGTAAAGGTGTAGAAAAAAAAAGTATTAAAATGAAAAACTTCTTTATGGAACACTACATCTTTAGAAATGTAGTAAATCTAAATTTTAAAGTTTAATCATTTGTATCCTTTAACACCATAAGAATAACCTAAAAACATAAATTTAATAGTTCTTGGAGAAAGTTTTGAGAGAGGGTAGAACCAAAATACAAACAACCAAATACTTTTAAACGAGAGTATAAAGGAATTTTGTGATAAAGAAGTTCAAAAAGACTTTTATTGGAAAGACGTGAACTTGGAGTTCTATTAATTAGGTAGACAGCAGTTTGTATGTTGTTAGCCCAATAACAGAGAGAAATTTTTTAATGGAACATGAGTGACCTTGCCACAATGAGGATATGCTGGTGTTTATGCTCCACAACAGAATTTTGTTATGAAGTAACAACACAACTAAGTTGATGAATGACACTCTTAAAGACACAAAAATGCTTTAAAGCAAATTCAGGTCTATTATCATACCAAATAGCTTTAATTCAAATAGAAAACTGTGTTTCTACATAAGTGAAAAAAGATTGTAGAAGAATACCAGTTTCTGATTTAGACTTCATTTTATATATCCAAGTAGCTCTAGAAAAACCATCCATTATAAATAAAATATATATATATATATATATATATTTGAATCCATCATTAGAAGGAGTAGACATAGGCCCCCATATATCATAGTGCACTAATTCAAATGAAGCCATACATTTATTGTTGCTAACTAGAAATGACAACCTTTTATATTTAGCAATAGGGCATGTCATACAAAAATCAAATGTATAAGGCAAAATTGGAATTTGTGTATGTAAAAGATGCATTCTAGAAGCTGAAGGATGTCCTGACTTAAAGTTTCATAAGGCTACATCAGTTTGGACAAAAAAACAAGTAGAAGTAAACTGTTTACTCTGGATAGTAGAAAAGCTAGGCACTGTCAACTGGTACAAGCCATCCTGCAACCTACCCATCCCAATCGTCTTCAAGGTTACCAGGTCTTCATTTGAAAAGTTGAAGAATCAAACAACAATTTAAGGATTTGGTTATCTTGATGATAGATAGAAGTTGAAGGAAAAGCTTAGAACACACAATACATTGGTTAAAATAAGGGTAGGTCTCAGAACAATATCACCAATGTGTATGACTTTGGCATAAGCACCATTAGGAAGCTTAACTGAACTATACACAACCGTAGGAGAAGTTGTGTAAAGACTTGGTGAAGAAATCATATGATCCAAAACTCCACTATCAATTATCTAGGTATTCAAATCAATAGAAGGTGCAACAACACAAAAAGAGTTAGAAATACTTGAAAATTTGGATGCCAAGGTCATATTGACAAAAGGAGAAGCAACTTGTGGTTTGAGAATGACTAAAAGTTGTTTACATTGCTCCACAATAAGAGGCAAGGCAGAAGAAGGCTCAATGAATGCAGCAGAGGCAAGTGATTGAACTGAATTAACAGAAGCAACTTTCTTATCCCTAAACTTGTTGTTAAGGGGAAAACTATGCAATTTGTAGCATCGATCTACATGTGTCCAATAAGCCCACAGTGGCTACAACTAAGCTTGTTGTGTATACTTCTTTTAGAATACTTAAAAGAATTATTAGATTTTGTAATCAAAGCTACAAATTCAACAGAAATAACAAGATTATTTCGATTACTAACAAGTCGTTGTCTCTTTTCTTGTATAATAAGAGAGAAAGCCTTGTTAATCGAAGGCAGTGGATCCATCATTAAGATATGATCTCTTACATTGTCGAAAACATCAGTAAGCCCCATCAAAAAGGTTATAACATATGCTTGATGATGATAAGTGGCAAATATCTTCAAAGAATCACAAGAGCAGCCATGGCAAATACAAGCAGATATAGGTTGATAATTGAAAAGTTCATCCCAAAGCACTTTCGATTTTGTAAAATATGTACTCACATCATTGTGTTCTTGTCGTAGAGAAGAAATTGCAGTCTTCAATTCAAAAATTCGAGGTCCGTTACCTTATGAGAAGCGCTCCTTCAACTCTGTCCACATCGCAGAGAAAGAATCGATATAGATAACACTTTGTGCAATCTTCGAATCCAAAGAATTGAGAAGATATGACAGAACGATTGTGTCGCATTTATTCCAGGATTGAAATAGAGGATTCTTTTTATTTGGAATAGGAAGTGATCCATTGACAAAACCTAGCTTATTCTTTACTTTCAAGAAAAAAAAAATAAGGATATCGACCAGGAATGGTAATTGAAATTGTTAAACTTCTCAGTAACAAGAAGAATACTAGGATGATCAGTAGTGGTTAAGAAGTAAGGGTTGCGTGCATCGGCTTCAGCAGCGGGTTGGGATGAAGACGCCATGAGCGAAAGGAAAAGTGAGCGAAAGGGAAAATAGAGGCAAAAACCTAATTTTCTTCAAACACCATGTTAAATTCTCTAAAATGTGTAATATTTCTTCATCTCCCAAAATGTAATTACAAGAGGCTATTTATAGTAAGCATGTGTACAAAGTCCTGTGCAATATTGGTTTACTAAAACAAAAGTAAAAATATTACATTGACATAACAACACTTCTATGTACATGTGTAACATCATAAGAAATACATATTAAAAGCTTGTGAAGGCTAATAAATATGAATCAAGTTAATAACTTAATATCGTAGACTTTTGACTGAGTTTATCTTAATATCAATGTTTGAATGTTAATTCTAATGAGAATTCTTTCTGGGCAGAAAGTCGCAAACTCTACCACTAGACTAGCAATCATTAATTTCCAAATAAAAAGGATCAATTCAAACCAGACTAGATAGTTCGACTTAGGGGTGGTTTGGATTCTGAGATGAGATGAGATGAGATGAATTGTGAATAATAATAAAATGAATGGTTAAGATGAATTAAAATTTAAAATGAGTGATTGAGATGAATTGAAAGTACGAAATGAGTTGTGAATAATAAAATTCAGTTTATTAAATAAACCGGCCCTTAATAGGATTGTATATGTTAACATACTTATTTACAAATTGTTTGTTGGTGGACCGACTGATACTAAGCATTTTTCCTAGAAAATGGCTTTTCTGCTTCTACTCTCAAAGAGAAAATAAAATAGATAAACATTCACTCTGTGAAATGAGTGTCTGAGTGCTCCCATGAAGTTCCTGAGCTCATCATGCCAAAAAAAAAAAAACTTGGGGGCATATTATCAGAATGAGATTCCACTCATGAGCCACACATCCTCCACCAAGATAATGTTAATTCCCTGTGCAAATATGTATTGCAGGGTGACTAGATGTATGAAAGGTATTGTTACTAAGAAGAAAAGAAGTAATATTATATATAGGGTGTATTCTGTTTTTTTTTTTTTTTTTTCCTTTTCTGGCTTAAAATATAGTCACTTCTTCCAACTTTAATTCGAACACAATGCAAGAATGGCCCTTTTTGGTAGCCCTAGAATTTGCCAATATTGGATTTGTTGGACTCATTTCTGGAAATTTATATATTGGTGTTACAGTTCTGTTTAATGTCTTGAGTTGATCATCTAAGTAAGTACCTGTGTCCCTTTTATGCATGTGAAAGGTTAATTAGAGCTTTTAGATCCAGCATCAAGCCTGTTAAGATTATTAAGGTAATTAAATTGTGCATTTTATCTCGCTCCAAAAAATCATTCTCAATTGCCCAAATCTCTCTCTTATTTTGATTTCTTTTACTAGAGGTAGAACACCAATTATTTTCCTTTTTTATTAAATATGTTTGTTTAATGTTGTAGCTAGAAAACATGGCATGTATGTTGGAAACAGGGAATTGAAAACAAAGTGATCCCAACATCAAACAATGCTTTGGTTGTTCTCACACAACCAACACCTTTGGCAACAGAGTCCACAAGATGTTAAAACTTGGTTTGAGCATTGATGATGAAGAAGCAGGAGGTGGTGATGCTGCGATGCCCCCACTGGAGGAAGGTAAAGCGATGCTGAGGGTAGCAAGATGAAGGAAGTTGATTAAACTAATCATTTTGAATTTTAATATTAGCCTTTTTGAGATTTTTTTTTTTTACATTATCTGTGAGGATCAAGAGTCAAGGTTTGATGTTTACAATTATCCTTTGATTGCTTGGTTTTTATCTAGTAGTGGCAGCGTTTGGTTATTTATGTTGTTGTTATAGAAGTAGAAATACCGTTAGACAGGTCGGCTGATTAGAGTGTTGTGGTCTTTGTGTACCTCTTCTTCACCAATTTATATCATGTTGGTATTTTTATTGTGCAACAAGTTGCAAAACTAATTCTTGAGTGAGTTTGGAGTTTTTCTTTTTTTTATTGAGCAGGTTTTTTTACAAAAGTAAACAAATATTTGGATACATGAAAAAATATACTTCTTAAAGTAAGTGTGTGGGACTTGCAAGAGGAGCATCATTCTGGTTGAACGTTTACCATTGCTGATTCTGATACATGTACAAAAGTAGAGAGATGCGTGTAGATCACAGTGGATGATCAAAATGCGTCAACGATTTTATCAGGGCATTAAGCACATTGTAACCTTCAAACGAATATCACAAAAACCATAAAAGTAACAAAATAAATTGTTCCTTCTGTCAAGCATTTTACTTCCAATGAATTGAATCAATCTCACTGATTGAAAAGTTGTTATACATAGCTTCAAATAGACATCCCTCAAGAATATAATTTCAGAAGCTAATTAAAAAACTGCCAATAGTAAAAATTGCAGTTCAGTTCTTCATTAAAAACTTGAAATCCAAACTATAACAAGTCTGAGGATATCATCCAAAACTCGAAATCCAAAACCATACAATGGATAAACTAATCTGAGAATATATCATAAAAGATTCAAATCATCAACTGAGCAAGATTGAATTCATCAACTCGAGCAAACTCGAAATCCAAAAAAACTATAAACAAGACTCCAAATAATCAACTAAGCAAGCTTGCATCTTCTAATGTTTGTGCACTGAGAATTAAATCCAATTTTTTGCTATGAGAAAATGGCATCCATCTCTGCTTGGTTTACAACTTCTTGTCCTCCTTCAACCTGAGAACGAGAGTAGCAATTCTTTTCTATTAGCATTCCTACAAAACTCGGCAGCCTATTCAGAATTTCTGTTAAATCTGGCTTCACAAAAATCTCAGCAACATTAGCTCCATATAGTAGGCGTTATAATAACAAAGATCAAGTGAGATGTCACCGAATCTGCTAGGCAATTGCAAATCATGTCAAAGAGAAAATGTTATAATTGATTGATCTGAAATTTCAAGTATGACCAAGCCTATGGGCCTATGACTTTTAACTGCTTGAATTAACTAAATAGTAGTCATGATACAGATAGCAGATGTGTAACCAATCTCAACAATCTGGAAGATGAAAAATATATAGCACCCTCATATAGTCAATAATTCAAATCTGGAACCTGCATGATTGGACAACAATAAATGGCATTCCTGTACGTTCAAACCAATCTTGGTTGCTTGTATTTCAATTAAATGGGACCCTGAGGGGTGGTGTAAGATTTAAGAGTAGTTTCGAATATCCATAGCTGTAAAATCTCCCGAATTTGTTCTACGTGCTATTTTACTTGGACATTAATGGAAAGAAATTGAAACAGAACACCACAATCTCTACATGATTTGGTGATTTCAGCTCAAGCAGTAGATATGTAATGCCAGACAGAATAGCGATTATTCTGCATGCTAGTTTCAACAGATGAATTCAAAGGAAAGAACACAAGAAATTCACAAAAAATACAAATAATACGTATCTGAGAAAAAAAATGAATATTATCAAATGAAAGAATGTCGAAAATCAGTCCACAAGCTAGACTGTATAGCTAAAATTCATCTGTAACCGAATTTTACCAAAAATGACAAAATCCCGAAAATAACGTAAAATTGAAATTCAAAATCAAATAAGCAATCTGCGAAAAATCCGAAATAAATCGGATTTAAAATGATTTCCTAACAAACATACGAAATATTACAAAAAATAGTAAAAAATAACTAAAAATGACAATTCGGAAGGGAAAACAGCAGAATTTGAGGTCAAACAAAGGCACATGGAGCCTTGCTCAATGTAGACAGCATGCGCGTCGAAAAGAACTTTCCAAATTGGAGTCTTATGCACGATTCTGACACCCATATCTAAAGTTATGACTAAAAGACTGAAACGCACCCAAAATTTACCTAATTAGAAAGAGATCACGATCACTTCCGGCTTTTATGCTGATCTACCAATTCATGGTACCTCAACGCCATCAACATGCAATCAAACAGCTTAGCATCATCTGTCTCGAATTCCCTACATCAATATGGTTCCCCATTCATCTCGATTTCCTGAAATAAAAACTCAAAGATTTATTATATTCTATATATCTATTAAAATGTTAAATTTCACAACAAACAGTATGAGCGTCGCATCTAAATTTTCTTTTATGTAGCATACTAATCAAGTCTTTTTTCTTTTTAATTTATTTCTATTGGGTTTCCAAATGCAGTTGAGCAATAGAGAGAAAAAAGAGATGGAGTAAATAGGGGAAAAAAAGGTGTATGCTAAACCCTAGAAGCACAGATTACCTTCTCGCAGATCTGCGAGCTTCGCGTCGGTGGACTGAGGGCTTCGCATCGGTGGTTGGAACGGACCGAGGGCTTGGGGATTGAGGGATGCTGCGATGGGACTGATCTCCTCGGGAGGGCTGAGGTCGTGAATGGCTGGGTCGAGAGGGCTGAGGCCGTGAATAGCTGAGGTCGATGGCTGTCAAAGAAGATGAAGGGCTCAATATCGGGAGAGCTTTGAGGCTGTTAGGTCGCAGGAGGAGGAAATGACTGAGGCTGAGAGACAGGAGACGTTGCCACTAAACCGGTTCGGTGATTTAGAGAACTCGGTCCACACGTCATATGTGCAATGGATTCTCTAAAAAGTGGCTGCTACAAAGAAATTCTCTTGTGTTAGCACTTAGCATGCCTTCCGTTGTGTTGTGGTTACGCTCGGATTAACGGTCGTTAACCCCAGTGGCACACGGCGTTAGGCGGCTTAGGCCCAAAATTTTGGTTCAAAGTTCAAACCAAATCCAGTGCCACAAACTTTACCGCATTTTTCCCACATCTCTGTCTCTCTCCCTCTACTCGCACCTCGCATCTCTCTCGTCCTCTCTGCGGGTTTGCTACTGGTTTCTAACAGGAGGACAAATCGATTCGAAACCCTAGAATCTACAAATTTTTAGATCGGTCACGCCGACATTTTATCGGCCTTCCATCTCGATGCTTTTATCAGAAAGTGGTTATTCGCGCAAGTAAGTTATTCTTTTCTTAAATCTCATTGTTATCAATCATTTTGAGCTTTATACAATGTCTATAAGTTTTTGTTTACCTATTATAAAGATTTGATACATCGGGAACTGGATTGCTTGTCCTCCACTTGTTTCCAAAGAAAATAAACAGCTATTGTGATTTCTGTACGTATTTTCTATTGCAGGCGCTTTTAATGGAAATTTAAGTTGGAAAATGTAGCGGTAGGTGTCTTTGTGCGTGAAACTACATCTATTACTCATGGCTACCTTTTTCCCAGAAGTTGATAAGGCTAAATTTGCGATAGAATACAGTTTAGTACATTGTGTGGTAGAATGAGGTTTCCGTACTGATGGATTTGCCACTGGTACGAGATAGGTTGAGAACGAGAGTGATGCGGGATGGATGAATGAACAATTAAGTTTTAGCGAGTCTATTTAAATGAACTATTGTCCATTGTTCTACAATGGAAACTGTTTTAAAACTTTCCTGCATCAAAGAGCTTAGAGACTCACGCTTTACGATACAACTTCAAGAATATTCAAGTTGGACCACTAGAAATTATTCGTTGGCCGTTGCTTTCATTTCATCACATGAGAGCCATTGCTCTTAAGTTTTAATGGTCATCATCATGAGTGCTTGAGAACAGTGTTATCTTTTGGCTCTGAACCCTTTGTAGGACGTGAATTGAGTTTTCAAGGTGTCGCATTCAGTTTTCTAACCCTACACCATGGCAAAGGTTGCTGCACCTGGTTCTTTAGCTTCTAGTTCTCTTCAAATTGGTGGAGGAGCTATGAAGGTTGGTGCGACTGTTAAAAGGAAGACGCCATCAGAACTGAGAGTAAGTTGCTGAACTAATGACCTTATTTTGATCAACGCTTGTGGTTTTCAGCCCAAATCATCATTTGCCATAATTTTTTTTAAAATTTTTTTAAAATTTTTAAATTTTTTTTATCAGTAAAACAAACTTTATTATTCAATAGGCCTTGCCCAGTATACATACAAAACTACATGTTCTTGCTAGGAGGGCCCCATAGACTCATTTGCTGTAATATGTTGAGGATGGTCAGTCTTTTGTCATTTAGATGGCTCAATTTTGGCTTGATCCTAACATGATAGTGGTGATGAGAAAACTGTGGCCTGGCAACAATGGTTTGTTAATTTTGGCTCCAGATCTTTCAATAACTCGTAACTCTTAGTGAGAATGATACTTTTTTATGTAAATAAACGGTATTAGTGATAGGAATAGGCAAAGCCCGAGTATACAAGATGGTATATAAGAGACAAGACCTAACTAATTTTTAGATGGTATACAAGATATGAGAAAATTATGTAAATGTAGGCCATTAAAATCTATAGCTATGGCCCAAAGAACTATAGTACTGAAAAATAAAGCTCGAAGCTCCTCTAGTGTCAGCTCCTCGAAGCCACTCTTAGTGAGAATGATATGGAATCTACATATCAATGCTTTAGTGAGTTTCAATTCTACACCAAGTCATCTCTTTACACGAGACTTTCCATGCATATGGTTTATGGATGTATTCTATGGTTCATCATTGCTTTATGGTCTTTGGTTGGAATTGATGATGTACTAGTAATTTTTTATTGACTAATCTACATTGAGAAAACTCAATGTCACTCAACAAAAAAAAATTTGGCAAGCATACGGAGTGTGTAGTTTGGTTGTCAATTTTCTCAGGCAACAGTAACTGTACATCAATGCATGGGATGGCCGTTTCATTTTTATGTGTAACTTCTGTGCACATCTGTCATTACTTTAGATGTATGTTATAGAAGATCTTCTAATTTGTCATTACTTTCTAAGTGAAATTAATGTTTTGAGCTTAGTGCTCTTAGGAGACAATTTGAATTCCATTTAGTTATAATTAAATTCTAGGAAGTCTCCTGTTCATACTAACAAGCAAAAAGAAATTTTATAGAGAAATGACTCACCGTTCATTCATTGGTGAATGCATGACAGGGGGAGCAATTGAAGCAGGCGAATGCTACAGAGCTTGTAGATGAATCTCCAGCCTCTTTGCTTGGTACTTCAAAGTACGTGTTAACTTACTCTGAATTATTATTATTATTCTGGGTATGTATCTCACCAAAACTTGTTCATTCTCAGCGATACTAATGAAATGGATCATGGGCTCAGGAAGCCTGAACAATCAAGGAATCTAAGATACATTGACACCCGTATGGATGAAGTATTTCCAGTTAAAAAATCCAGGCTTAGAATGCCTTCTGGAAAAGAAAATGCAAAGGTTAATTTATTTCCTTATATATGAGATTAATTTAAATTTTTGTGTACCTTCTCAGTCTGGTTTAAACCTCTGAATCTAAATGTGATTGTTCCTATGTAAAATTAATTTTCTTTTGTTTTATTCAGGAAAGTAATTCAATTGAGCCAATTATCAGCCTCAAGAATATATCTCTACTTTCAAATTTGGCTGCCAAGAGACGGCACCAACTTTTATGGTATGCCTCCTGTATGGTCAACTATTTTGCGATAAAAGAGCATGTTTCTTCTATGTTTACGCTTTTATCTCTTGCAGTCCAGAAAGTTCTGTTGCTTCTGCTGAAGATGCCGAAGATGGTGTGGCACATGCTTTTCAAACAATTGGAAAGTGTAGTCAAAGTACATTCCGTAGTGTTAGTGAGCTCTCATCAGGTGGTGATAGATCATCTGGCTTGGCAACAGTTGATATGGTATATACTCTATGCGGTTTCCTTTAAAATATATTTAAGCTAAAAATTTGATATGAATAAGTCAACACTTCTTTTCATAGGATAAAGCATTAAAAGGACTGGCTGTCTGCGACCCTCCTGCAGTTTCTGGTTTACCTTGTGATTCTTCCAAAAGACATGGAGATTCTACAACTTATTCAGGCAATTTCTGCTCTGAATGTCATATCCCTGGTGCAAAGGCTCCTTTAGATTTTACACTGAAAACTCATGTGCGGCTTGTGTCCTCTTACCCAGTGAACCGGTGAGTGTACGTGCATATCTAAGTTCATCATGGTCTTAATAGTTTGGTTACTGCCAGTGATTGAATCATCCTATGGGCTGGATCATAGTGGGCATTATTTTCCTGCATTGATGCTTTAGCTGCGATGGATGCTACTTATCTCACAATTTTCTTGTCATGCATTTTATTAATCAGAACACCATTTCCTTTCCTTTGCATGTACACAAAAAAGATATTTACTTGCATGTCTAATATCATATGGACTTGTTTTTGCAATATATTGACTTTGAAGATTGTAGAATCAAAGTGAGCTGCACGAGAAATTTTTTCTGTCTTGGTTCTCGGATCTCGATAAAAAAATTGATGAATTCAGAAGGAAGATTGTAGAATCAAAGTGAGCTGCTCGAGAAATTTTTTCTGTCTTGGTTCTCGGATCTTGATAAAAAATTGATGAAATTCAGAAACTTCTGATTGAGATATTTCCTAATCCTCGATTATGCATCTTTTAAAAACTTGAACTCAACATTTCTTCTTGCCAGTTTTTCTGTTGAGGGTTGTATCTTCAAACGCGTCAAAGGGTCAGCATGCATTCTTTTTGGGTCGACCTTTTTCTTGACTGTTATTTATTGGGTTTTCTTTCAGATCTGTCTGTTAATAAAAAGTCTACTTTGGTTTTTAATCTTTGACAAATGAGTCTTGCTACTAAGTACACAAAATAATGGTTATGTACTGATGGCATGATCATGGAAGACAAAAATCTTTTCCTTTTGTTATCTACTGTGAACTATACATTAATTGATGTGTTGTGATCGTGCCAAGAGCATGTGATGTAATTCAAATATATTGCTCATTGTTTATCCATATGATAGACTGATTGGCTATTCCCATTGGTGAACTAACTTTATCTTGTTTTCTTGTAATAAGAATTCACAGGTCAATAATGTCAAGTACCATGCCACAGCTCCCATTCCATTTTGGTCATTTTGATGGTCAGAACAACAGCCATTGTTCAGCGAACACATCCACTTTACATCCCTTAAATTCTAAAGTTATGCATTCTTGGGTTTATCCTCAATCTACCTTACCGCCTTCTCTCATCTCAGTGTTGACCTCGTCGGCGGCAGATGGAGGTGTGTCAAATAAATTTGTTTACTTTTCCAAAAAAACCATGGTCCTTAATGCTTTTCCCTTTTTTGCAGTGGAAATGGATTTTCTAAATAAACGACAACTTGCATGGGAAGACTCTTTTCGTAGTCTTTACTACATGCTTCGGAATAATTTTTGCAATCTCTTTTATGGTAATCAACTATTCTTACGCCAGTGCAATTTGTTTATCAAATCCTATCAAGTACGTATGCATAGAGTACCTTCTGAGTTCAGATTAGAAGCAGTTAGTTATGCTCTACAGTAGCACCACAATGTGATCCCTTTGGAATTTTAAATCCTATATTTACAATTATATTATGCCTGAATAATTTTTACGAGTTGCAAGAATAAGGAACTGGCTTTTTATTTTAATCTGTACAAAATCCTTTTTATGATAGTTGTCAATGGATAATGATTTCATATTGCACATACCATAGGTTGTCTGGAAGAAAATATGCATGTATATGTTCATTGATGCTGTCTACCAAACGTTTTTTTATTCTTAGACTCTATACTGTATCTTCCACCAGTTAAATCTCATTTTAGTGTGAAAATCTATGTCGACGGACTTCTTTTGTTGAATACTTTGTAGTCTGTACTTCACACTTTGTGGTGATGTTCAACGGTGGTGAGAGGAGGACCAAGTGCTCATGCAGTGCCTATATCTCCCGTTCAACGAAAGGTTTGAGATCATTGTTGAGAGAACATGTAAGATGTACTCCTTCAGTTTTTTAGCTTTTTATTTGGAGCTTGTACTTGTTTTTTATTAAGCAAATATTTGTAGTCTTTTGTTTTCTCATTTATTGTGTAGTGCTTGGCTTAGAAGTAATTTTGCTTTTGATAGAACATGTTTGTAGGTCCAGAATCTGTGCCACTGGGTTGGGTTTGTGTTTGGTCATATATGAGTCAATTTGATCAGCTGAGCATTCACATTGGATTGGTCATCCCTATCTTTAAAATTTGAAGGATTATTAACTTTTCATCTCTTAGCTAATCTCTCATAACTTGAAATCTACATTGGATTAACCATCACATTATCTTTAATAATAAAATATTGTTATTTTTTATTAATTAATTAATTAATTAATTATCATTATCTTCAATAACCTCCAACAATCATATTTATATTCATATTCATTTTCACAATCCAATAATCTATAAGTTAATCAAGTTGGTCATTGTTTGATATCACAAAGGATCAAAATGCAGGCAGAACTAGCAAAAGGTGAGTCCCCTCTTGGAATCCTCAAGGTTTTCCTAACTTGGAAACCAGGTTTTTTCATTTCAATATCTTTGTCTGTGGATCTGTAGCCCTCCCAAAACCTGAACAATTTGAATCTCTATAAAAATGCAAACTATGAACACATATTAAGGAAAAATAACATCTTGATTCCATTCATGAAATACATCCAAATATATATAGCACGGACAGGTACAACTCTGTAGAAAACTCATGCTCAACTCTTTACATTTCAGGTGTAATAAAAAAATTGAACAGAACAGATTAATCTCCAACGAAATGCAATAAAAAAAAGCAAAACCAACTCTGTAGAAAACTCATCTTCCATTTATGTCTTTTGCAATGTATGAAATGGACACTTTTGCTGACTTGGAATTACAAATTTATTCTGTCTAAGCAAGAGATCAGTGAAAAAAGCATGTCAGGACACTTCCATTTTCATGCCAATCCATCAAACAGTTCAATAGCCCCTTTAAGATTATTAACAAATACCTTAACAGTGTTAGACAAAAAGTCAATATTTAAAGAAGGTTAATTTCTTAGAATTTCTGTTGCATTTTGTGCTTGCTTTTCTGGATTGAGCAGTCCAAGCCAAGCTTCTGCATAGAAAACTCATGCTAATGAGGTTCAACTTTGTAGAAAACACATGCTGGCAATTCTGTACATTACTGGTCTAATAAAAAAAGAACATAACAGATTAATCTCCCCCATTGATGCAACAAATTGACAAATAAAATTTAGTTCCCACTAAAGTGGTTCCAACTACTCTGCAGTACAAGTATAAGATGTGACTTGCAAGATGTTCCAACTCAGACATACAGGGTTTCAAATCCTAACATCTTAGTTAATCTACCAATAATACATGTGAACTAACGGCATTAATATCAAAGTTTTCAGGGCGTATATATAGCATCTAAACTTCTTCATCTTCCTGCAATATGGGTGCACTATGCACTCAGACAAATGATTTGATGTGGTGCCAAAAACATTCATTCTGACCCGAGCCATTTTGAATCAGTTTACATTGACAAAAACTTGCTAAACAAGTTCCTGGAACCAAATGTGGGTTCCCCAAAATCAATCATATGAATAAATGTAATTATTTTTATTTATTTTTCTATATGATAAAAAATATCATAGATGTGTTAGATTGGAAGACAATCAAGAGAATGAATATACCAGTGGAAACATAACAGAAAATAAATACCTCAACAGATTAAACAAACCCTCTAATAATATCCCCTTAGACATGCAGTCACTTTTAAACAATTCAGACAAACCGCTGCAGGTGAATTGTTGAATCTAGTGATTAAGATTCTAAGACCCCATCACAAATCATGGTGGAAGTATCTGACACATGAAATCAAGTTTCCCTCCAAAATTGAGATGCCACACAAGCAATATAATAGATAACCAGAGAAAATGAAATAACTGCAGTAATAAGAACACAAGAACAGAGCATATACTATAGCATTTTTGAAGAATAAAACTTCAAATTACAAATCTATCATGACAGGGTTAGTAAATAGTATGTTAAAGCTAACAAAGTATTTAGTTCTTGGCTGCTACAGGTATTTTAAGCCCTCAATTGAACACCAAAAAAGTGGAAAAAAGAGCAACGACCGTTACATGTACCATAAAATTTTTAAAGTAACCGTGCTATCAGGCATGGGCCAAGAAATTACAAAACAAAAGCTGGTATCCAACCGAAGCATGGGTCTCTGTAAAAATGGGTGTCTCTCTTCAATGGAGTTCCGATTTCCAGAAACCCCATTCAGTGTCCCATTCAAAATTACCACAAAAGCTTCAAATTTGACACAAGCACATTTAAACCAAGCAAAGAAAAATTTCCTGCTTGGAGAGAGAAAACTCGTGGTCGCGAGAAGGAAATGCTGGAAGGAAAGACTTGGTCGCGGGAAGGGAAATCATAAAATAATCTGGATGAAATAATTACAGTACTTTTCATATATGGAATAGTAAAATTAATTTACTGTAACTAAAAACTTAGATGAAGTATTTGACTAATTCAATGTGGGCTCATTTTAGCTCATATTCTCTAAAATATGAAGAGCCCTAGCATTTGGCTAATCCAATGCTAGTGCTCTAAATGGGTCACACACCCTAACTCGAACACTACACAACCTGTCTATGTGGGCCATGGAGTTGACTAGACAATACATGACCTGATGTATCCCGTATAAGAAATTAGTTATTGAGCCCTGTTACAACACAACACAACACAACAAGGTATGACCCATTCATTGCATAGTCATGAACAAGTAATTGGGTCGCTTGAGTTATCCTGAAGGGTACAAATGTTGACCTAGCCGATTTATGCTCAATTTTAATCCTATTATTCTGTATCGCGTTCCCAGGTTGCTTCAAAGATTGCTAACACTTATTTTTGGCATTTCTTAGTGAAAGATTGTTTTATAATCCAAATGTTATGTTGATAACCCTAGATTCTATTTTCTTTATTCTATTTTCTTGTGCTTGTTGACACAAATTGAACTTGCCTTGTTTGAAGTTAGGATTTTACCGAGGTGGTGGTAGCAAAGTGCATAGATTTAAGGATTTTAGAGCTCTGACTTGAATTGTTAAATTTAATATAATATCTGATTTCTATCAACAAATGTGATTAATCTTTGAATTTAGTTCTACATTAGCAAATGCAAGTTTTGTCTTAATTGTTGGAATTTGAAAACTTGTCAGCAGATCAAAAATATTCTAGTGTCTTCCATTTATAATTGGATATACCAGGAAAAGATTGTGGCAGGTTGATCATAATTTTATTTGCAATAACATTAGATGAATAACCACCCACATTGCTAGAATTATGTTTGGTTGTAGATTTAGGAGAGAGATAGATGTATGAATAAATGTATGATATATTTTGATCATCTAATGCTGCCTGAGATTGATATTGTTCGAAGAATATGTAGACATTACAGTATGTAAATTATGTATTGCTGTTGTTGTGATAGAATGTATTCATCGATTTTCACACCTTGTCATATGTATATTATTCCTTTAAGATTTCTATATGTTCAATGTTATCTGACATCTTATTATGTTGCAATTAATGTTTTCTAGGATGTTTGTTTCTCTATGCCTCTTTGTCATTCCGAAGTAGAGCAATCAACTACCGAAGATCTGGTTGAGCTCTCAGAGATCGTAAAGCATAATTTGGGCCAGGTTTAGATCTTTACCTTTTATAGTTGGCAATTTTCTTTCGCTTGACTTTTCTGAATTCAGGCCTGAAATGGACCATGAGATAAATGTTACCCACTGTGTGGGACATTTATGATTATGTCCCAGTAAGGTGTTTATTCTAGTGCTGGAATTGCCTCTTTCTGACTTATTGACCAATTGAAATAACAAGGCTTTTGGTTAGTTTGAAAAACAAAAGGGCAACCTGACTAGTTTTAATATGGGATGATGTGGGTCTCCATTTGGCAAAGATATTGGTTGCAGCATGGTGAATGTGTATGTCATTCCCTCTGAACTTATCACATATTTGGAAGGGGCAGGTCCATCTTATCTGCAAGGGAGTCTTGTTTATAATTAGCTATGTCTTATGTCATAGTTAGGGAATTGCCTACTACTTTTGATATCATTTCTTGTGCATTTAGTCATTGGACTTTCCTTTGAAATGCTATGCAGACTCGGCGCTTGAGTTCCTCATCTGACATCGATAATAGCTCCCAATCTTTGCTGGTTTTCAGTGGCAACAAGAGTGTACATGGTTTATATGATTTCTTGTTAAATTATAGGTTAGCACATTGTTAATTAAGTTTCTAAAAGATTACTATTTTAGTATCTTGGTTTTTCAAAAGCAATATTATCAGTATAAATGGCTTTCTTCATGCTTCTTATGTCCAGTATCACGTTGCCAAATTTCACTCATTTTTCTTGTGGTTTTCTCCAGATCTTTCTTGACCTTCTTAGCTGGTATGGATGCTCCTTTATTGTGTTCACCTGTGCCATTTAAGAACGCTGCTCTATCTGCTCCAGAGGTACGTATAAAATATGTAAACTAGGGGTTCCTTTGCCAATAAAGTTCAGCATATAAGCATATAATAGGTGTTATGGAAGTTTAAAGCATGCTCAAACCAAAATATTGAGTCATTCTCTCATCTAGATTGCCAAGTCAGCATATCTAGTAGTTGCTTTATATCACACTTTTAGCTCTGCCCATCTCTGGTTTTGGTTCAAGCATAATTCTCCAAACCTATATTGCCATTGCAGATGCTAATTGTTGTAAAAAACCTGCATCGCTGCCTTTACTTTATGTTACCAGTAACTTATTGCCAATGCGATATCGCTTCTGCAGTACTACAGAAGTAGAAAGTTGTTTGACGTGAATGTTCTATAACTTGCATTTATTCAGTATACAAACATATAAATACTAGGAACACTTCTTTGAGTCAACAAATATATGTTAACAAAAAAAAAATATATATATATATATATATGCTGTTATTGCTCATTGCTGTGAAACATATTATTGAAATTTATTGTTTTAAAGCATTTTTTCCTTTTGGTTTGCAGGTAAAGTGCATGGAGTGGAAAAGAGCAGATCCTATTGCTTGTCATCCTAAAGAATCCAGTGATGGTGGTGAGCATGTGCCCGGTACATCTGCTGGCCTCTGCTATAGCATTGAAATCAAGGATGCATATCTTCCACCATGGATTATATGTAGTATGTGTACAGTTATGGGTTCTGGAGGGAGAAGCTTTGAGGCAAGGTATCATAAGGGGTAGAATTTGTAACATGATCTGAGTTTTTGATGATTTTACATGCTTGAGCTATTCTTTCACTTCCTATAATATTGCTTGGTATTCTTTTCTTTGGGGGGTGGTGGTTGGTCTCACAGCTAGAAAGAAAGTGCCATCACTCTCAAACGAACAAAATTGAAGTGGGTAGGTTGAGAACCTATCAAGTATATATCTTAAAGTGGGCAAACTTTTTGGTTATAAGCTTTGAGGTTTCTGTAGATTGATTTGGTTGATCAAGTTGCATGAATTAATGTTATGAAAGGTTACTCAATTTACCTATTTTTTCCTCCTTTCAAGGGCTGAACCCAGTGTATCCAATTTATCCTTGATGCTCTTAATTGCTTATTTTGCACCAGTCTAAGGCAGCCATAGATTATGTCAAGTTCTCAACGTTGTTTTACAAAATAGCATGTGCATTTGGTTAATAAAATTAGTTTTAATTAAATGTGTGGAAATTGTTAGACGATGGCTACTTATATTTTAGCACTTACTGATCTTAATTTTGGTGCTGTTACAGTTTTATAACGGAACCTACCTCAGTCGGGTTGAATGTAGCTCTTGGTGCAGCTTGTAAGAAATCTGATTCTCAAACTTTAGAGGGTGAGGGCTTGCAAGAAAGCAGCTATGATTTTGGTATTCCAGATGCCATTATTACTCCGCACTTGTGCTCAGGTTTATTAAAAGGCTTGAAGTACTCTGATGGTTCTTATACAGCTTCACTTTCTCCTCTATGACATTCTGCTTTCAGGATGTTTGCCAGATGCAGCAATCTCCTGTTTTCACTACTTGTTGCTGATTTCTGGTCCTTTTAACCACCTGATTTTTCTCCTTTCTTTTTCGTTGCAATCCATATCAGTAACAATGTAACTTTCTTGATTATTGCATTTGGAAAACTCGTTTAACTATCTTTTAATATTTCACCATTTTGATAAAGTGAAATTGGCCCGTGCATCCAGTAAGGTTAAATAAAAATGATAAAGGGTGATAGTTGTGATGAAACCTGGAAGGCTTGCTTCCTCATGTCTCAAATCTAGCATATATGGTAAGAACGGGATTTTTGCATATACATGGTTGATGATATTTTGAGAGTGATGTTGGGGGCGATCTGGCTATTCCTAGTATAAAGAGTAGTATCCATATAAACACAAAAAATTCTAAAAAATATAATAAAAAAATAAAATTAAAAAAATACAATAAAAAAATAAAAGGAAGAAAACACTAAAAAATACAATAAAAAAATAAAATGAAGATGATTTGGTAGAGAGGTGTTTGGCTTCAGTCTAGTCCCCGTCGCCGTTGGTTATTGTGGGCGATATCGCCCATGTTATCGGGATCACTTCCCTCTAGTGATCTCACCCTGCGACGGTGATTTTGATGATTTCTTACCTTTTCCTGACAGTTTTAAACTTGAAATGGATTCTTCGTCGCAGGAATGAGGTCGTCAGAGGGAGGTAGTCTCGATAGCATGAATGGTGTCGTCTACGATATTTGGCGGCAACAAGAACTGCTTTTATTAAGGGGGTTGGTGACCGACCCCAGGATATTCCTATTCTGATTGTGGGCTTGAGTGCCCATAGTTACAGACCACACTTTATAGAACTTAAAATGAAAGTGGAAAGGTAAGATAAAAATGAAGCATGTGAGTGAATATTCCTGTATTAACGCATCTGGTATAAATAGAGAAATTGGGATTCTTGATTTGTTCATGGTTCACCACTCGCATCAAAAGTCATAGCTATTGTGCTTTAAATGGATTGGTTGACGAGAAATGATACTTGCAATCTTGAATATGTAAGTGTTATGTAATTATTTTGAAAAAGTAAGTAAATATGATATTTATATAAAAAAATTTAATTTTTTAATAATAAATTTAATTTTTTTTCAAAATGATTATACGGTATGTGTACCCTATGATGATATGTAATATTACTCTTAGCCGATATGCCTTAACAACTTGGCAAGTCCCATGTTGACACGTTGCCTTTCAAACACGAGCTTTCATTTGCAATGGTTTGGCTTCATATCAATATATGGAACTCTTTCTTTTCCTACAATAATGAACGGATGCGTTGAGAGTCAAGACAAGACTTGTATCCAGAAAGCATTTCTATTGTTTTAAAAAATCGAAGTACAATGATGTCAATTATATCAAATTCAAAACTGTTTGAATGGTACAAATCTAGGAAGTCAGAAACAACAACCGCGATTGTTATATCACAAAAAGTATGCTGTCACTCCAGACCATTCGCCTGGTTTGTGGAATCTACTGTTGTCTTCAAATGTGCTTAGAAAGAGAACTTGAAAGCTCCCACCTTGGAATCTGTTACTGTGTCCCAAAAGGAGAGTTTTTGCTGTGCCTTTTTCTCCACTGCTTCCTGCACCAACTGCTCTAAGGTTCCAGGGAAAGAAGTTTCGATGGCATTCTTAAACTTGTCATACAAATTCACTCTGTCTCTTGTTCCAGATACCAGTGTGTTTGCGTTTGGCCTCTTAAGAAAATCCAAGACATTCAACAAATTTCTCCTGCAACATGTAAACCATATATAATTTTTCCCATTTTGAGTTCTGTCCTATAAGATTGGATATTACAGACTTAACAAAAAGAAAAATAAAAAGATTGGCTATTACAGAATAGGCATGCATAATAGTTAACAGAATAGTATATCAATTATTGTGAAACAACAACAAGAGAAATGCCATTAAACTGTATAAACAATTCCAGTTCTTTAAGTTGGGTGAAACATCAGGGGATGAAGCCAAGTTTCAACATGTAGTAACAACTGGAGAAAATTACATGGACCTTAAGCTAAAAATCTTCATTTTTTTTTTTCACATTGTTGTTCTGACTGGAGTGAAAATAATTTCTTTCCACAGATGAAATTCGCCACAAGCAGATAAGGGGGTTATTTAAAACCATAAAGACTAATAAATATCACAGGGATACCTGCTAACATAATTCTGTGTAATGGCAATGGATTCCTCTAGGTTAATCACTAAATGCCACCATCCATTTGGCACAAAGATCACCTCCCCAGCCCTACAGATGCACTCAATAGGTTTCTTTTTCCAAGTTTTTGTTGCACCATAGAAGTTCATGAACCACTCAATGATTGAAACAGGACATGCTACCTCTGCACCATCTACGCTTGGGTGCACCCCTGGTGGAACCACATCAGGAGGAAACAAGATCCATTTCTTGGATCCCTTGATAATTGCATTCCAAGCTGATGTGGAATTGGGATCGATGTGGAACGATGAACCAGACCCAGCTGGTCCAATTATAATCCACCTATAATCTGGCCTCTCATTACCCAAAACATTGAACAAATCCTCCCCGAAGTACACTGGAACTTCATATTCTGAACCCAATTTTGGAACTTTTTCTGCAAATTTTGGGTCAAATAAGTACAATGGCCTTTCTTCCCTCGTCTTATCCGAGTACTGAAAGTACTCCTCAAGCTTCATCTCCACTGGTCCAACTGCAAATCGAACATCACCACACAATCTAACCAAATAATCTCTGTCCCATTTTTTGGGTGCAACCCAATTATCCAAACACCCTTCCAGCAAAACTGGCTTATTTGGTTCCTCAAAGTTCAACACGAATTCTTCAACCGAAATGCCTTTCCTTCGTATTATATTATCTCTTTCAAGCCACTCAGGTTTCATTTCAAGATTAGCACAGAGCCAGCTCTGGAAAAGATAATCAGAATAAAAATCCCTCACCCTCAAACGGGAAACACAAATATCTGAACCCTCGAATGAAGGGTAAGAAGCGGCAATATAAGTAGATTTCCAAGACTCGTTATAGGAAAAACTACCATTTAGATTTTCCAGAACAAGGTTCCTCCAGAGTGGTTCATGGTTAGTGAAAACATAGAAAGATTTACTAACCGTGGCCAAGACACCCAACTGGGTACCATCTAGGAGCCCTACAATGTCAAGAACAAGCTCATCGGTAAGGGTTTGGAGGTTACCTAAGCCAGTATTTCTGGAGTTTACACAACCTGGGTTGAGGTAGAGATTGCCCAGTGGTTGAACCCCATGAGTGTGTGAAGAAGGAGCTGAGGTCTTAAGGCTAAAACCTTCCCCAGTATCTTCTTCATCTTCTTCTTCATACTCGTGGTAAGGCGATTCATTGTTTTTGGAAATGGAACTTTGCTTTCTGGAAACAGCCCTATTTGCAGCAATCTTGTTTCCGTTTTTCCGTTTATTCTTTTTCTTTTTCTTTATGGTTTGAGAAAGCATTGATCTGCAGCTCAGCATTGCTGGACGTTTTGAGCGATGATGCTCGTAGAGGCGGAGGGTTTAGCCATCAGTGGAGAAGCTGAAAGCTTTTTGTCGTTTCACGTCATCGACCAAAGCCCCAGGCCCAACATAGATTGGGCTCAACCTGGGTGGGCTTAGACCAGCTGTCAAGGCGTTACGTACAGGCCCAGACCAGCTAACGAGTCCGGTTTTAAGCATTAGTGTTTCAAATTTCAATTTACTCGCACGGTAGAATTTATTGTGCATTACCAAACTTCAGCAAATGAGGCCTACCTCATACTACGAATATTGATAGTTATAGACGATGGAGTGTTTGCTCTTACTCTTTTAAGCTTAGAGTGTTTTCACAGATGAGATAAAATGAGATAAATTAAAAAATAAATAAATATTATTAAATTATTTTTATTTTGAGATTTAAAAAAAATTAAATTATTTATTTTATTGTGTGGGAAATTATAATTTTTATAATAATTAGATAAGATGAGATAAAAATGATTGTAAAAACAATGAAACCTTAAAATCTTGTCATTTTATATTACTTGCTTATTTAACACATTTTAAATGCTTTCACATGTCAACTATTTAAATAAATTTAAATCTATCTCAATTACATTAATATAATTAGGGATGATAAAATCAAGATAATGAACAACATTATTCTCGAAATTTAGATCACAAAGGACAGTCATTTGCAAACCATGGGCTAGCCCTTTACCTTCTACATTGCAAAGTATTCATGAAGCCGAATCATTGTAATAAGAACAATAAAAATTTGTTCCATCATTCACTCGGCGAGATTTATTTTGAATAAAGGTAAAGGTAAGCCATTTTAGTCATACTACACGGTAGGCGTCCTTTTTGAGTAAGGTTTTGTATGAAGCCACTTGATTGTTGCCATCACATTCATCTACCAGCTGATATAGCAATTGTCTTTTTTTTTTTTAAAAAAACAAAAAACAAAAAACAAAAAACAAAGAAAAAGATGGTAAATCATGCATCATGGACACAAGAATGTAATGGAGATTTTGACATTAGTCCTTCAAAACGAAGCTTCCTAGCTCTTTCATGGTTTTGGTGGGTTGAGAAAGAAACTGCACAAAAATCAGACAAGAAATACCACATATGCTCCGACAACACCATTTATCTCTTATTCAACCCAAAAAACAGAACAAAAAGGTGGGACAATGTGGGGTTGTTCAATCCTGTAGAGAGAGAGAGAGACAGAGAGAGAGATGACATAAAAAGGACGAAAAGAAAACCCTTGTCTGAACGAGAGATTGTTCTTGAATCCTACAAGAATAGATACTGCATACTTTCGATGATAAATCATACATGAGATTATGTACTTGAATCCTCCAAGAATAGACACTATTTTTTTTTATGGAAATCATACATATGCAATATACAGGAGGATTGTCAAAAGAGTCTGGAACTTAACTCCAAGTACACGAGCAGCCTTTACCATATAAATGTTTCGTCAAACAAGGAGCAAAATACAGTCAAATCACAAGAAATGAAACAAAAGAATACCTCACAATTCAACCACTTTTGCAGCAACCAAGAAACCAGAAAAAGAATCTAAGCATGGAAATCGTAGTCAGGAATTCACAACCGTCCATAAGCACAAGGATAGACACCCAACGGAGACAGAAGAATTGAGAATGCATTTACACTTGCGTGCTTGTAAGACATCTCCACGGCCTCACACGAGGGCCCTTGTCTAGAAGCATTAGCAAGCCCATAGTGCTGGTTGAGAGGCCACACATGTACCTGCAATATTATAAATGCGACAAATAAGGGACTGAACTACTTTTATCAATCCAGACTTAACCGCCACTACCAAGAGGCGAAGATCCCCAGCTCAAAAATATGCATGTTGTTCCCGGGATAATCACAAAATTAATAACCACTCCAAATTGATTATAATTATCTTTGCATGGGGAAAAAAGTGTATAATCTCTTTTACTACAAAGGATTGTTTTCTCCCTCTTCAGATTCCACCATTCTCCCTTTCTGGGTTTTGGATCTTTTTCTCTAAATTCATTTTAAGCGCTAGCATTTAAAATGTGTCTCACTGCATAGAGGGGCGGTTTGCAGCTAAATACAATGTCATCTGTTGAAGAACAAGACGCTTAGTTGCTTCGGCGAGATCTCCTTTTCCAGAAAATAAATGAGAAAATCCACTGAACACAAAACACAAAAGATAAAACAAAATATAAGTGAGAAAGCTAAAATAGTTTTTCTCTTAGGAAAGCTGTATAATGCTAAGTTGACGGAAAATCAAAGTTCCTGCTATAAAACAGCAAAACTATTCTAATGAGTTTGAGGTCAAATATAGGATCAAAGGATAATACTGTTCAATAAAATGCAATATTATTTCAGCTTCTAACATATAAAACTGTAAGCAAATGGTCAAATAAAGGAAAGAAACAAGAAGAAGAGATAAAACAAGAGCCGTATTTTTGCAATTGGAAATATAGCTCAATAAGGATGCAAAGTAGCTATGGCACTGGGAACAAATAGCTGACAAGCTTCTTGCGTTAAGTATGATAACATTGACAAAACTGTTGTGAGCAAAAAGAACGGGTGGAGGCAGATAAAGAAAAGAAAAGAGAGAGAGAAAAAGTAGTCAACTAATCCGAATATGAAATGCGTGGCTTAGAAAGAGAGGAGCTGCAAGATGTTAATATCTCAAATGAAGCAAATATGAGAAGAATTCTCTACTTAAAATTCTAGTTCAATTGAGTAAATTTTAAAAACTGATTTTTTTTTCCAACTTATAAATCCAGTTGCATAAAGTTGTAACTGCTAATGATTCCAGCAATTGAAGATATTAATAAAAGGACAGAACATGCACTGTGGCAATCATCCACATAATCGTATTTTGAGGCTAGAAGTTTTTTCTTTTTGATAAGTTCAAACTTTATTCATCATAGAGAAGTAGGCGTACCCTATGTACACAGGAAGTATACAAAAGAAACACCTAGTTACAAACCAAAGCTAAGAAAGAGAAGAGAAGAACTCATTGACTGCCCCACCATTAAGAACAATAGCAGCAAACCAACTAAGCAAAGAACTGGTAAAATACTTCCAGATTTCATCTATATTACGTTCCCTATCATTAAAACACCTCTCATGTCTTTCCAACCAAAGGCACCACATAACACACAAGGGTTGAGGATAGAAGTTTTAGTAGAATAATGTAATTTCCCGTTGGTCAACACCAAAGAGTTTCCAGAATTACCTTAAAAACTGATACAAATGAAAAGCTTCCTAGAAGAGATGGCTTCTTTATAGTCATTTGCCTTTCTGGTGACATTTCCTTGCACAAATGTTGAGCTATTTCTTTCAGTAGTACCATTTGAGCTTTATCAGTACGCATGGAAATGATTGCCTGCCTCATTGATTCCTTGTCTGCCTCAAGTGCCTGAAGCCTCAAATAGAGCTTCTTAATATCTGGATCCGCATGATCAGCTCGACTCAGTGACACTGGAGTGGTTACATATTCTTCAGAAATACCAACTCCAGCTTTGGGATTGGTAAAACCACCATTCGGTACTCCAATATGGACAGAGTCAATTGTATAAACTCTGTCACTAATGTCATCTGCCATTTCAGATGCATTATCAAACTTTCTCAATTTAGCGTCGTCCTCTACCTGTGAGACATCCTCTGTATTAATGAAACTGCTAATGGGCCTCGGAGATTCTGTGGAAATATCTGGACCAGTTTCTTTAACCACCCCCATGAACGAACTTGGATCATTGTAAAGTCTACTGGAGTCTCTTGAACGCCTGGGAGAGTGACCAACTACCACCTTTTCTAGAATGTTCTTTGAACCAGAGAAATCCTCATCCAGCCGACTGTTACTGGGACTTCTCTCCATCTGGAAGACTCTATTTTCCAAGTTCTTCAGCTGGTCTTTAGCACAAGGGGTCTCACCAAATGCATATTTCTCAACATCATCTCCATTATTTTCATCCTCCAAAGGAGCTTGGGTCTCATGTAATCTACATTTCAAAGGTGGGTAGTCATACATGGGGAGTTCGATTAGCATATCATAATTAAACTCCACCATGCTAGAGTTATGGCTAAGCCCACTTCTCTCACCCTCCACCTCAGCCTCGGTGAGCCCATAACTCATCATCCTATGCTTATAGGCCTGCACTTCACAAGTAAGCGAGTGAATGACCTGCTCTCTCTTATATAACAAATCTTCCAAGGCCATAAGCTCCTGTTGGTCATGTGCCATCTTCTCCTCTGCAAAACGCTGGAATTGTCGGGCCTCCATCTGGATCTCTGCCTTCTCCCTTTGCAACCTCAATATCATCGACATGGCCTCATTTGTAGCTGATGAAGAGGCATTTCTCTCTTCCTCCAATTCTGTTTGCAAATCCTGAATTGCTTCCTGTTGACTACTAACCATCTCACGGAGCAGAGCACATTCGTTCTCAATCTGAATCCTAGCATTTGAGAAGAAATCGAACCCTGGTATGGAGAATCGGTTACGCTCCTCAAACTCATCATACTTTCGTTTTACAGACCGAAGCCAAGTACCGGAAGAGCTACTGATCAACGAACAGCTACACCCACAATTACAGCATTTCAACAAATCCCTTGACGAAGAAGATGCTTCCAAATCCATAAACCAATTTGCATTCAACCTCAAATATATCCTAGATCCAAATGCAAAAATGGATCGAACATATCAAGATATCAAGAATATATAAGAGAGACAAATATAATTCTTGAGGACTCAAATCCTGCCTCTTGAATGTAATCCTCCATCAATGATTCCTCCCTCTCCGCCCCGACCACTAGCTATTGTTCCTCCGAAGCAACAAAATCACACGCAAGACTCCAGAAGAAACAAACAGCAAAATTGCAACTCCAAGAATTGACGAACCTTTTACAAAAACTATATATATGTATATGTTAGGAAATAACAGAGAGAAAATTTACCCGAGAAAAGTATACCTGTACTTCAAGGAGTATAAAAAGATGTTTCTTTTTCATGAGAGTAGTCGACAATGCACGATAAACTTTTCGTGAGCCACAGGAAAAATCTCAACAAACAAAATCGGAGCTTTCCATAGAAACCACTTTCCCGGAAGTTATCGACAAACAGATTTTAACTGGAACCAATAGAACCAGGCAGAAATATAGAAAGAAAGGGGAGTACCTTGGAATAGCTTGGGGAACCAAGTAGCAGAGGAAGTCGTTGTCGCCGAGAGCTAAAAATGGAGGTGAGATATTCGAAGAGGAATAGAGAAAGATATTTCGAAACCCTAGATTTTTATTTATGTCCCTTGGCTTTAGTTGCTTTATTCGATTCGTTAAGGCCTTCTCGATTCTCGTGATCTCCTTCTCGATATGCAATGAAGAGAGAGGGAGACGGTCTGGGAAGAGAGACCCAGAACGAGCAGAAGACCGCAAACGGAGAAAAAGAAGGTGTAAGAGAGACGGAGAGATGGACGGCTGCTGATGAGTCAGATTAAATTTGCGATATTTGGCAGTTGAGATGTTGGTATTACTGCTCTGGTGTATGAAATTTCGACGGGGTCAACAAATAACAGCTTTTTCACTGAACTTCTCTTTATTTTCTGTTTATGTTTTTTTTTGTTTTTATTGTCAACCTTTTTCACTGGACTATCTCAACTGTTGTAGCACGAATGAGTTTGATTGTTGTCTGCCAACAGTCAAGATTTACTGCATCATATATTAATTATTACCTTAACGAATAGATCTGAACGGATGTTGTCATTTAATAAAAAACTATATGTTATGTTAAGTGTACAATGTTATCATCTTAATGATAATTTAAGATCTGAACGGATGATGGCAAAATAGTACTTCTGAGTATATATTGACGATTACGTATTGACGATTGTATGTAAAATTACTCTTAAAAATAATATATAAAAGTCATGTTATCATTGAGATGTGTCAATATGCCTTTCGGCAAAACACATTTCAATTCATAGTCTAATAATATTCAAATTGGAGAAACATTTTAGTCACAAAGTAATTGCATAAAAAATAATATTATAAATTGAAGTAGCTTAATGTGATCTATTTAATATACTTTATTATAAAAATAATTTTATAATTAATTTATATCAAATTATGTCAATTTATAAGATTATTTTTATGTACTCATTTTGTACTTGTTTTTTTAATGATCCTTTGTACTTGTTTATGATTTCTTCACCTTTCAGTAAAAGGATGTTCATGTGCCCATCTCTTTGCTGGTGGCCAGTGACCAGTTACTTTTTCACTTCTTATTTGCAAATCACTCTTTCATTTGCTCCCATTTCAAGCATCAGCGTTACTATCTCACTTCCAACTTCAGAGTCATTGGGACAGGTTAGGAGCTTTCTTGCCAAGTCATGAATTTCTCTTATATTTTTTAAGATAAGTGTCAACTTCAACTGGTCCTCATTCTTGATCCACTTTATCATCATCATCATCATTACCAACATTTTTAATAGAATGGTTAGAAATATCCTCCAGAATGATAACAGCATCTCTTGCTTTATTGAATGATCCATTAATGGGGGTGGGGGTCTCGTTTCTTATCTGCTTCCAAGGCATTGAATAACAGAAGACATGTTTTCTAGGACTTGAAACCTCAAAAGGCAAAGCATGGAGCTTCTTCTAATCCATGGGACAGCAAAAGTAGGAAATGTTGAAAACCAACAAACAAATATCAGAAAAGCGTGGACAACAAAATAAGAAAGATCACGACTCTCCTTACCATAAATAACATCATTGCCGATTCTAAACGCACGCACTGACAAAAAGAAGTTGCGGCGGCAAACAAGACCTCATTATCTGAGATATAGAATGATTGTTATTTCATATTTGTTTCTACATCTCATACCACTGTTGACTATTGTTAACACAATCTGTCACGTGCTCCGCATGTTAAAATCTGCTCCAAATGTTAAAAACATGACACTATTATTTTAATATTATCTTATTAAATAAGATATAATATAATTGTATCGCGTCTTACTAGAGAAATTGAACTATTTTCTCGCTCGTCGTCTTTTTAGGGCCGCATGGCTTCCTTGTGTTTCTTTTTGTACATGTTGACCGTGGCTGCTCATATATAAAGTTAAAAAAATCCATTGGGCCCAGAGGAATTCGTGATCGTGGGCAGGTTTTTGACTACAAGCCCAGTTACAATTACTAGAAGTACCCTATATGGTAAGGTGACAGTCGGTGTCAGTGAAGGCCATTTCCGTCAAACTAAAATTACAACGGCTATTTTCGAATTACGTAGCCGTTGGCACCATCCAAATCCAGCAGATCTTTCACGATTTCCCTTCCCAGAAGACACCAGCGAAGGAACTAAACCACCCTAGTTTTCTAGCGCATATAAAGCCTTCGTCGGTTTCCCCAGTAATCTAATCTCGCTCTCATTCTCTGCAAGCAACCCTAGCTTTTCCAACGCCATCACCAGCAAAGCTTCATCGTCAATCTCTCTCGCGCTCTCTCTCGCGCTCTCTCTCTCTCTCTCTCTGTGATTTTTATTTTTCAGTATATATTTTTGTTATCTACAATCTCACATTGCGTTTTGCAGGCTAGGTTCTTGGTTTTATTTTTATTTTCTTCTTCTTCTTTTTCTCCTCTCTCTCTCTCTCTATTTGCCGTTATGGATGCAGGATCTGTGGGTTCCTCTTACAAGAGCTCGTCTCGGTGCCCTCTTCAAGAACAATTCCTTCAGAGAAAGAATAATCGTGAAAATGTAAGAATCCCTCATTTTTATTTATCAGTAATTTTTTGAGGTTTTGGATTTTCTTTTCTCCTCAAAATTCTATTCTTATTTTATTTTCGGGGATACGTTATGATGGGAATCGTCTGTTAATATTTTACTCCATACCCTTCTAAGAAAACGAAGGAAAAGAAGAAGAAGAAATAAAACAAATTCTGGGTTTTCTTTTATGTTTAAAACAAATTGGAAACGAAGTCATCAAGCAAGAACAGGGAAATGGCACAAAATTAAAAAACTTGATCAAGAAAGTTGCCTGTTATCTTTAGTTTCCAATCAATTTTTTGTGTTCTTGACAGTTGGATAGGTTCATTCCTAATCGCGCGGCTATGGACTTCGATTACGCCCATTACATGCTCACCGAGGCGAGGAAAGGCAAAGAGAACCCGGCTGTGAGCTCTCCCTCCAGAGACGCCTACCGGAAGAAACTTGCGGAGACCTTCAACATGAACCGAACTCGGATCTTGGCTTTCAAGAACAAGCCCCCAACAACAATCGACCCGATCCCACAGGAGTTGCTTTCATCGTACAATCCTCAGACCAAAATTACCAAGCCCCGGCGACACATTCGTCAGGTATAATTCCTCAGAATCTGTCAAGTCTTGAGTTTCTCAGAGAAAAGTAATTAATATTTCTTAAAAGTAGTGTTTGAAATAATTGGGGAATTTAGTGATTCGAATATAAGAAAACTTTCAAATCTGGTCTGTCTGAAACCTTGATATTTGGTTTCTTTTTAAGTAGTTTATTGTACTCATTTATACAGTCTGACTTGACAGAGTTGCGAGAGGACATTGGATGCTCCTGATATTGTGGATGATTTCTACTTAAATTTACTAGACTGGGGCAGCAACAACGTCCTCGCCATTGCACTCGAAAACACAGTCTACCTCTGGGATGCCTCAAATGGCTCTACCTCAGAACTCGTCACAATTGAAGAAGAAAGTGGTCCTGTTACGAGTGTCAGTTGGGCTCCTGATGGCCGGCACATCGCCATTGGCTTAAACAATTCCCATCTCCAGCTTTGGGATTCTACTGCTAATAAACAGGTCCTCAAAAAAATTTTCTGATTGTTCTTTGTTCTAAATTTCAAATGTGAAGTTGCTGATGATTTAATATTTGATTTTTTCAATGCAGTTGAGAACATTGAGAGGCGGACACAGGCAAAGAGTCGGTTCACTTGCCTGGAACAATCACATCCTAACAACAGGAGGAATGGATGGAAAAATAATCAACAATGATGTGAGGGTGAGATCCCACATCGTTGAGAACTACAGGGGACACCAACAGGAGGTCTGTGGATTAAAATGGTCTGCCTCAGGGCAGCAATTGGCGAGTGGAGGAAACGATAATCTTCTGTATATATGGGACAGATCTGTGGCCTCTTCTAATGCACAAACACAGTGGATTCACAGGCTTGAGGAGCACTCAGCTGCAGTAAAGGCCCTGGCTTGGTGTCCATTTCAGGGTAATTTGTTAGCCTCTGGCGGTGGTGGAGGTGACCATTCGATTAAGTTCTGGAACACTCACACAGGCGCGTGCTTGAACTCGGTTAACACAGGTTCGCAGGTTTGTGCTCTACTATGGAACAAGAATGAGCGAGAATTGCTTAGCTCTCATGGGTTTTCCCAGAATCAGCTCATTCTTTGGAAATATCCTTCAATGCTGAAGATGGCGGAGCTCACTGGACATACCTCCAGAGTTCTTTATATGGCACAGGTACCAAGTTCATGAAATCCATAATCTAGAGTTCTTTTTCATTGTTTTGAAAAAGAATGAAATTCAATATTAAAATTATAATTTTTTTTTTTCAAGTGAATCCCATATTTAAAAACGATTATGCAGGGGTTATACAATTTACTGTTGCAAATATATTTTCTCAATCTGGGATCGATATATGACCTTTTAGTTAGTTTATTATACGAGCAGGTTAATGGTGGGTGTGTTCTGTTTTTAGATTGTTACTAACTTTGTTGTTATGTATATATTTTCAGAGCCCGGATGGGTGCACAGTGGCATCTGCAGCAGGAGACGAAACTCTGAGATTTTGGAATGTGTTTGGGACCCCAGAAGTGGCTAAACCTGCACCTAAGGCGACAAATCCAGAGCCATTTGCTAACGTGAACCGTATCCGTTGAACATCCTTAGAAGGCGGTAATGGATTGTTGAGCTTTATTATGGTGAAGAAGGTAGAACTTAATTTACATTTTTACAGTGTTTTTGGTTTGCTGTATAGATTATAGAGTAAAAAGTTTTGGACTGGGATTCGGTCTAAATCATATCTTGATCGCTATCTATCTCAGATAATTGTTTTTATACAACTTTTTAAGAAGAAATGAGATTGATGGATTACCCCCATCAATGGACCAAAAGTTTTTTCTTCAACTTTAAATCTCTCGTGGCGATCAATTATCTTCTACCAACAACTGATTGGGCAATGTTTTGTGTATATTTTGCAACTTGTTATGTTCCCTTCATTTGGATTAATATTATTTGTGCATTCTTATTAGATTGTCTAAAGATTGTCTAAAGTTATATTTTAAAAAGTATAAATTTTCATATTTATAAAAAAAATTGATCATATTTGAAAAAATAGAATAAAAATACTACCTTCTATAAATAATAAAACTAAAACTTTGTTCAACAAAAATCAAATTAAAATTTTTTGATATATGTAATTTAGACTTCTTGAATGATAGCTTTAGCTAATGAGAAATACTCTCTTATGTCAGTCTAAAATATTGCATATTTTGTGAAATTCTTGATAAATATCCTCCAAATATAACTGATTTTTCAAGTAAAATTGATTAGCATTCAGAATTCATTACCTGATTCATATATATAATATTATCATCTTATTTTTTTATTATTTTCTCATTATCTTATAATGTGATATTAAATTATTAAAAATCATTTATTATATTTTATTAATAGCATATCATCTAATGAGAGAATGATGAATAAAATATATTTATTATATATATCAATCAAAGTTGAAGAAAGTCCATTGCTCAAGACACAAAAAAGAAAATTCAAAGGAAAATGAAAAAGAAAAAGTCGAATCCGTCTTATTTTATCTAATTTCAATCTCATTATTATAAATTTTTTCAAATTTATAATAAATAATACAATAAATAATATTTTATATTTTATCTAAATTTATCTCTTATAATCTCATTTTTAATCCAAACAAAACCTAACAATAAAGCTTCTTGAAACTGCCCCCCTTCCCTAAAAAAATTAACATTTTTAAAACTATCAACAACTACCAGGTACCAACCCTTCAAAACCTCACTTTTAGAAGATGAGAATAAGCCTTTTAAAAAATCATGAACTATATGATTTCTTAGATTTTTCTCAGCAATCAAATAAGAAAACGAATTGAATTATGGGTCTATCTTTCTAGTTTCTTGTACATAGAAGATCATGAGAAATTATAGAACATTATTCTTTGATTTTAACAATAAAAGATCATGGAGATTATAAACCAACAATTATTCCCAAACTCAAAGAAACGACGACATTTTGATAGCAACCTACCTATTAGGCTATCTATGATTCTATATCTATCGATAATTCTCGTTAGGCGGAAAAGCCTACCTCTGCCCTTTTTTCTGTTCCTTCGTCCTGCTGCTTCTGCTGCCAACGACCTGGCATCGCCGAAGCCCTGACCATTTTCTTGCACTTTCCCTCCTTTGCTCTCGTCTCTTAAGCACCTCTGAAATCCCAGCGCCCTTACCTCCTTCATATTTTTTTTATCTTTCGAGATTCCCTGTTGATTTTCTTTTTTGCATTTCGCTTCCCGCATCTCTATAAGGTAAATCTCTCGTCCACGATTCGCGAATAGATTTTTTGCATTTCTGCCTTTTCTATTTTCTATTTTTCGTATCTTGGACTCTTTGTATAATTAGTTTTGTTTGAGGAGAAATTCGATTTCTTTCTCTGTGTGTGTGTGTGTGTATGTGTGTGTGTTTGTCTGATATGTTAAGCATTCACTTTTTTTTATTTTTTGTTATATTGCTTTGTCAACGAAGAAATGCGCATGCTCATATAATTTTAACTGGGACCTCGTAAGATTTTTTCATACAATTTCTACCTTGACCGAGAACCTCTGAAGGGGAAAAGGGACAACAACCGGAAGTAAGAAGCTGCGCGAGGAGACATATATATATATATATAAATATATATAAATGTTTAATTTAGTGTTCTTTAGGGGAGTTAGTGAACCATTTTGCCCTCACAAGTATCACCGTTTTTTTTTTTTTTTATCAATTAGAAAGCTAGGGATATTTGTCGTTTGTCTTTCGGGCTGCTTTTTGTTGGTTTGAATAGGGCTGAACCCTAACCAGGTAAGTTTGCAGAGTATCCTATCTTTGGCGTGCAACTATTGGCTGGAGATACAAAAGGTTTCCACTTGATTGGTTGTGCAACTTGAGTTTTATTTTGGAATCACAAATGATGGAGAAGCTCATATAATTGTTGATCAAGATTTTATTTCCTAAATCCTGGTGTGAGAAGAGTATTTGCGTGGAAAAGTTGTAGGGATCGTAGTTTTCATGAGAATGGAAGTGGGATTGTTTTTATTTTTAATTTTACATAGGCTGGCTATGCTACAGTTCTCATTTTCGTCAACTGTGGTCATAGCTAGTTTTTGTGATAGTGTGGGAGAGAGATTGTTCCTAAATGAGGAAGAGAATTGGACAATATTGAATGGATTGAAGAAAGAGCGGTATGAATAGGTGTGCAACTGCAATCACACATGCTACACATCCTCCTATGACAGCGTGCTCTCAGATATTTTTTATTCACTCAGCTTTCTAAGTAAGAAACAAATGGTGTTGTTGTGGGAGATTTTAGGTTGAAATCCTTATAATTAAATGGAGTATTGTAGCAGTTCTGAGTGCAAGATCTCCTGTATAGAACTTAAATTGTAATTCCTGTCACAGGTACTCACTTCATTTGACTCATCATATGTTTCAGTTGAGCTTAATTGTACCTTATGTTTAAGTGAAAGGAGTGGAGTAAAAAAAAGGATGGAGAGGAATGCTTAATTGTAACTTGTTTCGTTGACATTCTGCAGTATTTTGTGCTCTGATTTTGTCCTGCTCAAAATAATTCTTTTTTGGTCCATTTGTTGCTCTGTTAGCATTTCCTGCATCTACACTTGTCGGTTTGTTTTCGTTATTGATATCATTGCTAGTCATCATCTCGTTATATTCACTATTTGTGTGCTTTGCATAATGTAAATAACAAGAATATTACTCCAAGCAGATTCTCTACTGATGGTGGGAAAAAAGCAAAGACATCTTGTGGCAGTCCCTAGAAACAAGAATATTACTCCAAGTGGCCACCTTAACTCGTCAAAATCTAGTGATGATCTGGATGTTCAGGGAGAAGATAGTTGGGTGATTGTGAAAAAGCAGAGGGTCACCATTTTGGTGCCTCCTCTACCTGCTGCAAAAAATTTGAAGATTCAAAACCTAGGACCAAGTCAGCTGGAAGCCAGACCCCAAAAAACAAGTAACCAAATACAACCTCTAATTGATATATGTCCTAGAATATTGTCTGTTGATGAAGAAGGAAAGTCCATGTCATTTTCTCCTGAAAAAAGTATTCAGATTGCGAGAAAATCTCCTTCTCAAGATCTGCCAACATTAGCTAAGCCACCACCAATGGAAGATTTGAGAATGGACGCAGAAAATACAAATAAAGTTGGCACCTCAAAAACTTGTGAAAGATTTGGGTTGTCTGATACCTCAAAAGCTATCAAGCGGCCTAGGCTACATTGTCCCAGTGGCTTGATTGATGGGGGAATGTTGCTAAGTCAAAAGCTGAGGGCATCAAATCTTGAGATAAAACTTAAAAGAGCTGGGGGGTTGAGCAGGTGGTTAACATCGCTTGGACTGGATCAGTTTGTGAGGATTTTCCAGAGGAAGAGTGTTAATAAATTTCAGTTGGTGAATTTAACAATGAAGAAGCTCAAAGATATGGGTGCAAATGCAGTGGGGCCAAGGAGGAAACTGATACATGCCATTGACTGTGTTTGTCAGTCCTATTGTTTTGAGGCCATCTGAATGTTCGTTGGATCTTGAAGCAATTGGAAGATAGGAGGAAAGAGACTAGAATGAGGGAGGTCATGATAGATGGGTAGATGATATTATCCATTCCTTAAGGTCATTCAAAAAGAGAAATTCTATATACAATTGTGATTGCGTAATTGTCAGTTAAGTGTTTTTAAAAATAGTAAGGTTTACTATTAAAAAATTAACTTTTTTTTTTCCATGTAGGTTTCATATTTTATTTACTTTTTTGAAATGGATTATGCGGTGGTATTCCAACTCACGGTTGCATGTATATTTTCGTTTCAAACAATGGCATGTATAAAAAATTTAATAAAACAAGAGACAATTCCACTTGTAAATGGTATTGAAAAGTTAAAAACCGCCGTTTGGAGAAACAATACCAGACTATGCAGAATCTCCAATTCGTGTTGGCTTATGATCCTTCCCCATCCTTTCGGTGGGACCTTCAATTTTGAAACTTATGTTGCCACCACCCTATAAACAATTTCGGGTTACGTGGCTTGAATGGTTATATTTTTGGACGCGAGTAATGCTTCTGAGTTTAGCCCAATATTTTTTAATGGCAACAAGTTTCTCGAGTTGGACTTCAGCAATTCAGCAATAAAGAAAGGCGCTTCAGTTCCTTTCTTCTTATTCGACAGGAACAGTTTCAAACGGCTCAAATCGTAGTTGTTGTTGGGACTGCCTTTCGCTTTGAGAACTGCTGGTCGAGTTTCTTGTCGTTTACTTTTGCTGTGCTCTCCAGCTACTAATGCATGCTCCTCGCCTCTTATCGGTTCACGCATCGACTTTTTCCGTTCTTTCTTCCTTCCTTTCATGTTTATCCCCAGATGCAGGTTTCTTTCTTGTATTTTATCATAATCATGGTAATCATGTTCCACATTTGAACCTTGTTTGTACCAAATTCCTGCTAATAAGGCATCTTGGGTACCCCTAAAACGTCAATTCAAACAAGCCTAACCCTATGGTTTAATTTGTCCTCTGATATGCATAGCAGCTAGCATTGGTACATAGCTGGTTAGGCTCACAAATTTTCACCGTCTTCATGTAGTCAGTGAAAGGTATAAAGTCAGATGCCAACCTGGTTCAGGACTTGACACCACTAAACTAATATCAGAGCATGGGCAGGATAGGTTACAGCCGAGACCTTAAAAGTTTAAGGTTGCATCATATTAATAATATGATTTCAGATATTTTATGAATAATAATGAAAAATTATTAAAAAAAATATTAAATATTATTAAAAAAAAATAGATAAAAATAATGAGATATTCTCGTAATATTTCACAACCCATTAACAAAGATGCTATATATCAAACGGATTAGCTTAATCAGTCACTAATCTAAGATACCATATAGAGCATTGGGATTGGACTTTCAAAATATATTTAAACCATGCCGTCTTCCTAGTAATTTCCCCTTGAAAAGCATCTTGAATATGATAGTATTATTTGATGTGATGCATCTTTTTCAACCTAGAGAGACATATGGATGTTGAGAGCTAATGCTCTCTCCACTCAGTCACTCACTCACCCTGACATGAAAGATTCACTCTGCTTTTTAGGCCTTTGGCGTAGATTATAAAGTGCAAGCAAAAGTGAAAGTGAAAAGGGAAAAGGAGACATTGATTCTCAATTCTCTTTTTTTTTTTTCACTAGGGAAATGGCTAGAGATTTCATGTCTCTTGCAGTCTTTCTCGGACAAACCATGACTACTACTTTATTTTGTGGATTTATAGCCACAAAATGTGTCTATTCATGGTATCTCTTGTATTTATGTCCCTGAAAATAGAGTTTACTGTTGGGGAGGGGCAACACTTGCTCGATAAAGACATTGATGATAGAAATTGAATGGTTTTTTTAGCTGCTTTTCCCCCACTCCGATCTGTGAGAAACAATAGTAATACTACTTACTCATTCCGCCGCTCACACATATCAGTTCTTTTCTTTCTGGGCAGATCATACATCTAAGATAAATACTCTATCTACCAAGCAGGCCGGCTAAGTCAGATGACTTAAAGTTTAAAATTTGATGAGTTTTTTTTTTAATAATAAAAAAAAATTATTTTTACATTAAATTTTTATTTAAAAATAATTCCTATCATCTGTCGAGTAAATTACTACTTATGATTGTATACTTACTTTTTAATTAAAGTTTTTAATTAATAATGATGTATATAATATCTATTTGGTATTTTTGATAATTAATATTTTTAATTAGATATTTTTTTTTCCTTTTCAAAAAATTTCTACTTTATATATATATTTTTTAATCTTAGGCAATTGTCTAAGTCGCCTAATGAAAGAGCCGGCTCTATTATAAAATGATTATATAAAAATAATCTCATTAATTAATATGATTTGATGTGATTTATCAAATTATAAAATTATTTTTATTGTAAAATAGATCGAACAGATAAGATAAAATAATATCAATTTATAAAATTATTTATATGTAATCAATTGCGGCTATAATACGCCTCTACTCCTAATACCAATCCGCTAAAACAAATTAAAGGTCAGTTTAAACAACGTATTATTCCCATTCTCGATCGATTCATGATCTTTTCACAATAATTTTAATGCAAAAACTTAACTCTAATTGAATCCATCTAGAAATCCACAACCCGAGTTCTTTTTTGATGGAACACAACCCCTATTCTTAGTATTGGAGTGTCCTTTTACATTTGATTTCCAATGGAACGACAAAGACATTATTAAACCTACAAATCTGGCGTGAAAAAGTTGATATTGAGGATTAAGAGGTTTTTCCGCGTTGTGTTTTCAATGGCTGTTGAGCTATTCCCTCAAATCACATCAAGAAAAACACGACGAAGAAATTAAGAGGTTATAAAAATTCCGCTTGTTTATCCTTCATAGAATATGATTTAAGGACCTGTCACCTCATTTGGACTTCAATATGCTCGTCTTTTAATCAAAATTTACGTTATTTCGAATACTGTTTATATTCAAAATTTACTTCTTTTCGCGTCGTACTTACCCTTGATCGTAAACTATGTATACAAGAACAATGAGTATTCGCATTGAATCAGTTCTTTTGTTTCGTTTTATTTAGCGTTAAGAAGGCAACGGGTATGAACAATGAACATGTATATAAGATTAATTCCCTATTGTCTTTAAATATCGAGTTAAATTAAGTTGAGTTGAATAAATTTTTATTAGAATATTACTTTTTAATAGTTTAAGTATTTTAAGGTTTTAAAAAAATTGAATGATTTATCTTAATTTATATAAGAGTAAAATTCACCGATTTTTTTTTTTTTAATTTCAAAATGGCTTTTTCAATAGTTGAATGGATTCGATATTTATCTTATCAACTAGTAGGCATGGCCAGTGAGTTATACTGTTATAGGGTAACGCTTGCCCCCAAAAATATTAAATCCTTATCCTAACCGAGAATTTTAAGGAACTTTTCATAACTTGATCATTATAAGGTCACACATGCATGTTTGTTGCTTTCATTAATGCAAGAATAATCCTAGTTTTGTATCCAACGCAAACATACTTGGATTGCCTCCTAAGAGTATTTCTATGATTTATATTAAAAATTATTTTACATTGATTGCATCAAATTCTATTTCTTAAATTATAAGCTATAGTAAAAATAACTAAACCCTTCAAATTAATTTTAAGGGTTACTATTAACCCTTCAACTCATTTGTTTAATATATTTTATTTCTTTTACATCTTTCCTCTCTCATTTGTTTAAAATAGTGGAAAAAATTTAAAAGCATTCTTTTTTAAAAAAAATATTATTATATTATTATTTTAATGAGTCTAATAATAAATCTAATGTGGAGTTATGATGAATATGGTATATGCATCTCATTAAATTTGTACTTCTCATTAAATTTTGATGATTTGTTTGATGAGACCAACGTAAATATTCTAAAACTAATATTAAGTTGCGTGAAAAAAACAAAGAGCATCTTTTAGCATCCAAAAAAATTGAGATTCTATTAGTTACAACTTGCATTTATTTATTTTAGTCAATACTTAAGTTCGATTGAACTACTTATTAATTTCGTGAGTTATATTATTTGATATATATATATATATACATTATCATCAAGGTGATATAGCTTAGTTGATAGAGATTAGGTGATCGTTTTTCCTTTCTTTATCCGAGATCACAAGTTTAAAATGGAACCGGCCCTCCAACCAACTACTTAGCATTTCTCAAACCATAAATATCAACTTTGTGATATAATAAGCTATTTGCGAAGAAATCGGATGGGCCTCTTTCGCATGCTTCGTGTCTTTTTATTTTCTTTTATTTTTTTGATGGAATATTTTCTTTTATTATTGTCTTGGCTAAACGCATGCTTTATATTTAAGTATTTTAATTTGAGTAATGTTAGAAAACAGACATATTTATAATATTTATCTTCATATAAATAATAATATATATTGTTTATGTTACTATTTATGTGAAAATGCGTGCTCTTTCCAATTATTTTAATTTTAAGTTTTACACCTAATGCCCAATGAAACATACTTAGAAAAAAAAAAAAAAGGAGACAAAGGAAAGGAGACTTGCTTCGGAATACGCAGCAAACCCCACGAGTTGGAATTCAAAAGAGCTCTCCCGATCCTCACATCACTCTCGATCACAAATGTACACACCAACGGCAAAAGGTAAAGCACATACGTATGTATTGTATACAGTATACACACTTAACAACGTTAAAAAATTAGTAATTAGTAACAACAAAAGCAACTCCCACCGAGAGAAACTCTTCTGACTGGAAAGCCCCATAGAAACCAGTTCTTAAGTTTCTAACTCCTCCTCCTCCTCCTCTCACGTAACGCCAGCTCTAAACCCTAAACTCTTTCTCTCTAAACTCGGTCTCTCTTTCTTCTGGAAATGGCTGAAGCCGTTTTCTGCAAGCCCAGTACCATCTTCACGTCGAAACCATCTCCCTTATGCACCTTCCTCCTCCTCCTTGTCCTCTGCATTCTCGGCTTCTATACTCTACTTTACCCAAGCACTACACCATCTTCATCAAAGGCCCAAAATGCTCTCCACTTCCGCCAGATTTTTCTCTCCTCTGCCAACAACAACACCCTGGCCTCCTACCTCCGCTTCCTCACCCAACATCCTCACCTCGCCGGAACCAAAGCTTCCGATGACACCACCCATTACGTCCTCTCCCACTTCAAGGCCCTCGGACTCGAAACTCGCACCACCCAATACCGGGCCCTCCTCTCCTATCCTGCGCACTCCTCCCTTTCCGCGCATTTCATCAACGGCACTGTCTTTCGCCTGCCCTTGACGGAGTTCACCCAGGCGACACCGGACGTTGTACCACCCTACCATGCGTACTCGCCGTCTGGCTCGGCGTACGCTAAGGTGGTGTTCGTTAATCACGGAACGGACGAGGACTATCGTGCGCTGGGGGTCTTGGGGGTGAACGTTAGCGGGTGTGTGGTGATTGCAAGGAAGGGTGATTTGCCCAGAGGGATTGTCGTCCAAAAGGCTGAGGCGCATGGGGCTGTGGCTATGCTACTGTACGCCGAGGGTGACAAGTTTAAAAAGGGTTTTGAGAGAGGGACCGTGATGAGGGGAGTGGGGGACCCACTCAGCCCCGGGTGGGCAGGGGTTGATGGTGGCGAGAGCTTGGACATGGAGGAGACTGAGGTTTTGAGAAGATTTCCTAAAATTCCGTCCATGCCCTTGTCCGCCGAGGCCGCCGGTATCATCTTAGGCTCTCTTGGGGGCGCGCCGTTTCCGCCGGAGTGGCGCATCGGGGTCGGATATGTCGGCCCGGGCCCCACAATTTTGAACTTCAGTTACCAGGTTGGTGCTATATATGATTGCGTAGCGTATGTCAATATAAAGACATTCATAAAGCAGAAAACTGAGAAAGAAATCTACCCTGTGACGGCGAAATAAAATGGGAATTGAAGTCAAAGACTCGAATACCGTAGGAAAAGTATTTTGTGCTGGAATAAAACAGTGTTTGACTTTTTGTGCTTTCTTTCTTTGGTTTCTGACTGGTGATTCGAGTAAAGTTTGATCAAAGTTTTTGGATATGGTCGTAGTGGGTACGATTGAATTGTGACGTGGTTAATTTGGTCGTGGATTGCGTACTTTTGAGATTGGATAGAAAGTTCTGTACATCATGTTGGGATTTTGGAAAGCTGTTCTTTTTTGTAGTCTTTATTTAGAGAGCCAACTCATTTTTTGGTCAAATATGGAGGTAGGTGGCAGTGTTGTTTCAGTTAAAGTTTTTGAAGTGTTTCGGTTTGGCTGGTTATTTCAATCTTGGACTCACCCACAAAATAATTCATGACGCATGATTTTAAACCATAACTTTCGTGGACTGGCTGGTGAATGCCATTTCAGGAAAGCTTTCCAAACTAGATGCAGTTTTGTCTTGGCTTGGTGCATGCATGGATGTTTGCCTGCGTGGTATATTTTAGGAGGTATCTGCCTATCTATAGTCATTTTTGGAAAGCAACAAAGCCAAAAATCTTTCGTAGCATCATCAAAAAGAGAAGTTGAGAGAGCAAAAATGTAAAAAGTAATTTTGTCTGAATCCCCCTTAAAACCATTGAAACTCTCAGTTAGATATCTTGATGTAGTGAAATGATATTGGTCCTGTTAGAGAGAAGAGCATCCTCAGCTTTGCTTTTTATAAGCTTAAATGTGTTGTGTGTTTAATACGTATGTTGATTCTTATGTTTATAGTTTGCTTTTTTTGTTTTTTCTTTTTTATCCTAGGACTTTACTCAGATTCTATTCCCTTACCAATTTTTTCCTTGCTCTTTCCCAACTTCTCTTCCATTTCTTTTATGCAAACTTTCTTGTCACATTTTTAGGGGGAAGAAAGGGTAGCCATTATCCACAATGTTTTTGCTGTTATAAGGGGGCTGGAAGAGCCTGACCGCTATGTGCTACTTGGCAATCATAGAGATGCATGGACATATGGTGCTGTCGACCCCAACAGCGGAACTGCAGCCCTGCTTGACATTGCTCGTCGATATGCTCTTATGATGGGTTTGGGTTGGCAGCCTCGAAGGACAATAATTCTCTGCAGTTGGGATGCTGAAGAGTTTGGGATGGTAGGTAATGTTCCATTTTCATTGGTACCCTAGGTGTGGGTTTTTTTTTTTGGGTTTTTTTTTTTGGGGGGGGGGGGGATGAGAATTTATCTCATTGTTGTCATGAATTTTGGCTTTGCAAAGTGATTGAAAATAATTGTCTGACAAGACATCCTGTGTATGTTGTATCTTAAATAGATGTCTGATAATGTCTTATTTCTTAGGCATGTAGTTTTTTGCTGAGACAGACGATGCCGTAACGAATGAGAGTCCTACTTTATTAGCAGATTTAAAAAATATGCCCATCATATGCTTTCATTATTGCTATCTTTCAGCTTTATGTCTTCATAAACTTCTGTAATTATCCTTTTAATTGGAGTTCCATATTATGAGGACACACACACTTGACACACCCATCCTACAACAGGCTGGCAATTGCAATCATGTAAGACACAAACACTGAGTGGTCACTCATGTGAGAGATATTTGGCTACTAACTTTATGTCGACTACTATCCCCATTCTAATTGCCTTTCTGCCTATTGTCGCTCAAAGATTGTGATCATTTAAAATCATTTAAAATTAAAAAGATGGAAGGACAGAAACGACTCTTGTTAGTCTGCTTATGCATCTAGTTTATTGCTGTCTGCCTTGAAGAAACTTTTTTTTTTATAAGCAAGCAAGTTTTATTAATCAAAGAATTAGCAAAATGCCAAGTTAATTAAAGAATTAGCAAAATGCCTTGAAGATACTTCTTTTAGCCATTAAACTTATATTCGACAGATTCAGGTGTAATGGACATTCTAAATTTAATTCACATATTCATGTGTTCTTTCAGATAGGATCCACTGAGTGGGTTGAAGAAAACCTCCTAAATCTTGGCTCCAAAGCTGTTGCCTACCTCAATGTTGATTGTGCTGTTCAAGGTCCAGGTTTCTTTGTTGGAGCAACTCCCCAGCTAGACAATCTCCTTCGTGAGGTCACAAAGAAGGTGAAGTCTGGAAAAAGGAAAATAAAACAATTATTTCACGATCATTTCTACAGATGTGACTTGGTCTCGATGCTCAATTATGAGCAATGTTACTCAATTCTCATATAATATGCAAACTGATATTTTTTAGGTCAATATGCAAACTGATTTTTTTTAGGTCAAGGATCCTGATTCAGAGGGTGCGACGGTGTATGAGAGGTGGGGTGCCACAAATATGGGCACAACTGTAAGTTTACCTAATATGTAGATTTGTTATGCTAAGTTTGAAACATGTCTAGGCCAGGGGCAGTCCCGAGTCATTTTTATCATCATTCATAAATTTTTTGTGCTGTAGATACAAAGGCTTAGTGGAGTTGATTCTGATTTTGCTCCATTCCTGCAACATGCGGGGGTTCCTTCTGTCGACATATACTATGGCAGAGGTAATCTCTCATAATGTACATCACAGTTTTTAAGATGGAAAAAATGAACCTTTAAGAAATATTGCATATCAAATGTTTGTGAGCAATTCTATGAAATTCCATATTTTCCACTAGCGGGAGAAAATGGGTTCTTAACTTTATTGAATCTGATTATTCCCATTTGAGGTATAAAATACTTTCATCATCTTCTTAACAGTTCGGTAAAGTAAATCTTATAAAAAAAAAAAACAGTTCAGTAAAGTAATGATCTTCATTCTTATTCAGGTTTCCCTGTGTTTTTTTTTTTTTGAACAAACTCATTGTTAGAAAATTCGTTCTCATTCAGATTTTCCTGTATACCACACTGCTTTTGACTCCTATGACTGGATGACAAAGTATGGAGATCCAACGTTTCAGCGGCATGTGGCTGGTTAGCTTTCTTCTTCCCTAGCATAGTTGGGCGTGTGGATTTTTTCTTGCAGTTTCTCAATGAAATATTTATGCCTCTTCAAGATACATTGTTTCTGTTTTGTGTTGCTTCAGTTGCAGGAATTTGGGGAATTGTAGCCCTTCACCTGGCTGATGATTCAATTCTCCCTTTCAATTACCTCTCTTATGCTGAACAGTTGCAGGTGCTCATGGAATCTTTTTTGGCCTTGTTAGGAATTTTTCTTTTTGTATATCTGGCATGTTTTGGGAAATTAATTAAGTTGTAAACGAAATTACTTCTAGAGAAGGATAAAAAAGAAAAAAAAAGATGGATTATAAGTCTATGCTGTGTTGTGTTGAGAAGTTTCCACTTAGTTGAAGTCAAATTGAAAATCTTAGTTTCATCTCCGGTAACGGCGACGGGTAACCTGGCCAGTTGATGCAATCAGGCCTCCTTCAAGATTAATTGTGAAACTTTGGGTGTGAAACCAAACGTACCTCCCGGAGTGTTCTGTTCTCTTGAGAGCACGTGAATATTTACACTTGGATACTAATTAAAGAACATCTAATGTGGTCACAAAAGAAAAACATGAAAAAGAGTTGTACCATTAGGCTTGTTCATCTGGGCTGGGTTTGGCCCGACTTGGCCCTGATTTTTTTTTTTAAAATCTTTTTAATAATTTTGACACTTTCATTTAAGAGGTTCAAGAAAATTACTCATCTTTCGAATCCGGATTTCTATATCCGGAATTCGGATGAACAGGCTTATCCACCATGTATCTGCGGTACAGTTTTTTGGTAGTGTAGCAATTTTTTCTTCCTTGGTTTTCATGGTGAAAATAAATAAATCCATGTTTGAAAAAAGCCTGATTAACTTTGAAGGAGGATGGAGTAGCAGAGCTTGAGGCCATATGGCCATCATCAACAAAGCTTTTTTAGTTCAGTTTTGTTTGTTTGTTTAAAAAAATTCATCACCAGTAATTGAAATCCTAGAAAACTTTAGAAATATCTTTATTTTTTTGTACGGACTAAATACTGAACTTGTACTTTCTTCTTATGGGCAGGGGTATACAGATGTCTTGCGCAACCTGTTGGATGGTAGTGTATCTATTCATCCTTTGGTAGCATCAGTTGAAGAACTTACCTTTGCAGCTAAAGCAGCTCAGGATGAGGCAAAGGTAAATCAATAATTTATTTTGGGCATTTGAAATACTGGTGAAACCAACTATAGATCTCCTATGCAAAATCTCCCTCTTTGCTTGGTTTTTTGATTTTTATTTTGTACTTTTTGTTTCCCGCTTGTATTTAAAGAAAAGAAAAAAACTAATTGTAAGGCATTTCTTGTTTTGAAGAGCAGATACTGAGAGAGCAAGAATCAAGTGATGATTCTGTTTCTGTAGTGTTCCAAAAGCGAGCATTGAATGATCGGCTAATGCTTGCTGAAAGAGGGTTCTTGGATGCAGATGGGCTTCAAGGAAGGCAGTGGTTTAAGCATCTTGTAAGTGTTTTCCTTTTCCTTTTCCTTTACTCATTGGAGCTGATTCATTGTAACCGGTAACTCTGTGGTAGACCAAAAAAACCCATTAAATTCTGTTTGACAGCTACTCCTGAAGAGAACTTCCACTCAGATCTTTATTTTGGATTCACTTTAGCTTTATGGTTATTATATTCTTAAAAGGTTATTATTTTTTTGGGAGTAGATTTATGGGCCGCCAAGTGACTATGAAAGTAAGCTGGTTTTCTTCCCTGGAGTAGCAGATGCTATTTCTAGATCTGCAAAAATGAGTAAAAAAGAAAGGCAAGCAACAATTCAGCATGAGATTTGGAGGGCTGCCAGAGCAATACAAAGAGCTACCAGAGCCATTAAAGGGGAACTAACCTGAAAGGGGAAAAAAAAAAGTGACGGGAAAATTCACACATGAAGAAGAAAGGGAGAGGGAAATGTCTCGACTTGTATTATTATTATTGAGTGGGAGTCTCTTTTGCCGGTTTATCCTTTATGTGTACAGTCTTATCAGTTGAAATTAAAGTATGTGAAAATGGGCAATTGTTTTATGCCCTCTTGTATATAATAATTAGACGGAATTATTGTACGGTTAAAGGAATGAAGCAAGCATCCTTTGCGTTTTCCATGAATTCAAATGGGTTCGTGTAGAGCTCTGGTTAAAGCCTGTGCATCCTCTGGTAATCGTTAGGAACTCTTTTGTCTTAATAATATGACAATATGCATTTGTCTTGCAATATTACTTTCATCTATATTCTAGGATTTCTTCTTCTCTCTCTCTCTCTCTCTCTCTCTCTATATATATATATATATTGGAAACAATAGGAGTGGGATTTCCAAACTTGGATTTTCCATTTGAAAAATCAGGCTGTGTGCCATCAGAATATTAGGCTCTTGGCCTATATTTTAAGATTTCCTTGATAGGGGGCATAATATGTATGCTCTGCTCAAAGAAGATGAAGTAATAATAGTAAGAGAAGTAATCCACACAATACCATACACAACATTTTACAATACACTTTACAAAAGTGAGTATTTTTACAAGTGTTTCATAAAATATTGTGTAAAGTGTTGTGTGTATCATTTTTCATAATAGAAAACACATCATTATTTTTTTTTTTGACGTCGTAATTTTTTTTTTAGGCTATTCTTGAAACCAGACACCGTGGCAGTTCCTGAATTTCTTTTACTTCTCTGGCAAAAATGTCTGGTTTGTTTATTTATTGTTTTTTTTTTATCGAGATCAGTTTTTGGCTTTAGTACTGATTTTGGTCCAAAAAGAAAAAGAGAAAAGGAGAAAGGCACAGGAATAATAATGAACGTGAAACAAAAATAACTATACCCAATATACATCTCGTCAAAATCTTCTTTATGTACTACCAAAATACACTGGAGCTGTATATGGAAAGCCACCCTCTCAAAAGGAAGTGACTTCAGTAAGAAAAATAAAATAAAATAAAATAAAATAAAATAAACAGGGTAGAGCACAAAGCAGGGCGCATCAAGAATAATATAACTGCGCTAAATCAAAAGGGAAAACCTCAAACCTTCCCCCACCCACCCAGATTGGAGAAAGAATATTACAACCTACAAACCAAAAGTCAAACCTGATGGAAGTAAAATCAATGTGAACTTTACTACTAATTCTTCAACCGTAACGATTGTTCTCATACCCTCCATTTCCACATCTGCAATTGTGGCTTTGAAGGATGCTCGTACAGCTCATGTTCTGGTCAAAGATAATCACCTCTAACCTAGTTGTATATTTTAACTGGCTTCTCAAATGTGTGACGATTCTGCACAATTTTGAGGCAAATTAATGAAAAGAGATGCAAGCATCTCCAGTTACACCCAATCCTAAGTGGTCTTGCTAAAATGGTTCCTGGCATCATTCTAAGTACCGATAAACAATCCTGCTATTATGGCAATAAGGACTTTAGTATTCAGGAACTTTACCTGATTTACTGAATAAGCCCTCTTTGGGGTATTATCAGAGTGTTCCAATCCAAGGTACTGCTCCCACGCTCCATAGACATCTCTTCTCTGAGGAAAAATAAATTAACATTAATGTAACAAAATAAACCATTCAATTATGATGCAAAGCCCAAACAACACCAATAAAAACAAATCGTGCTGCTGCTCAAACCCATCTTTCCACAACTAATATATGCATACCTGAAAACGGCTGGATACAATGTCAGAATCCTGCAGGTACTCTGGACGACCCATTGACAAAAAGGCAAACTTCCACTGAAAAAAAAATATGTAATAACAGCTTAGAATCAATTATCAGTTGGATATGTAATCATGGTACAGAAATAAAGCAATAGCTGTTATAATGATACTATACAAACAAAGCGCCAAAGAAACCAAAAATTGGTACCTTTAGAAACTCCTCATCTGGAACCTGCAACTTCTTTTGGATTCGCACTTTCACTTCCGCCAATGTCTCTGCTTCATGTATTACCAAGAAAAAGGGTTCCCCAAAATTTTGGACTTGCTGTTGAAAGAACAATAATGATAATCTTAGTAATACCCATCTATGGCTTAAATAACTAAACAGCTTGAAACAATGTAAAAAGGCTCCCGAGAATAAATAATTTAAATTGGAATACCATTTGGTTTTGTGCAGGCTCTTTGGTGAAATGATAAACATGGATCAAACGATCATGGGCGCCAAGATTTTTCTCCTCTTCAGGGATCTGAGACTCAAAAAGAAAGCAAGGTCAGCTTCAACTCAAGAACACTGGGAACTATGTATGCAGAGCATCAACCAAATCACAAAAAAAAAAAATGCTTCCTTCTTCCACAACTCTCTTCCTCCCCACCCTTTCTCCCTCTCTGAGAGGTCCCTTACATGCACTGTTCATCCATCAGTTCTCTCCTTCCCCGCTTTCTTCTTCTATTCTTTCCTAATTATCTAGATGTTACAAGTCAAATCCACCATAGACAACTCTTGGATCCATTTCATTGTATTTCTTTTTCTCACACAACATGAGCAGGTTTGACGTGTTTTTAGAGGTCAAACCCCTCCTTTGTATTTCAGTTGATTTATTCAGTCTAAAGTTATCTCTCCCCCACCAACCCCCCCCCCCCCCCCCCAAACACCAAAAAAAGAAAGAAGTATGAACAGAAAACAAAATAAAGCACTAATTGTAAAAAAAGAAGCTAACGAACCCACAAACTGTCAACCCAAATAAGAGGGAAGAGGTGAAACTAAAAATAAATGAAATGAAATTAATGAGAAGAGAGAAACACTTAGATGGGACTTGCCTCCTCTGCACGCAATGTCCAGTACTGGTCATTTATATTCTCAATTTTTTCATGGAGTGGAAAAATCTGCAAGAAACAGATAGAACAATGATCCGCACATAAAACTGTACAACATACCACTGATGCAAATGGCATCCTTTCAGATATGTGCAGATATATAATACATTATTTTTATAGGTAGTGCAATATAACAAATATCATCCCTAGCACAAATTTGTTGCAGAAAATCGCTGATAAGACAGCCAGTTTCTAACTTCAATGATGAATTGAAGTCATTACCTTATAGATCTTGTGATAGAAAACTTCGAGTAGTCTAACTTCTGCATTTGGATGAGATACTTCTACCTGTCTCAAGCCACAACAGATAATTGATCACTGCAACTAAACATGTACTCACAAGAAGAAACACACTGCAATATGTAACTTAAGAGTCAAACTCAACACTATTGGATATAGTTTCCTTGAAGCACTTTTTTTAAGTACGCTGTGGAAGAATAAAACATGGCCTGAGTTCAGTGGGAATGGCAAAAATATACCTTTGTTTTCAGCACATTAATCACATCTCCAACCGTGCTCTGTTTAGGTAATCTGATATTATGAATTACCACCTGAACAATATAAACAAGATTATGAGGGGTGAAATGTACAAGCACTATCCCTGAATAAGAAAAGCAGGTGGAAGAGGGGATAGTCATAGCTTTCAGACGCACTTCATCCTTTGTAGCATGATGAAAAGCAACTTTCAGATTTTTAAGACCTTGCAATTCTGGCAGAGGGATGTCCAAAACTTCGTAGTACAATATATCAGAGGTCTGCTAAAAGAAAACGAAATTTACACTCAATATATATCATTCAGTAGGAGTTAAGAGAACACTGTTAGAGCTCAACATATGCCAAATAAACCTGATTGTAATGGACTAGCATATCTGATAAATGCTCTACTCCTCGATATTTAATAGGTTGGGGCTTTGGCTGCTGAGAATAGCAGTTGTGTGATGTAAGTCTAAGTTTGGAAGGATCATCCAAACCAATTCGCAGTGCCACTCTCTCCACAACATCATCATAGCTGTGTACCTTTGATCTAGAAAATAAAAAGAAACCAACGAACAATTAACCCCAATGATGATGCCCCAACGATGTGAAATTGTGGCATCATGTGGAAATACTTACAACTCTAGACAAAAGTCATCCTCCTTTGGTCTCTCCAAACATCGAAAATGAACAACCTATGAGTTGGCATACCATAAAGAGGATAATTTTAATGTCTTGGCAAAAAGACCGCAATATTTCAATATTCCAAACAATCAATGAGAACCACAATAACAACTAAATACGAGCAAGACCATGCTTTAATACCATAATGATTATCTATAGCATATATAATTTTGAAAGGGGCTTAACTCCTGTTGAACCATGTGATCACGTCTTACATTAAATGAGCATAAAACTTTGTCAATTAAGTTTAAAATAAGATAAAGGTTATGTCAATATTGGACAATTTAGATTTGAAGTCCTGAATATTTCGTATTTTTTCCTCCATCGCTTCTTTGAACTCTATACAAAATTTCTTCTTTTTAACCCTATATCCAATCTATTACAGTTAGTAATCAAAGAATCTCACATTTAGAAAACTCAACAATCATGTTAAAAAAGAACAATTAAAAATTAACAATTTCCCTATACATTGCACGGGTGCACAACGAGTTTCAATTAACAGCCAAAGCATAGAATTGGTCTTAGTATCAAAAGGAAACTACCTAAGATCTAAGCATAACCAAATCAACCAAAGTTTAGAATGCAGATTACTTACACTGTATAGTGACTGACAGATTACTGGTCACTAGTGCCTTTTTTAAGGTTGGGGGAGCCATTGGGTGATGACTAAGATGCTTTTTGGTATGCTTGCATGCTGGAAAGGTAGGTTTGGTCATCAAAACTGTTTTAAGGTTTAATGTGCTATCCTATTTTACCTTACGAGACAATTTGGTATGAAAAAATTATTAGGCTTCCAATGGCTTTGAATAACTCCTATACACTCATAATATGTGTTAAATCTCTTTTCAACATCATTGCATAACTGGATTACAGCTTTAGGAAGGTCCACTCTACTTCCTTTTGAACTTTTACCGTCTAGAAGGACATTTCTCTACTCGTGTATACATATTTCTCTCCCATTTTCCACACCATGGAAGCCTTGGGATCCTTAAAGATTATGGACATATAAATTAATAAGTACTTCAGTTCATCCAAACAATCATAGGCTAATATAAATCGGCCAACTTCAAACAAGGATAATCATGGCAGGGAGCTCCAACAGTAAACACTTGCATCAAATTCCACCTCACAGCTAGAGAGTTGAAAGACTTCTATTACTAGCCAATGCACCTATTTTTCCAAAAATAAAAAAGCACCCCTTCGTAGATAATATGTAATTACATTGTTACTAGCGAATTCAAAATACAATAAACCTAAAATATGTCCTCATAAAATAAAACTTAAAATATATGAACAATATAAATTTATCAAATAGAAGAACACCAATGATATAAATTATTTAAGGTGTAATTTAATATTACCATTTTTCTTCTTTGACAAGATAAACCAGATACAACAGATATAGGCACTCCAACTTAGAAACATAAATGACTCATTCATCTCTACATATCAACCAGGAATACATTTCTATAACTTGTTAAGTCTCCTACAATTTGACAAATTTAGGTTTTTAGGTACTTTTTGCTGTGTTTGGATACAGGGATAAACTACCGAATCTTTAGTTGCTTTTCAGTTATTTGGTTTATTTCATCCCTATGACATAGCAGTTGTACGGAAGAATGAAGCACCAATCCATGATACACCTTATATTATAGAGATCATATTTGGGTTAAATAATATCTTTATGCATCAAAATATCTTTATCTCCAAGCATGATGTGACAAAATAGAGCATTTCGTGATTAGGGTAAGAGAAAATCACTTGTTCTTATGCAAAATTGACATGGAACAATTTTGAAAGCTTACAATGGCTTATGCGATGAGCTATAGGATTTGAGATATAGTTTACTAATTACAATTCCAGAAGAAAGGGTTTAGGTTTCAAATTAAGCTTAATGTTTGGAACTGTTTTATTTTTTATGGTCGAAATTGCAAAGTTTTTAGATTTTTTTGTTAGGTCTTGGCAACACCAAATATAAGGTTTCATAGGATTTCTAAGGTACAATTTCAAAGGTTGATCAATGGTTAAGTGCTCAGGGAATATAAGTGGACCTCCAGAGTTTTAATAGGAAGTCATAGGGTTTGAATGGGTTAAGTTATGGGCTAATGAAGACTTGAGAATAAAGTTACCTGAATCTGTGGGTTGTGAACAAAGCATGTGAATAGCAATTGGAAAATAGAGACCGGAGAATAGAGAGAGAGAGGAGAAGAAGAAGAAGAAAATACTCAATATCAATTAATCAAAAATGAAGATTACAAATGTATTTATAGCCACCAACTCTAACTTGAACGAACTAGGACTAGCATCAAAGAAAATACCGACTGCCATGAAACCTAGAAAACTCTAGGTTTGCATTAAAAAACAAAGATTTCTGTGCATGGTTTAAAGAAATCCCAGTACTGCCCATCCCAATAAAAACAAACATAACTCCTATACCAATGACTCCAAATAAAAAATAGACATAAAACCCTAAGACATTTGTAATATGACCTTCAAAACTCTTTCTTCATTCGGATGTTGAATGTAAGCTCCACAAATGAAAAGATCTTAAGTTGCCAAAACCAAAGCAACTTGATCCTTCTTCCAAAGCTGCATCACAATATCCTAAAACTACACAAAGCTAACAAAATTTATAAACATTGGTGATCAAGTTTCAAAATTTTTGGCAGAATGACCTGACGGTTGTGTACATATTCCAAAAATGATGAAACATCCGGATATCGGCACTCTTCTTCACTTTCAGGTCGAGGAGACTTCTGGAAGCAGATAATGTCCCCGTCCTCAATCTATAACATAGCACCAAATATGTTAATTACTACTCATGACAGTTTTACAGTGTATTGAACATGCAATATACCTGACTCAATCGAAATGAGGTCCTCTTATCAAGGTGCTCGCACATGACACAGGGCTCAAACTTTATTTCCTAAACCACAGCAGATAAAATACATTGACTAAGAATTTTATTTTGAACAATATAGAGCACACACTAAGGACAAAACAACTTGACAGCACAAATATGTTGAGACAAACCTCGTAAAGTTCTATCTCCTCATCAGGGGAAAATCCAGCCATTTGGTTGAGTTTTTCTAATATTTCTATGGGCTTAGCAGAGCTCTTTACAAAAAGCCTACCAACATATCTGGCAACATGGAAGCAATTATGTCAGCAAGCATACCACAAACAAACTCTCAAACAAAGACGATGGCAAGGAAGCGATCATCAAATACCGTAATTCTCCTTTCTCGGGGTCATAAAGCTTGAAGAAAAGAAGAATATCTTCTTTAGCTTTGTCAGGAGGGTTTATAGGACGCAGATCCTGAAGTAAAAGTATTTGAATCAGTAAAAAGTGTAGGAACAGATTTACTTCATAAGAACAACTATTACTTGCAATATTTACTCTAGCAGTGCAAATTTAAAGGCTTTTCAAACAAATTTGGACAAACAATGAAGTTAAATGGCAGTATCAGAAAGACAGCATTACCAGTCCAAGCTCTACTTCCAAAAACAATTTAAGTTCTGCATTGTGTGCCTTATTTGATACCTCCCTCAACTGTCCAACCTACAACCAGAAAACGGTTATCATTAACCTGCATTATACAAAAATTTCCTTATCCAAACAATGGTTGTTATCATTAAGCATGCCATATGACAGACTACAGAATTCCAGGATAACCCTTTAAAAGTATACCAAGAGCAAAGTAGTCAAGTGAGATATGAGGGAACTGGACTAATTCCCAATTTCCAAGAAAATTCGAGTTCAAAATTCATCCACTAAATCAATACCAGAGAAAATGTAGAACATCCAGTAGAAAACAAGAAGGAAAAAACCAAGTCCCAGATTTTTTACTGTATAATCTCATTAGAGCAGTACAGAGGGCTGCAACCCTAGGGTACAGGAAACATACAAGAAAACCATTTAGGAGGAAAAACAAACAGCAGTAAAAAAAAAATAGAAAAAGACCAGAAAGAAAAAGCATACATAAAAGCTAGTACAAATTATACCACATGAATTACAAGTACTTGGAATTTTATTTCTGATAAGAACATATTTAGAATACATTAACCGAAGTGAATCGGAAATACATGAATACAATATTTTGATTGGTACAGTACTTGTATAAAATTACCCATTCAAAATTGCAGAATCGGTTTTAATAGACATAAAAAACATAAAACAAAATCCAAATAGAAGCAAGCTAAAATGCAAAAGACAACATCTACAAATATTCAATATGATTCTCTATCAGAAATCTATGCTCAGAACTTTTTTTAAGTAAGAAACCTATGGTTTAAACTTTTTTTTTTTTTGCTAAGTAATAGATAGATTTCATTGAAACCTATGGTTTGAACTTTCATGAGAGGAAGATTTGATAATCATATTGGTGAGCCATATTGGGTACCTACGCTCTAATTATTGTAATAAAAAGACAATATCATGAAAACCAAAGTAAGACTTAATCGATTAATATCATCTTAAGGCGTAATTACAGATTGTGCTTCCTCCTGAGGGCTCAATGGTCGATTAGGACGATAGGTATGGTTTTGCCGCTTTGCCCAAATCCAAAACCGCTGAAATTGCACTGGTATGCCAAACTCTTTGGCAACATCCTCCTGTAAACCATCTCAGAAATAAAACATGAGAATGTAATGAATACAGCAGATATGCAACAATGATATGAGGATCCAATACATCTAAATTTCTGATTCCCCATCACTTACAGAAAGAAAATAGTCAAAATTAACAAGTAGCTTAAACATCTCCGAAATCAATGATGCATCAGAAGAACAAAAGCTACTTCCACAACCAACACTACAAAGAACTCTCTTTAAAAAGTCAGAAATCTTTATTCAAAAGTGCCAGATGCACAACCCAAGTACGCAGGATGTACATAAGAGAGACATCTACCTAGAAGGAGACAAGGAAACAAGCAAATCATGAAATCTTTCACATTTTGTAAATTTCTATTTTGGATAAATTCATAATAGCCAATATAATATTTTAAACCAAATGTCTTGCTTTTCTTCTTGAAATGTCCCAGAACAAGTGTCCACTTTCCAAAAGATGAACCACTTATTTTATTTCATTTTCCTAACCTACCTTGCATTTTTTTTTTTTATAGTTAAGAAGAATTTTATTCCAAGTAAATAGGCATAGCCAAGTACACAGAAGTATACAAGTGAGTATACCTAAATAAAAGTAAGAGAAAAACAAAACTAAAACAAAGAAATCCAAGTATTTCCATCCCTTACAAGGTTCTTCACCCAAAAACTTTAAAGTACTATAGAAAAAATCCCTGAATCCCCCATTAAACGTTCAAAATCATCAAAACACCTCCTGTTTCTTTCTAACCATAAACACCAAAACAAACAAAGGGGGATCATATTCCAAATTTCTGCACTTCCTAACCTACCTTGCATTTAAAATATAAACATAAAAAAGGTGACTTCTAATATGTATGTGGAGGGTAAAACAGAAGGATAACATTTTTTTTTTTTAATGTGGGACCAAAAAAGTAATAAGAACAAAAATAATGCACAAAAACTTGCTAAAAGATCAACAGCACAATTTTCAAGAAGAATATAGATCAATCCTTCATCAAATATAATTCAAAAAGTCAAAAATACCTTGAAAAGACAAAAGGGTGTCTGTTTCTGAATACGGAAACTATGAACTTTGTCATGATCCACAAGGTCGAAATACAAATCCTTTCCAATCTGTTCTGTAAGGTCTTCATCTCGTGCAACCTGATCCATCAATCAGCTCCATCAATTAGTTCCATTAATCAAGTGTTCCGTAGAGGAGACACCTATGCTGGTCATTTCTAAACAGTTAAACATGAAAATGAGGAGGTAAGGGTAAGAACCATAACCTTTATAATAGTGTACAAGTGGGCTTGAGCTTTATATTTTCTCTTGTCCTCCTTCTCTTCTTGTTCTTTCTTTAATCTTATCTGAAATAAGCAGTGTTAAGTCAGTATAAATCCACAAATGCCTACACTTGAAAACTGGATATTAAAATTTAGATCATCTACAAATAAAACCAAGCATTTACCCTCAGGTGTTCGGCTATATCCTTCTCATCAACATTACAGATTATTTTCTCCTTGTCACTTTCACGTATATACACAAGCATGTAAGCATTCGAGTATTTTGTGAATTTAAAAGGAGTGTTATTGAAGCCAGGATTGGCTGGTGGCAACTGTTTTACATAGATGAAGGAAACATCAGTTCACAATCAAGATGAGAATTATGAAAAGAATTGGGGGGGGGGGGTGGAGGATTTAGGCCTCTTTTTGGTTACAGAGATAGATAAAATGAAAATTGAATAAAATTTTGTTAGAATCAAAATTTTGTTTTGGAATTTGAAAAGGTCGAATTGTTTATTGTATTTTGTGTGTGAGCTTGAGAAAATTGTAATTATTAAAAGAGATGAGATGGTTTGTGTAACCAAATGAAGCCTTATTGGTTCCCTTTTAGAGTACCTCTTCCTCACCACCATACTGCTCTTCTAATGCCCTCTTTACATCTTCTTTGGTCACCCGCTCGTCATCAAATTTGAGCCTAAAACAACAAAGATTGGTCAGCAAAATTTAAACATTCTTAGCATACATGAAAATCACAAATCAAAAAAATAACAAACAAGCACTAGATCTTTCCATGCAGTTGTAGGCAAAAAAACTGAAATGAGGAAATTCTGGACAGAAAGTTCAAGTGGAGGGGTGGGAGGGCATAATTTGAGAATTCTCAATAAAGCATTACTAGGGAAGTGGCTATGGAGATCTCACTTGGAGGGGGAATCATTGTGGAAGGAAGTTATTACGCAAGATACGGTAGCGCATGGGGAGGGTGATGTACCAATGTTGGGGGGGGGGGGGGGGATATGGTGTCGGGTTGTGGAATTATATCATGGAGTTGGCATTATTTCAAAAGCACCATCCATTTTGTGGTTGGAGTGGGTACCAGAATTCAATTCTAGCATGATGTTTGGTGTGGAGAGCAGCCCTTGGCGAGGACCTTCCCAATTCTTTATAGTATTGCAGCTAATTGGGAGGCCTCGGTGGCAGATTTGCCTGCCTTTTCTCAGGGATCCTACCAGTGGAATATCCTAATCTCCAGGGATATACATAATTGGGATCTGTCTACAGTCAGTTTTTTAGTTTGATCTATTCCTCAGAAGTTAAAATGGCACAGAAGGAGATTCCATAAAGTAAACATACCACTGATCTGAGAGGGTTGGCCTGATATAAGCATAGTAGTGCCCACCATGCACCCCGCCACTATGGACCAAGACACTGCAAGAGAAAAGTTGAGCATGTGATGCATGCAAATCCGAAAAGAATACAGCAGTATCACCAGTCAGCACCAAAAGTATATCCATAGAATCTAATCTAATAATGAAGGATGGGAAATAAACAACAGTGATTGATACCGAAGCATGTTTTACCTAACTTTTAACTGGTTGGATTGGGGTATCAAAATTGTTTTTTATTTATAAGTAATTGAAAATTTCATTGAAGAATGGAAAAGGCATAGTCTATGAACATAAAATGTAAACAAGAGACACCTAATTAGGAAAGGAGAAGACATTGTATTGGTAACATTAAAAGAGGAAGGAAAGCTCATCTCACATTATGCAATCCAGCTTGTTAAAGACCATTAAAAGGACACTTCCTTAACTACTTTCAATCAAAAGGAGGTCCACAACCTTGCAAGATAATAAAATGTCTTTGGACAGTATGGTGTAGCAGGGTAGCCACCAGTGAGGAAAATGGATGTAATCCAAATTGATGGAGCGAAAAGAGTAGAAGTAGTGCCTAATACTTGCTTAAATCTCTCTGACTCAAAAACTGCCCCCAACAATACTTGGTTTTCCTTTTTTGCCGATATTATGAATTTTTGTTCTCCTCCTTAATTGGAGGCTCTCATGTATAATCCTTGCATGCTAGAATTGCACCCCTAAGTGCTCTTTAATAAAATTGATTTTATTTATTTATTTTTTTTTATAGGTAATCAAAAGGATTTTATTGATAGGAAAAGGCTAAGCTCAGGTACACCGGGAGTATACCTGATAAAACTTAGCTAGAGGTTACAATAGAAAGAAGAAAATCATGGATACTAAGTCCGTTACAAATAGAGCCCGCCCAAGATAATAAAGTCCTATAGAAAATTGAATTTATATAATTTTAAAACAATTTTTTTTATATATATATTTTAATAATCATAAGAATAGGCAAAGCCCAAGTACACAGGTCATATACAAGAGCAATTCAAAGGAGTGATGTTCTCGTGATACAAGAAAATCATGAATGGTCATGCCATTAAAATCAATTACAATCGAATACTGCAACAAGGAGTTAAAAAAGTAAGTTCTAAGTTCATCCAATTACTGCTCATTATCTTCGAAGTTTTGCTTGTTCCTCTCCCTTCAAAGACACCACCATAGACATATCGCTCGTGCCAAAAAAGTGTCTTTACCTCCCTCCATCCCATAGGGACTGAATAGACTCGGGTATAGAATTCAAAGATAACTTCCCAATCATGGACAGCAGGAATGTGACATTCCCCTGGGGGTGCCATTAGAATAATGAAGGAGGTCTGCGATCGATGCTTCTTTCATGCTTGCTATACCAAAGAAGTCTGGATAGGCTACCTTGAGTGTCTTATCACCACACCATATGCCATGCCAGAATTTGATATGGTAACCGTCACCTGCCTCAAAACGGATAAAACTAGAGCCCCACCCCATAGGATCCACTCACCTCATTTGAGCACCAACCTCCCCATGCTCTACAATTCTTTGAGTCTAAAATTGATCTCCACAAGGCTCGATGTTCTAAGGAATATCGCCATAGCCATTTACCCAACAATGCCTTGTTAAAAAGCTGCAAATTATGGATACCCAAGTCTCCTTGATAAGTTGGAGAACAAAAGGTGGCCCATTTTACCAAATTAATTTGAACTCGTCATTCATCCCTCCCCATAGAAATCCCATTGTAGTTTCTCCATGCAGTAGGCTACCTGTTATTGAAGCGGAAAGAGAGGAAATAAATTGGTAGGTTGGATAGGACTACCACCTTTGGATAAGTACATCCATTTCCAACTAGCGAGTTTCCGCTCCATCTTTTCTAGGACATCATTCCAAATGGATAATGATTTGTAGTGAGCACCCAAACGAAGGCCAAGATGTTTTATTGGTAAATGAGATATCTTACATCCCAAGATAGAAGCCATACCATCCACATTTTGCACTTGCCCCACTGGAATTAAATCTAATTTGACCAAGTTCACCTTCAATCTAGAAATGATCTAAAAGCATAGAAGGAGAGCCCTCGGTGTACTGATATAAGTTTATTATGGGATGAGTTGGTTGGACTACGTAACATTTGGGATATGCCTTGGTGCATTGGGAGAGATTTTAATGTCACTAGGTTTCCAAGTGAAAGATAGGGTCGTTCCAGTACAACATAGCAATGGTAGACTTTTCTAACTTCATTTTTGACCAAGATCTATTAGATATCCCTCTTGAAGGTGGTTCCTACACTTGGTTGAGCAACTGTGAATTTCCTTCTTAGTCGAGGATTGATAGATTCTTGGTCTCCTTGGATTGGGAAACCCATTTTCCAAAACTAATCCAAAAGCATTTTCCCCAACGATGTTCAGACTACTTTCCCATCCTTCTTAACTGTGGGGAATATAGGAGGTTCAAGGATACAAGGTGGTCCAAGGTATTTCAAATTCGAAAACATATGGCTGAAATCTGAGGGCTTTATTGACCACATTCAACAATGGTGGACTTCCTATCATTTCCATGTAACCCCAAGTTACATTCTGGCATGTAAATTGAAGACATTGAAAAAAGATCTGAAGAGCTAGACATTGAAAAAAGATCTGAAGGGCTGGAATGAACAGATGTTTGGTAATGCAGAAAGCCAGAAGAAGACACTCTTGGAGGAACTTAAAGGTTTGGAGAATATATCGGCGGTAAGAAAAATGTCAGAAGTTGAAAGGGCTCGCAAAACTCAAGATTCTATAGCAAATCCCAATAGGATTAACAAACTAAAGGGCTTGCAAAACAAAGGAAGATGATAGCGATTATGTGATTCTAGATAGGATTAATAGAAAATAATACTGTAGCAAATCCCAATAGGTTGATGAGGAGAAATAAAAAATGGCCCCAAATTGGAAGGGATTAAAACTTAGTTAATTTAATTGAACAGTATGGCACAGTACAGTATGAACAATGCTGGGTGAAATGGTTCATGCAATGCAACAAAATTTCCTCTAGCAAGATTCATATATCACATTGATGATATAGACATGCAAGGCTAGAGAATATAAAGAAAGAGACCAAAACCACAAACAAAAACAGCAAGACAGACAGAACTAATAGAAGTTAACAGTGAGCACGAAGGCACAAAGACCTATCGCAACACATCAGATTAAATACGATCTTTATGATCAAGCAAGATGCTCATAGTCATTTAAATATATCACAAGCTTCTAGAAAACAACATATCTTTCAACCAAAAGTGAGAAATCACTAGAACCTATGCAGCGTGTAAAGGTTGCGAGCACTCTTATCTGCTTCAGGTGATAGATATTTTCCATTCTCCCTATCAAGATCAAGTTGTAGAGGAAATTCATAGCGATCATTTATCTGCAAAACCAGCATACTATCAATAAAGCAGAAATATTTTTTTGTTTTTGATAAGTATCAATAAAGTGGAAACATTGACCAGCAAAAAAATTGCTTTTCATGAAAAGTGATAATTTAATAATTTGAAGATGTACCAACATATACAAACAAGTTTCCAACCATAAGGTAAAGAAAACACAATGTAGCTGATTTTTTACTAAAAAGAATTTATAGTAACTGATGTATTTCAATGCAATCTGCCTAAAACATTTATGGCGTACAGAGTTGATAACTACAATACAGAACAGATGGACAGTAGTGCAAGCACAAAACACAAAGATAAATAAAAGCAGTTTCAAAAACTGACCTTTACCATAGTGTCCCTCATGAAATCATATTCAAACCGCTTAAGCTGAAGTTGAAGAACTGGGGGAAAGTCAATAAACAAGACACCCTTCTTAGCTTCCTGAGATAAGCATCAATCAGTACAGGAGTTGAAAATAATATTCAGAAGTGTCACTACTTAACAAGAAATAAAATCTATCCACAAAAAATGGCTTGAGCAGCAATTCTACAGGAGAGACATACTAAGCACCACAAACAATGAGAAGGTATAAAAAACATATTCACAACATATCTATACTTCAAATGCTTCATTAAACCCACAAAATGCCTATTTCTACATTCCTCCTATAGAAGTTTATTATGCCTTTCATCAAGATGCTGAGCATATTCTCTCAACACCTTGTACAATTCAGAGAAAAAAAATTGATACATTTCTTGTGAAAGGAAAAGAGCATCAGCCCTGGTGGACACAGCCTAATCACACAATACAAAGCATTTTGCCAAAATGAGCATGCATATCAACATGTATGAGGTAGAAAGTTTGGTAAGTGATTTCTTTGTGCTTGATGTGGTGTATATGGAGGGAATATGGCACTCAGAACTTTGAAGATTGATAGAGGACAGTGCTAAAACTACAATACCCTATACACCTGGCTGAATCTCTAATTAGCTAGAATTCATGTCTCTTTGTCTCCTTCTTACCACTAGTCGGGGCTTTCCGGGTTTATTCTATGTACTTAGGCTACGCCCCTCTACATTTTAATAAATTACCTTAACAAAAAAAAAAATCCAAAAATGATTAATTTAGATTGACAAACAAAAGGTAAGCCCTACCTTCAATAGTTAAAACTATCCAGTCAACCATTTTAACCAAGTTTTGGTTGTTTTCCTTGAAAGTTCCATAAAAAATGAATGAGTTTGCTGGACTATTACAATCCACCCAAAAGAGCTTCTAGATTTTCTTAATAAAATCAAGAACGTGGTTCATCTCAACCAATTTAGGTAGGAGTTATACAGATTTTATACGTCTGGTTCCCATGAAATAACACAGTAATTAACCTGCAAACCATGTTCTTCAGCATGGTATTTGTTATCACCCTCAAGTCGTTCAACTTCCACATACTTGTCAAAAGAAGCATAAACATCGCGACAGCCTTTGACATCAAGCTGGAGGTCTGCCAAGTAAAAAACATATTTTGAAATCAAGCATTGTGATGATAATGATTTCTCAAACACCACAAAACTCAAATTTGCACCAAGAGTAAATACCATAAAATGATTCCTTTCTTGTAGATTTGTAGTCCACGTTGAGGCATTCAATGTAATTCATGTGGTGCCCTTCAAATAACTGTTGTATTGTCCCCTCCACAACAGTGCCCTGGATCAAGAGGACATGATTAGAACCATGAAACAAGCATACATGCTTCAGGGAAAATTTGTTAAACCTCCTATACCTTCATTTTATCTTCAAGCTTTTCACTCAAAACTCTATTGAGTTCTTGCACATCATGTTGCATGAAAGAATCATATGTATCCCATCCGAAAGACTTGGTCAATTCTTTAGTTGCCACACTGCTGTCATTATATTGAAGCTTATAGAACAGACTCTGTAATGCCAAAGGAATGCTTCCTGAAGGCATGTCATTTTCAGTAGTTGGCATATGGTACACAGCCTGGTGTCAATATACCACAAAAATGTTGTTCCATCTATATAAAATCATCAATTAAAACGATGGTGACTTCAGGGAAACATGGAACACACACTTACCTTTCTGAAGTAAGGAATATGGTAGAGAGTCTGTAGCAGAGAGTTCATGTAACATGTTGCTCCTTGGTTCTTAAGTCCAACATAACCAGTCTCCTTCTTTGAGTCATATGACCAGTAATCCAGCACCTTACGGACAGCAACCTCAGCTTCCACAACACATGTATCATTGACAAGGTAACCTCTAGTTGGGTCATAAAGATCACTGAGAGGCATGAATGATGTAAAACCCCAGTCGCTCTCTCTTGCAGTGAACTGGTGTTGGGTGTCTGCAAGAACCAAGCATCACGGGTTGAAACTTACATACCAAGGAAAAATGGAGTGTAATTCTGCCCAAATCCAACCCAAATTGTTTGATGCCAACATTAATTGGACTAATAAAATTCATCAAAAAAAAATTGACTAATAAAAATTGTACAAGCACAAGATCAAAGTATTATTAATATGCGATACTTTTCCCACACTCACTAACATGCATGGTTCCTATAGCACAGGCCAACTAATTGAGCACAGGTATATTGCCGCTCATTTTATAGACTCTTAACATTGATGTATGTTGCTGTTTCTGCAGTATTAGATAATTTGTGAGGTTTGAACCCAATATGGTTATATTTAGTGACCAATTAATATTTTCACAAGTTACTCTAAAAGCTTAAGTTGAAAGAAGTGTAATTAATTTATTTATTTAAGTTCCAATAATAAATGGCAGGATATATTCATATCAAATACCATGAAATCTTGAATATTACAGCATGTGCATTGATTACAACCGTTAACATTACAATTATTTAACATACAGTATGAAAATGAATCATTGCAAAAGCATCCACAAGATAATGAAGGAACTATTTGTTCCATCGGGGAGGAAAAATAAACACTTCCTTGGATGAAAAAACAACAAACACGGAAGTGACAACAGGACAAAAGGAACAGTGAAGGTATACCCTTTCTTATTGAGTACTTGCTCTGAACCTGATTAACCACAGCCAAACTGAATTGAGCGTATCTACTCCAGCCATATGGCAATGCAGCAGAATCCGCGACATCTAAATACATTGACAAGTGGTCCACATTGTTCCCTTTTGGAAAGATAAGTATCCTCCTGATCCAACCAACCAAAGCCAGTCCAACACCAATCACAACACGTACATTAAAGCATGTTGCAAACGTATAGATAAGTTAACTAGAGGGAAACGTTGAAATACCATTTATAACTGCCAACAACAAAAACATCCGAGTAGTGCTTCTTGGTATTCAACCTAGTAAAATTCTCAATTGTCCACGTGAACTTCATAGATGGCGGGTCCTCCACTGGCTGATTCTCCACCGTACTTGCAGGCTCCACTTGTGCCACGACTAATTCCACAAATAAAAAACTTTAAGGCCAAAAATAGAAAGATAAAACCCTAGCGTCCTAACCGATAAAGTAACAAACACTTCCACACTGTGCCAACGAAACTCATATAGGAAAAACTAATGATTCCGGATAGATTACTCGGATCAAAAGCCTCCGGATTATAAAATAAAAAGCATGAAATTTGGGTTATGAATCGTAATGAATGTGAAAGACAAACCTTCCATAGGCTGAGGACCCTCGACTAAATCTGAATGCGGCACCAGCATCTCCTCCTCGTCTTGCTGAAAACACAAGTACGCAAATCAGAGCTCTGATCAAGTGCGACCTAACCCTACTGAGCTGAATCAAAACCCTAGGAACCAAACTTTAACGCAGTGAATTTCCAAAATTTGAGCTTTCCGAAGCATCTGAACAAAAACCTAAACCCTAGGGTATCAACTTGCACTTAAAAGAGTGACAACAAAACACCATGATAGATGTGCATGCGCGTGTGTGCCTATTTGTATAAATATGGAGCGAGAGTTGGTGCATACATCTAACGCTGGAGGAGTCATCATGGTCATTGGTAGTGAGAGAGACGACCCGTCCGATCGGCGAATCTGAGAACCAGAGAGAAAGAGAGCGCCAAGCAGGAGTGGGCAACGAGGCAGAGTGCCGAGAGAAGTGGCTGAGAGCAAAGAGTCGGTGTCTTGCTTTGTGAGGGGTATTTGAGGGTTTTCGGAAAAGTATGAGGGTATTGGGGGGAACGAAAACGATGGCGCGTGGTGAGTAACGTGAGTTTCTGTCCGATACGATTGTGGGATTTTTAGTCAAGGAAGTGTGAGGAGGGCACGTAGTCAAGTTCGATTTAGTGACGTACAGTTACATGACGTGGCGGCCACAAGGGGGTCACGTGCGTACTCCGGTGTTTGATGACTAGGTAAATCCTTTCCTAGCAGCGCACTACTACCATTGTTATTACTACTATTTTAAAATCTTTTTATATTTTTTATATTTAATTTTTAATTTTACTTATAATAAAAAAATAAAAATATTTAAATACACTAATAAATTATAAACTAATAATAAAATGATAGTACTTATATGATTATATCACTACTCTTTTTTGTTAGTATAATGCTACATACTTTTGTAAAAGGTATAAATATTGTGCAATTATTTTTTTATATATCTCATATTTATTTATTTATTTTTTAAATAATTATACTATACTTGCACATTCACAATTATAACTATTATTTCTGCTAAAAATAAAAACAAATAATTAATTACTATTTTAGTTCTAATCAAAAGGCCAAGAAATGCTCCGATCGAGCAGTTTTCTTTTCATTTTGTATTATTCTGACTTTCACGTGCTGGTCAAATTATTGAAACTTTTAATTACCAAATAATTTATTTATAAAATAACAGATAGACAATTTTTTTATAATTTTTTACGTAATTATATTTTAAATAAAAAATATTTTGATAAAATAATTTATATAAATAACATTATTTTATAAAAAAAAGTCACAAACAAGGCAGATCAACTTGTTTCCTTTTGTTCATTGGTGCATGGACGACAAGTGCCGCCATGTAATTTCGCTGCACCTAAAGCAAAGGCCAATCTTCATCATTACACGGCCTTTCATCCGAAACGAGTTTGGTTGAGATGGGCATGGCCGCATGGTAGGTACTCCTTGGTTCATGACGACTTCCCGGCTGGGCCCGGTGCAACTACTTTTTCTCGTGCCCATTAATTGTTTTTTCTTTGTTTGGACAAGGATTGTTCAGATCAAGGCACTGAATGATGAGCCCGAACTTCGAAGTGGCAAGCAACCGAGTCCAATTGCACTACAGAAATACTATTTCCACCGAAATAATCTTTCGAAAATTTGTCCCGAATGCAAATATATATATATATAATAATTCAAAAAATAATAATAATATTGTTATTTTTTTCTTAAAAAAAAAAACTGAAAAATAATATAAATAAATAAATAAAATTCATTTGCATATTTGAGTGATTTTCGGGCTATGTAGCACCACTCATTGCAATATATGGTTAATTGATAATTTGGTACAATAATAAGAGTTATGCAATACAGAAGTCTTACACTCGACACATTACAGTTTTTAAATATATAATAAAAGAGGGTAAAAGAGTAAACCCACTTTTTTAAGTATGTGTGCATAGTGTGAGATTATGTTTAGAATTTTTCCGATAACAAAACTATAAATACAGGTAAGGGTTGGTCGTTGTTTGGAGTATGGAAGTTCCTAAGGAGAGATACTTTCGATGAGTTAGAAGGCAAATTTTTTTTTATATAGGTGATGAGTTAGAAGGCAAATTAAAGATACATTTTTGAAATTGGCTCTGAATGTTCACCAACCTCGTCGACTTTGTTCTTCTTCTTCCCTTGTTTATAAAAAATTAGTATATTTGCCACCGCTTGGATCTTTTCCCTAATCGGAAACACAATCCAAAATCATGATAGAAGCAGGCAAGCAGGTCAACAGAACTGAACTGATGGTAGATTTAAATGATAAATCAAAGCTCCTTTTGCATCTTATCCCTGCAGCCAAAAGGACAAGGGGCCCCCAAAATTATAAGAGACTAAGAGGCAAGAATAACCACCAAATGCCCCCAGATGGTCAAGTCTCAAATACAAAATAACAAACCTGTTGATTCATGAGAATTTCCACTGCCACATTCAGATCCCCATCAGCAGCTGCTAGTGCAACTTCTACCTGTGTCTGAAACAGACCCAAAATTAACCATATCATTTTAGCGACATTTTCAACAAATTTTGTAGGTTACAAAAAATCCCAAATGTTGCAAAAAAATCAAGACTGACAGAAAAGAAACAAATAACAATAAAATAAACTGAAATGGGCGAACCGTGAAAGAACATGCATATGGTGAAATGGATGATTAACAAGTAGGGTGAACTTTACCTTCTCAAAGCCCATTGATACAAGTTTTTGGATTTTTTCATCAGAAGCCAGTGAACCCTGTGTCCAATTGCCAGGTGAACCAAGAGCGATAGCCAAAGCAGATGAATCAGAACAGGGGTTTAAAAAAATCAAACACCTAGATTTACTAAATAGACCTGATGGCGTGCAGGGACTCCAGCTGCTGCATTATCTGCTACTTGCTGCCTAAAATTCCCAATAACAAAAAAGGGATGAACATCAGGGCACAAAAATGCAAAGAATGCATATGTTCACACCACTTGATTACTTTTTCTTCTTAATCCATCACAACCATTGCCCTAACCGAACACGAACTGTTGAAGTTTGTACTAAAAATAGTGGACCTCAACATGAACTGTTTATTGTCTAACCATACTTTTTTTTCTTTTAACTTTTTTTTTTGTGTGTGTGTGGGGGGGGGGGGGGGGGGGGGGGGGGCTCATCTACTTCAAAACTAAACACGTTCCACCAATGATTAAAAACCAAGTACTATATCATTCCAGCCCAGCATCAGGATAATCCGCGTAGAGCCAATTAGATCATTAAGCATGCATGGAAGTATTTTTCTAGTACCTCCCATCAGATAATTGTTGTCCTGTTCCAGTTGCCACCGCATCTGATGGATGATTTGGGTTGCTGTTATCCAAGAGTCTGGCCTGTAGGTTTGTATCTGAACTATCAGCAGAAACTATTTGACTTTGCCCAGATCCAAGTGTCCTCCCCCTCCCAAGAAATCTTTGACTGTCTTCAGTAGACTGCATGTAATTAAAATTATATTTAAAAAAAAAAGCATATTAATTCTCTAAATTTTCATTACTTTCTTATGATGATTCAGGGTAGAGAATTCAAAGATGAAATAAGTATACAACAATACAAAAAAGTAAAGAAAAGAAATTGTTGGCTTAAACTGACAGAAGGACAAAACTTTGATCAGCATTCAGCGGTGCCCAATTTCTTTTGGGCTCAACTGTCACCCTATCTTATTTTCCACAATTTATTTGGCCTTTAGCCATAGTGAAGTGAACTTGGGGAAACCAGAAATTTGACCATTTTCTCCAGATCTATCTGCTACCACAGGTTGAGTTGATGTTGAATGATAACCATAAAATTCTCTCCAAAAATATCCTAACCTCTAAAGTCCTAATTATTGAGTAAGTTCTTTTTTATTGGCATCGGATGTCTGGGAACAACGTCCCGACTAATCCCAGGAGGGCACAAGCCCTCAACAAGGAGTTTCCTGCAAGTGCACCTCGGGTAAATCAGAGAAAAATTTCTCAGTCCAATGGCTCATAGAGATTGTTTGTACCTAGTGGGATTTGAATCTTGAACCTTGGAGGGAGCATACCACCAAAACCAAGGACTTTACCACTTGAGCCAACCTCTATTATTGAATAAGTGAACCTATGAAATAGAAGGAGATCACTCTATCTTAACAATAAAATATGTTGCTGAAAGCCACACTAGGGAAAAATCAGACCAAGAGTATGCCGCTTTAAAGATGAGATCTTTTATTGATTTGCCAGATCTGAGACTAGCAAAAATATACAAAACTAGTGTAGTAAGAAAAGAGAACCACCATTTATGTCATGAAAGAGGAACGTCTAAAAACTTATTGAACACTTTAAAAGATCCTGCAAAGGTGGTTCATTCAATACCTGAGCAGATGATTCCCTTTGTGGCATCCATGATGACAAATTTCTCCAAATATTTCCAGAAAATAATCCACTGCTTAAGAAATAATATCAAGTTATGATTCTAGTTGGAGTGCCAATAATAAATGGCTGTGAAAGCATAAAATACCTAGAAGCTGTATTTTGGCTTGAATATGTTGGAATGTCACCCGCTGAATTTTCTCCAGTGCACAAAATAAATTTAGGCCGTCTCACGCAAGATGACTGAAAATCATATTAGGAAAGATCATATCCCGATGGCACCATATATAGCATGCCGCACTTAAGGTTACTACAGAGATAATGACATGAACAAGCACAAAGGAAAACAACCAAGGTGCAGAACAAAAACAATATAACATTGCTGGGCAAACAGAGATGCCAATCATGTGAATTTCGGGATTTCAAACTTGACATAAAAGCCAAAAATACAAAAAAACCATAAAATATGAATAGAAATGGGGAGAGTGGAACTTGACAGAGATTGATCCCCTCATTCCTACTTGAGGAAGAATGCAGTTTACTTGCCATTCAGGGCTAGGATCCTGTCGAGCTCCACCCTTGCACAAGAGTAAATGTACCCCAATTTATAGCTCGTATGGAAGTAGAAGCATCCTTCTCCGCCTACACTTTTTTTTAAAAATAACCTGCTTTTGAACTTAAGGCTATACGACCCATTGCTTGATCTTGCACTCTTGGCAATTGTCAATGGGCTAAAGTTGGTAGCTTAGCTGGCTTAGATAGAACCTGAATATTCTTTCCTTAGTTACCTGGCACATAACTCAGCCAAGAGGGACTGCCTGTTTCTCTAATAAGGTAATGGACTCCTAGCTCTAGTGGTTCAAAACCACATTTTCCCTCTACTCCAGTGGGAGTGATGGGAGGTAGTCCTCAAAATCAGCAATGCTGGCTGTCAAACGATTTTACATTACGGGACTCTGAAATCTAGAGACCTCATATTAGCAATAGGTAAGGACAAGTCGGGTGGACAAAATGCAGAGGTGAATTGAAAGATAAATCCATGCTTGATGGGAGGAAGATAAATGATGTAGGCTTATCATCCACCCCTGTCCTCTCTAAAAGTTACACGACCTTTGACAGCTGCTCAAACTCACTTGACACAACTTCAAGGAAGGAAGCAAATTATGAGACTTTTCCAAATAGTGTTGCTGTATCAAAGCAGTATATTTATGATACTCACAAGCCAAGTGGAGGATTCGATGGTAGAATAAAATGATGTTCCAGGCATCAAGAAGTTGAATAAGCCATAAGTATCTGAAATTAAACAAAATTATAAATTTTAACTAAGTTCCTTACAAAATATGGTGGAATAAGATGGAGCCATTAGTAGGAGAGAGATGTATCAAACATGGAGGGAACTCACATGCAAATCCAGACAAAATGCCACATAAGTGGCCCAGTAATGAGACATTTTTCATAAGAAGCTGGAGCACAATCAGCAAGATCAATGCATACCTGCAACATATAATTCAAATAATCACATCCTAGTTTCAATAATTATATAAGAACAATATAAAGAAGATAATAGACATTAGATAAGCACTTACCATTTGGCAGGCACATTAAAGAGTCCGAAAATGCTGTAATATGAAAGCAAACAGTTAAAAATCAGAAGATCCCACAGGTGGGTGAAATTAAAAGAAACTATGCAATCTCTTTGGATGATAATAATATTGAGCCAACAGGACGCAGGCATACACACTATCATGAGCGTAAAATTTTGAATGCATTTGAAAATTTAGTTCTCCAAGATTAAATTATGTAATTATTGAAAAAATAATAATAGCTATGTCATATGTTGTAAAACTAATCATCATACTGACCAACCTCCTAGATTGGATTCCACTCAACCTCGTTTCAATCACAATCATAGAAAATATAATCCCTGAGAAGCCTATTGAGCACTCGTTCATAAGAAATAGATGAGCGCGAAAAGGATTATGTGCCACCACTAGTGCAATGAGAAGATGAAAGATAGCATTGCTTGTAGCCAATAGAATTATCATGTACAAGAAGCGAACAGATCCCATGATTCTCTCCAATTCAGAACCCAAAGGAATCAGTGCCAACATGTTGAACAGAACATGAAGCAGTGAACCATGAAAAAAGATGGAGGTATAAATCCTGTAAACTGAAAGAAACAAAAAGAGTAAGGTCAATTGATAAGACAGGAACAATCTACATTCTGAAGACATGAGATAAACCATGAAAATACATATAAGAAAGAAAAAATTCATAGGTTGCAAAAGAGTCAAATCCAATATGCAAGGGTGTACCTTGGAAACGTGACAGAACTGCAGAGGGCAAGAAGCATATTTCAAAAAAGGAGTCATATCCAACCAAGAGACAGACCAAGTATATAATCCCACAAACAAACACCACAGCAGAAGTAAGGAATGGAATGCCATCCCACCATTGCCGCAACCTAGTAGGCAATCCTGCCTGTCACAACAACACAAAACCAATGTGAATCCAACAGCTCAAGAGTAAAAGAAAGAATTATATTCTGAATAGTAAACTTGCTATCCATTCAAGCCTTTAGCCTATGAGACAATGGCATTCTCAGTACTGAGGGACAAGTATGACCCTTTGTTTTGGATGGGGAAAAAAGGAAGGATTATTAGCACCACATATATCCCATTAGAATGGGGAGTCAAAATGATGACCAAGCTTGTCAGCAAAATTTCAAGGTGTGCGGAGGATACTTATGCTTTTTAAGTTCTAAACCCTCACTAATAAAAAAATAGCAATTCTCCCTTCTGTTTCCTACTTTGATTTATACCTTTTTTTTTATAAGTTAAATTTGTACCTTCTATATAGTACATACCTCAATACAATAAAGATTCAGGAAACGATTTCAATCAAAAGCCAAAGTAGTTATATCAAAACATGGATGTCTTCTTTCCTGTAACAATTAATTTTATGGAACACGCCAAAAACAGAAGGAAACAGCAAATACCTATTTCCACTTTATTCTATCTTTATGCCAGTTTCTCTGACATTACATATCAATTTAACAGACTATTTACTAATCGTGTAGACCCAATTAAAAGGAGGGTAAAAAAATTGTAATTACTTGGAACAAAGCCAAACATCACCAACCATCATTTTTATGCACTTCCACGCCCATGCCACTAAAATCACAAGCAAGTTGGGTGTACATCCTTAAATGTATCCTCTGGGAAAGGCGGATTTCCCCCACCAACCATCATTTTATGCACTTCCATGCCCATGCCACTAAAATCACAAGTTAGGTGTACATCCTTAGATGAATCCTCCAGGAAAGGCGAATTTCCCCCATGCCTAAAAATCTGTACTGGAGAAACTTCACCACCTGAAGCAACTACCTGCCACAAATACTCCTAACTGTAACGGAAAAGATTTAAGTAGCAGCCTAAACTTTGGGAATCCCAAACCTGATCCAACACACGCGCAATTCAGATTGGAAAAGAAAGTAAAATCTAATTCCTCTAATTACTCAGAGAACAAAGCCAAAGAGAACAACCAGAATCTTCGCCTATACATAATTCCTACTTATTCGTTGCCAAAAAAGCAGAAAGTCAACCACACTAAGTCCAATGTGGTAGCTTATCACGATTTTGAACACAGTTATTTTGCTTTACCATGTCCTCTAAGACAGAAGCAAAGTTCAAGAATTTTGTTTTCGCATTTCCCAGTGTTTCTCAGCAACCAACCAGAGCTAAATTAAAGTTAGGGATTCCCAGACATCAGTAACAATGCATCACCAAAATTACGAACAAAAAATAGGAGCTGCAAAGGAAGTAGTGGATCGGAATTTACCTCGGTAACAATGTTTGGCCTCATTTTCTGCGAATTTCCGTTGTCTGAGACTTTCTTTGATCTAGAATTTGGTAGCAGTGACGAGCCGGCCAACTTTAAACGTAAGACATGCGCTCGACGGCTGGAGTTTTCGGAAGCCCAAAACCCAAACCGGGGTTAGGGCTAATATAGTAATATTTCTTTGATCTGACCCGGGTTCAACCGGTCTTTCTAATTCTGACTTCTGCTAATATTCATACAAATTGACTTACAAATTGACTTCAGTTTATACTTTATATGTTCATGTAGTTGCAGGTTAGTGATACGACAATTCGTACGTTGCAACATCCGCCTGTTGTGTTGTCAACTGTTTTATTTTTGTGTTTTGCTTTTTTTCACTCAGGGGCTTGCAAATGACAGTTTGGAAAAAGCTAGACTGGAAAAATTATTGATCTAAAAGTCCTAAAATTATTATAATACTAGTTTGATTAAGGCCCCTTTGTCATTTGTATCTTACTTTATTTTATTATTATATTTTTTTTAATTTTTTATATAAAACATAAATTTTTATACATATTTTTAAAATTTTAATATAACTTTTTTAAATTTTAAAATAATAATAATATTAAAAAATAAATTAATTTCATCTCAATTCATCCTAAGCCTTAGCCTTAAACTCTCAACATCGTAACAATCAACGAAATTGCAAATAAAACCGTCACTTTTAAGAAAAGATTAATGGGTTCAGTTCTAGAGTACGAAATTAAAAAAAGGAGAGAGAGGGAGGCCAATAAAACAAAAAGTAGTGCTAGGAATTTTCGGGAAGAGATTCACGCCACGGCTACGTAGTGTAAATTTATTTTACAATTTTTTTCATTTCAATTTTTTTTGACAAAAATAATAAAATAACGTGTAGAGATAAATATATGTATTTTTTTAAATTTTTTATTTTTTTTTTCTATTTAAAAACTTCCATGAGACTGCGGCGGAGTTAAAATGCCGGAAACATAAAATTTTTTCCTAAAACGAATTTCATTATCTTAAATATTTGCTTCAGGATTGGGATAATTTACAAGTCCAACATTAACATCAAACTAACTTTGGTAAAGGGGTTGGGGTAGGGAAAACGCAGCAAAGTGTTTCGATTTCGAAATATTAGGTGGATGAACATATATATGAGATTCTGGAGAGATCATTTATACTGCCATCCTGTAGCCTGACTGACATTCACTTTCATTGAAAAACCCGGTCCATATCATCCTTACGGCAGTGGGAATCTGGTAGGGAGGCATGATTCTTCAGTCACCCCCATCGATAACTCTGCAATCAAAAGCTCAACTGTCTGATTTAACAGAGCACGGAGACATTTTGCATTAAGTAATTCCATGAACTCGTGGATTATCAGAATTTGGTGTTCAGAAGTACGAATCAAAGAAAACTCTAGAGTGGCCATAGAATGTCCAACTGTGTAGATAAGTTTCAAATTGAAAGAATGACAACTTTTTTAAGAAAAAAGAAATAAATAAATCTAGTTATGAACTGTCAGGATGTTAAATTTAAGAGTTTTACTACTCATCATTTCTACACAGTTCACATCACACACCGCACTTTTTTTAATTTTTTTAATTTTTAATTTTTAATTTTCAATTTTAATTTTAATTTTTAGATTTATTCTTCTTAAACTAATTGAAGTATTCTAGTCATTATTCATATACTAAACATTTGGTAAAAGAAAAAAATTAAATATATATATATATGGTATGTGGTGTGTGGAGATGATGAATAGAAATTTTTTAAATTTAATAATATGGATCCTGTCCAGATTATGCGTAGTACTTATAAGTGTGTATGAGCAGGTGCATGTGTACATGCATAAAGTTTGTCAAAATGATCAGTTCTTTCAGGTTCTTAGTTTAGCATCACGTGGATCATAGTTTATGATCCATAGTTTATGCATACCTAATTCTATTGCTCCCAACCTCCTAATCTATCTTTTGGGTCATAGTTTGTGAACAGCCGAAACTCATTTCCAAGTTTGCTAGAGTGCTGAGGCCGAAAACCACACGGATGCAAACCCATAAGCTCAGAAGCTCTGTCCTTCTGCACTTCTCCTGCAAGTAATCATAATGCAATATTTTAAATTTATCCTAGCTTAAAGGAAATGGCACAATCAATGCCCTGTGATGATAATAGATACTTCACTAAATCTCCTTCTAGCCCATCGTTCTCACTGATGAAATAGTAATATGTCTACCTGTAAGTAGAAGCAAGTGAGGTTCTGCTGGTCGAGAAAGAAAGGAAATCGTTTTAGTGACTTTCTCCAAACACTCCATACTCTGCCATGATAATGCCATTATATAAGCTTGTCAATTTGTTTATTGCCATAAAAGAATATATAAATTTCACAACACAACAAGAAAAAGCTTTATTGGCACATATAGTGACCAGAAATAGACATCCCTAATAGGTATCTACCAAGGAGTTGTGACAAATAGGTTGAACCCACTGGCGACTTCTAATCCTTTGTACCACATGACAATCTCCAGGTAATTAGGTGTAATATTCTGCAAACCACATGACCCCTCTCAACAGCCCATCACTCACACTGGTATGACTGCTAATCACACTCCCTTCTCATCTATTCCTGAAGTTGGCTCAAGAAAGTCCTTTATGACCCCTCTCATACACTGCCATCTCTTCATCTACTTCTTTTTGACAATGGCGATATTCGTGCATTCTATATTTAACCGATGAGTTACATGGAATGCACAACAAATTGGCTTATAAGCACATTGGAAGGATCAAACATCAACTTGGTTTCACATAGTTGCTGTCACAGACTGGTTAAAAGAAAAACTAACCAAGATTGATGTCTTGAATTTTTTTTTTTTCAATAAGATTAAAGATCTTGTGGATGAAAGGCACATAATAATTAACAAGTTCATTTACTTCTATAATTGATAACTTCACCGAATTATTAGCATGATAAACTTCATTATATGAAACATCACAGCAAACAAAGCATTCCCTGGGGCCTGTCTAGAGTTTTGTTAAGGCAATAAACAAATAGAAGAAATAAAGAGAGGGTAAAATCCTTCATAAAGTGAAAGAAGAGTTGCTTTAAATAAATTTCTTAAAGGATGGATGCTTGATAGCAGTACACAAGGCAATAACAAGACCAAATAAATAAGCTTACCAGGTAAGGAGGATCTGCAATCACAATGCCATAAGCATGCTTCAGCTCCAATGGCAGCTCTTCTGGTTGGTTGTAATCATAAAAGATGAAATCACTTCCATATTGTTCAAAACGTTTGTCATACTCAAGAAGTTGCACTGAGATCTTATGATCAAATTTCTGGAATCAATCAGATAAAGGGAAGGTGTAAGCTAACGCAAATAAGCACTTGTTATGCAGATGATCTTATACATGACATAGTTGATTTACTTGGGCAAGAGATGGGAGATTTATCAACAGTATTCCCATGTCAGAGGCAATACCAAACGCAGAACGTGCGCCTTGTTTCAAAAGATTGTTAATGATACCGACGACCGATACAAGCAGGCTATGCTTTTAGCAGACCTGGCTTGTTCCAGGCAATGCACTTTCTCAGTCGAAAAATTCTACCTATCATCCCTTATACCTTACACCAATTTGTCATTTTTGTCGTTCTATTTAAACACATACATCTTGATTTGTAAATATGTGTGTTTAAATAGAAGGAAAAAATGACTAATTACATGTTGGTTTTTGGTGTGGGGATGATAATTAGCATTTCTCCTCTCAGGAAAGCTAACTTATTGTTTACCTTTCTACTGGGTTCTGTGATTGCTCTCAACTGAGAAACTTCCCTTGAAAAACTTAATGACAGAACCCCAATCATATTTAAAGTGAGATTTCCTAATTTAATTCTACTTATCATTTTCATTCTCGTGCGATACCTTACACTTAGCTCATTACAGAACAAGATAATGCCATGGGAATAACAGCATGCGATAACAAATTTAATACACTGCTAAAACCAAAAGCCTATTGTTTGCCCACATTTGCCATATTTTCATCCCCTCATTTGAATTGTCCCAGATTCCAGATACCAAAGCAGATGACCACAAAAGTCCAATTTCTTCAGCAAAACGCAAATTGGAAAATGTAGGAAAATAAGAGGAAATAAGAGGAAAAAATAAAATATTATCATATACCTTGAGATAGGCGTAGAGAGTGGGACAAGCGATGCAAGCGACGGGAGAATCGGAGGCCTCGCAGAGAGTGAGGACCTCTTGGGCCACTGTCTCGGCGGTCTCGCAGTCGTACCAGAACTGGCTCATCCTCCAGTCCTCCGCAAGCAAAGCCACGTCCTTTTCCTTCCCCTCCGACTCTCCTTCATTGTCAATGTCTGGGTCAACACCGAGGGACTGGTTCTGCTCGGCCATGAACTCTCTGAGTGCCGCGAGGGTTTCGGAGCTCAGCATCGGCGGGAGGTCGTCATCAACGGCGTCCTTATGGGTGTCCGGGTAATTTCGTACCTCCTCCATTTCCTTGACTTCCTGTGACGGTGCAGTGAAGCTAGGAAATCGCGCCAAGCAACCGACCAATATAGATGATCCTCGTGCTCTTCGGCGGCTGCCTCACTTTTGGAGATCCCACATAATCCAAGGTTAGTACTCACTACTCAGTCAGTACAATCTTTAAAAACGTCGCCGTTTAAGCACATCTTGTGTCTATAGATTATTCCACAATTTCATACCATTGTGATAAATCATTCTCTATCAATCTTTACATTTATTCTTTAGAAAAACAAAAGAACATGTAAAGATGATAAAAGAACATTTACATGTAGAACAATTTGTTCATTAGGATAAATTTCAAGGGTTTAAAGTATAAAAACTCCTTAAAACAATATTATTTATGGTCTGAATGTTGGCCAACTTTCAGGCTATTTGTTTTTCAGATTCAATTTTATTGTTCACAATTCTTTTTAACTTCTTTAAACTAATTTTAACTTTATTTTTTATAATTCATCTCATCTTATCTCATCTCATCTCTAAATTTAAACGAGCTCAAAGATGTAGTGAGGTAGAATTAAGCAACAATTATCAAAGACTCGGCAACATAAAACTCTAACCCATCCCCGTCTGCACAAGGCAATTGAATAAAGATGCATTGGTTTTGAGAAATTCTAAATATAAGTCCACATACCACATTAAATTTTTTTATTTTTTATTTTAATTTTTCTTATATATAATATTTAGCATATAGATAATGAGTAGAAAAATTCATTATTTAAGAAGAATAAATCCGAAAAAAATAAAAAATAATATAATATAATATAATGTGTGGACTTATGTGTACCTCTCGTTGTTTTTTAAGTTTTGACCACCACCTATATTTTCACCGCATGCCTTGACATAGAAAGGCAAAAAGTCATTGAAGCAAAATCAAAATCTATGCCATGGTAAGATAAATTGTGCAGCTTTGATCAGTTTGCGGATAACTATTATGACAACTCATTTAGCCCATTGGCAACAAATAAGGAGAACCACATCTATCTTTCCCAAATTGTTCCTAAAATTAACCCTAAAATGCTTCCAAAAGCTTCAGAATTGTTCTGAATTTATATCCAAAATGTTGCTGCTTCTTGTTTTCTGATTACCGCTGTCCTCGAGCTCTGAAAGTCCACTTGTTTCTCCATTTCCAACTGGAGCATCCCCTCCCATCTCACCGAATGCAGACAAGATTGATTCACTATCACTAATACAATTCGACAAGCTGTCACAAACATCTGCAGAGACAATCTCCTTATCCCCGAGTAATCTGATAAATTCCTGTGCTCCCTCTACATCTCCTTGGCCTCTCAAGTATTCCAGACAGGCAGCCAAGCTTTCCTTGCTTGGCTTCCACCAGGGCCTACGGACCAGAATTGCTTCCTTCATTGCTTTGAGTCCCTTTTCAATTTGATTAATCTGAATGTACCCCATTGCCAAACAATAGTAGGTTCTTCCATTAGGTTCCACACCTTTCACCCTTACCCGGTTTACAAGGGCTTCAGCCCTCTCCAGAAGACCTTTCCTGCAAAAACCACCAATCAAGAGGTTGGGTATCCTGATATCATAGGTTAACTCACTGGTTTCCCACTCATTATATATCTTCTCAGCACCATCAATGTCTTCAAACTTTAACAGTGAGCTTATGATACTCATATACCCGCCATTGTATATCCTCCCCTTCTTCAGCTTGTACACCTCCCAGAGCCTTACCACTTCCTCTTTCTTGCCTATTGCCGCGTATTGTGTGAGGAGGTAATCAAAAGCTGAACGTCTCCTTTTGGCAGTTACTAATTCTTCTGATTTCTGAAGCATTGCAAAAGCCTTGTCCCCCAGCCCAACTTTTTTGTACCCATTTGCCGCAACAGCATAGACAGTCGAATCCAAAAGACCAATAGGATTGGATTCAATCCGTCTTAGAGTCTCTTCAATTCCCTCAACATTAGAGGCAGCTGCATATGCACTAAGCCTAATGCCATATGTAAATTTGTCAAAACTAATTCCCTTTTCTTCCATTTCATGCACCAAACAGTCCAGCTTCTCGTGATTTCCGGTCTGATAATAAAGATTAAGCAAAACATTGAAAGTCATTACAGTCCTATCCAACCCCAATTCTCTCATCTTCTGCATAATGGCCTCCGCTTTCTCCACATGTTTTGCATAGGCATAGCAGTTGAGAAGTGCACCATAAACCTCAAGAACTCTTAACTTTGTCGGAACATTATTGAAATAATTTTCAGCTTGTTCTATCCCGTGAACTTTTGAAATCAAGTCTAGTCGGATGGCAATATCACGGGACGAAAGGTCAAAGTATCTTCTGTCAGTCATCCACTTAGATACCTGGTTATAAAAATAACAAATATGAAAATCACAGTTTTGTTTCTCATATAATAAGTCAACTATCTTCACAATAACAGTTATGTTCTGGTTAATGATTATTCAGGATCCCACAACACAGACATTAATTGAGAAAGTTATTTCAACCGTTTTCACCATCCTGAAGATGGATGATGTTAATTTGAGTCCAAGTAATAGATACAAAACAAGACACTAGTCCTTTGAAGAGGGCACCCAGATCCAGCTTGGTATGAGCTCTAGCTGCAGCAAATACGCTTGGAGACTGTTTTGTACATGTCAAAGAGCGCATTGGAGACATGTATCCAGTTATTTCTTTCTTTTTACCGGTAAAAGGGAAGATTTAAAATATCCAAAGCTATCCAGTTATTTCAGTAACAGATCAATCAGTGCCTCGATAATTGAGAGGCAAATAGCAATGCCGGTTTGCTAAATTAGAGAGAGCCTATTTACTTGGGAACAACAAAACATGTTCAAATTCGGGAAATTATTCTTCTTTTAGTTTAAAAAATGAGATGAATTTAATTTATTTTTTAATATTATTATTTTTTTAAATTTTGAAAAATATATATTGTAATTTGAAAAAAGTCTATTAAGATTTAAAAAATGTTTATATAAATTTATATTTTATATAAAAATTTAAAAAAAAGTATAATAATAAAATTAAATTAAATGAATTGAACTGAGTTGAGGTCAGTTTCGAATCCAAACTGGGACTTTAGTAACACAACCAATGGCTTCAATGTACGATAAAAATCAAAATATTCAAACCCTGAGAGATCAAAAAGAAAGAAAAAGAAGTAATGCGTCAAGGAATACCTCAAGGGCGTGGGAATATCGTTTGTAGCGTCTGAGCTCCTTGACGATGGCAAGTAGTGGTTCTCTGCTGACAGTTCGGCCTTCTTCGATCCATTGCTCGAGGATGGGAACGATGGAGACCCTGGGATCTCCGATGGGAGAAATCCGACGGTAGAGATCGTTCAGACAGGGGTTCCACGGTTTTCCCCATTGAGTTGGCACGGTTGAGGTTGAGTAGAGCGAAACGCCCCCTCCGTTTCGGAGGAAGAAACGAGCGCACAAGTTTCTTGCTGTAATCATTCGGGGGAAGCCGGTAGGGTTTAAGGTTAGAGAGAGAACTGAAGGTTTATGTCGCTGTGTGTTGAACTCTGAAGCGTTCGCCAGTAAATTAGATTAGATTAAATTTTAAAAAATTAGATTAAAAAAAGACAATAATTTTATGTCGCTGTATGTACGGGCAGTGAGGTTAGATTAAAAAATAAACAATACTTTTAAATGAGAATTTTTTTTAATAAATGAATTTAAATAAAATTTAAAACTTGAATAAATTATTATTTTTTAATATATTTAAAAAAATTAAATTATTTATTATATTTTATATAAAAATTTAAAATTATAATATTAAAATAAAATGAGATAAAATTGTTTCTATATAAATATATATATTTTTTTTTAAATTTGTCAATATCTACCACTATCCTAAGATTGAATATTGCAATTAAGCTAGTGGATTAAGATTGAATATTGTTTCTTAAGTAATGTTAAGGACACTCCAAATGTATAAGTCTTGTATAGATTTTTCATAATCAATAATAATATAGATCCCATAAAAAAAAAAGTAAATTTTTCACACTTTCATAATAGGATACACTTTTTTTTTATAAAGAGCTTTTGTGAGAATTGTGCATTTGAAAACTTATATATAATTTCTCTAGTTTATAGGTAGTGCTATCATGCCACTTCGGTTTACCTAATTGGTGCATACTCTAAATTGCATTTTTCTTTTAAATATCTTCACACATATAAAAAAATCAATTCTCTAGTAGTCTAATTGAGAGGCTAATTTGGCGACATAATATCATCTTTCTTATCAAATTGCTAATTGAGTTTCGATTGTTAAAAACTGTAATGCAATTGGCCAAGAATATCTAGCAAATCATGGTAACCGACATCACTCTGCTGTATAGCATGTTTCAACGGAAAAGATTGTTATAGCGCAAACTCTCTCAGGTTGCTCGTTAAGCATTATTCGCTAGTGTTGGTATTTTTTTTTAATAATTAGTAAGATTATTTTCTAAATATTACCGTTGTTAAGTAGTACTCAGTCAATGTGGTCATGATATGATAAATATCTTCAATATCTTTTAATCATTAACGTGGTCCGATCTGCATGCAAGCAGCATGGCTATCAAGTTACCCCCGGTGTATGAAATTTCTCCAATAAAGAGCACGTGTTGAACTTTGGTTCATGATTTGTTGAGATAGCGTTGTACAGGCTTAATGGCTTTAAATAGGGTCGTCGTGTATTCACTAACAGCTAGGGCAATCAGCATCAAGTTCCCAGGCTGTTGAAGACGAGGCCTTCTGAATGAGCCTTCAATTGTTTTTAGTGGGATTGAAATACATCAACACACAGCACTGACCGTAATCATGCTAAAAAACAATTGCAAGTCAACGTTTTTTAAAAGGTAAAATAAATTTCAAGCAAACATTTATCAATTGAAAGCTTAATCAATATTTATGAATAAAATGACAAGCTCCAAACAAAAATGAAGCAAATCCTCATCGCCCCAAAAAACCATTAACTACAATGTTCAAGAGTTCTAGAAACAATTTAAAGTACCATGAGATAACCAAACAAAACACTCCCAGGCAAAATCTCTTGTCTGATCCCTTAACGATTAGCCTTGGCAACTCTCTCGATCTCATCCTTCTTCTTTATTGCATAGCTGGACAACGAAAGCAAAAATTCAGTAAGTTAATTTCATCAAGAGGCAAGGGACCCTTCGAAATAACCACGCAATTCTCAAGCTGAAGCAAGGGGTGAAGTGGAATAAGTAAGCGCTTCTTTACCTGTTTGACGAGCCCTTGGCAGCATTGATAAGTTCATCTGCCAAACATTCTGCAATGGTTTTAATATTGCGGAATGCAGACTCCCGAGCTCCAGTGGTAAGAAGATAAATAGCCTGATTAACACGGCGCAAAGGGGAAATATCAACAGCCTGACGCCTAACCACTCCAGCAGAGCCAATTCGGGTTGCATCTTCACGAGGTCCACTGCAGTCACAGACGTTCAGAAGATTTTGTCACCAGAAATTTCATTTTAGAACATTTAAAAATATAAACTCACTATGAGCAAACACATCATTGGCATATGTTTATATTATCAAATGCAACAGCTTTTAGCGTCTTCCTAATCTCCTCTCCCACTTTTGACAACTCATATTTTCCATTAGAAGATTTGATGATGCATGGATGAACCTCTGATATTCCTACATACAAGGGGAAAAATTATACTCATCCAGTGTACCTGTTCACAACAGCGTCAACAATAACTTGAATGGGATTCAGATCAGTTAGCAAATGAATAATTTCCATTGCATGCTTAATAATCCTGACAGCCATTAGTTTCTTTCCATTATTCCTGCCGTGCATCATCAGAGAGTTTGTAAGCCTCTCCACAATCGGACACTGAGCCTTACGAAATCTCTTGACAGAGTATCTTCCAGCAGTGTGAGGAACATAGGTAGCATGCTTGGCTGGTACCACTCCAACGTAATCAGCAAGTGAAATGTCACTGACCTGAATAGAAAAAACAAAATTCAAAGCAAAATCACAATGGCAAAGGAGATAATAATTTATATGGACAAATTTAACTAAAAAGTTGCATGAGAAAAAACAACTAACAGATTCCAATTAAATTACATGAACATATCACACACAACATGGGACATGGCACAACGTAAAGAGGCAAATAAAAAGAAAAACATGGTCTCTAGGTATGATCAATTGGGGATGAGGAACCTCCCACAACAAGCAAGGAAATTCAAATGATCCTTAACAACTTATCAGAAGAATCTAGTTCAATCTAAAATTGGATCATCAGCCACTGCCAACTAGTAGGAGTTTAACCATGACAGGATGTAACCTCAAAAGAAAAGCATTACCAAGATCTCACAGATATCACACAACAGGAAAAAAACCAGTTGCATGGGAACAATTGTCTCATGCATCAACAGTTTGCATAATATCAAGTAGTGCTCCAAGGATGATAAAACCATATTTCAATCACAGATTGCCCCATTGTTTTAATAATCAACGTTGATGAATAAAATCATTCCACAGAAACTTAGAACGCAGTAGTTTATCCAAACAAGAAAGAGCCAGGATCAGTTTCAATGATGAATTGCTGTAATGAATCACAGATACAGTCAGGCTAAAATACAAATCATCATCTATTATCTTAGTAAAGGGCCGGGAGAAGGTCAATATCTCCAAATCTGTCATTAATTCAAGCTAACAATGGAAGACAACTGAACAAGTATCAACAGGAAATGCAATGAGATCCAGCTATAGCAGCAAAAGCTACATAGCACCCATTAATAACCGCTAAACCTATTCGAACAAAAAATTGAAAAAACTAAAAAAAAACACCAGTTAAGTAAATGCTAATGTACAAGAAAGAAACGGATCTGTCCAAAATGTCGCATAACATCAATCTGTTCGCGACTAAAACAAATAGCCGTCTTGCACTTATCTATATTTTATTTTTGGCCCGTTGAGGTTATGTTCTTAAAAACGAAACATAGAATAAAGTACTAAAGTTTAGTAAGAAAAACTAAAGCTTGAAAGATTTGGAAAGATATGGAAACCTGCACGTCATCAAAGCTCCAGCGGTTGAAAAGCTTCACATCGAGGTGAGGTTCCACTGGTTCCTGAGCTATCGCAACCTCCACATCAGCCATGGCTACGAGCTTTTGTGCTCTAAAGAGAGAGCGAAAACCCTAGATGTTGAGGCGCACTTGCTCGCGGGGCGACGATGAAGAGGTATAAATCGATAAACCCTAACTTTAATATTTATAGGGTGCCCTTAGGGCTAACGTAAGGTTTGTTATTATTCACTGCGTGGACGACCATTTTATCCTAATGAGCAAACCAGTAATCTTCCGCCGCGTCATATAATAAATTACGATTGTTATATATAGTTATAGAATGTCCAAATATCACATAATCTTTTTAAAAAAAAAATAATATTTTATTAAAAAAATAAAATTTCGTATGGATCTTATATCTCTTTTTATTTTAAGTGATTATATAATATTTACATATTTATTATTATAATTATTATTTCAAATAAAGTATTATATTAGCATGGCTGTGGCGTTGTTTATCTCACTCCACGGTAAAATAAGAACAACCTCTTTTTTAAAGTCTGTATGGATGTAAAAATTATTTTATTTTAGTTCATTTCATGATTATAATATTATAATATAAATATATAATAAACAATTTAATTTTTTCAAATCAAAAAATAATATTAATATTTTAATAATATTTTATAAAAATTTTATTTAAAATAATTTTATCTCATTTCACTACTTAAATTATATCCATAAAGGTCCATATATTTCAAAGTTTAGACAAAATATTTGTGGGAAACCAATATCTCTTATTATAAACCAATTTCTCCCTCCTCTTGGATTCCTAAATCAAGGATTCCATTTAATATTTATACAATAATTCCACAAATATGGAGAATCATTGTAAATCTAAATATTGTGTTTTTTCTGTTTAGTTCTTGTTGGTTCCGCACGAAACTCTCTAGACTGTTCATCATTTGTATAGGTCCTCTATTGCACCATTTGCAACCATTGATGGCAGCCTTCCGATTGGCACCTTTGGTAAGTCTTTGCCCTTTTCTCTTGCACAATATCCTAAGTACAGTAAAATTGGTATAATTCGATTTGATTTTAAAAATTTTGTAAAACCGAACCGATATATATTGGTATTGGAAAATTAAGAATCAATACGGATCGATTTCTCGTCGAAACTAAAACTTTTTATTTTTTGGTTTCGATCTAGTCCAATTCAAATTTCTGATTTACCATTTATACATGTAACACTATATATGTTTAATAACGTAATTTTCTTAATACTAAAATTAATTGTGAGAATTTAGTATTTATTATTAACAATTACTACTTGATTAATGTTTAATTATACTAATGCAATATTGTTGAAGCTCATTGTGCTATTCATGATAGTCAGTCATCTGCCCATGATACGCAGGATCACAATATACAACCATCTATCCATGGCTTCAGGTCAGCAGCAAATGAAATGCATGCTTAAACAACAACTGCATCTCATGAAGGTTACATGTCTCGTACAAAACAGCATGCAGGGCATGCGTTACAATACCAACAAAAGGCACGCAGTAACACATCAGTCCAAAATGCACAGCAGTTGTCGATTCTCTCAAATCACCCACTCTAGCAACGGCATTTGTTTTATTAGTTGTATATCCGTCTGTAAAGAATATTCTTATTTTGATACCTTTCCTTTTACCTGTATAAAAGTAGAGGCTATGCCTCATTGTGCGTAAGCTTTTGAAATCAATATACGAGGAAATTTTATAATTCTATCATGGTATCATAGAGCCACAAGGACTCATCGTCCCTTCTCCACCTCCATGTCTGACTCCTCAACCACCATGTTTGGCTCCTTAACCACCATGTCTTCCTCTATTCCTGCTTCTTCTCCTGCCCTCCCTTCTCCCAATCTTTCACATATCCTATCTCCAAAACTAATACTTGATAATTATATACTCTAGAAAGTGCAACTAGTACCCTACTTGAAAGGCCAATGCCTCTACAAATATGTAGATGGCTCCTGTCCTACCCCTCTTGCTCAGTTACCAGATGAATCTCTCGACCCAGAATATGATACATAGATTCAACAAGATCAACTTGTTATGTCTGCATTAATATCTTCCCTATCCGACTCCATTATTGCAAATGTTATTGGTTGTGAATCTGCTTGAGAAGTTTGGCTCTCATTATCCTCATCTTATGCTTCCTCTTCTCAAGCAAAAATAATGCAGACTCATCTGCAGTTAGCTTCCTTAAAAAAAGGAACAGACACAATCTTTGCATATTATCAACATGCCAAAATCTTGGCCGATACCATGGCTGCTACTGGGCGCCCTCTTCCTTCCTCAGAGTTTGTTCCATACCTCCTTGCAAGTCTTGGACCTGATTACGAACCTTTTGTTTCTTCTGTAACAACATAGTTGGATCCTATTTCATTAGAGGCACTCCTAGGCCATTTGCTTGCACATGAGGCTCGGCTCCAACACCATTCTTCCAATGGTTTGCTCTTCTCTCCTGAGGCCTCAGCAAACTTCACAGCTCGCAGTCCCTTACCAAATGGTCGTGGTCGAGGATATCGTGGTCGCAACAACCATGGTCGCGGTCGTAACACTCGTGGAAGAGGCCCTCCAGCTCCAAACGGTTACTCGGGTAATCCCTCAAACAATGGTTTTTCTTCCTCAACTGACACCAGACCCGTTTTCCAAGTCTGCAACAGGGTCGGCCACATTGCTCTTACTTGCCTGTACCGATTCAACCAAGCCTATATTTCAGTTGCCCCAGCCTCGGCTCATTACACCTTCTCCAACTACCAAAATAATTCCACTTGGTATCCTGATACGGCAACGACAAATCATATCACGAGCGAGCTTGCCAATCTCAACCTCCAATCTGTCGAATATAGTGGTGCTGACCAACTGAGAGTTGGTGATGGCTCTTCCATCCCAATATCTCACACTGGTTCTGCTCTTCTCTCTCACTCTTTTTCACGTTTTCTTTTGACCAAACTTCTTTGTGTTCCTTCATTCACAAAAAATCTACTTTCCGTTAAACAATTTTGTTCTGACAATAACGTTTATTTCCAATTATTTGCAAATCATTTCTATGTGAATGATTACATCACGGGGACAACATTGATTCAAGGGACAACAAGTAACGGACTTTATACACTTACACCACAGCCTCCTCAAACTCATTCAAGCTCACTCTCTTCTATCTCTCTGTGGCATTCATGGCTTGGTCACCCATCCTTTAAAGTTGTTCATACTGTTCTTCTTAACCGTGTTCTTCCTTTTAATAAGTTATCATCTATGTATTTCTGTAATGCTTGTACCATGGCCAAGCACCACCGTGTACCTGCACTTACTAGAAATACAAAGTTTATAGCTCCTTTTGATTTAATATTTAGTGACTTATGAGGTCCTTCACCTCACATATCTTACGATGGTTTATAATATTATATCTCATTTGTGGATGATAACTCTCGGTTTACATGGCTATGTCCACTTCAAACAAAATCTCAAGCTATATCCATTTATATTAAATTTAAAGCTTATGTTGAACTATAATTTAATACAAAAATAAAACAACTTCAAACAGATTGGGGTGGTGAGTTTAGACCCTTCACAGATTTTCTCTCAAACAATGGCATTATACATAGAGTTACTTGTCTCCATGCTCATACTCAAAATGGAATAGTTGAGAGAAAACATAGGCACATTGTAGCATTCGGGTCTTGCTTTAATGGCACACACCTCCATTCCCTTAACATTCTGGCCTTGTGCATTTCAACATGCAGTAAAATTGATCAATATGTTGCCATCTTCCTCACTGAATAACTCTTCACCATACCAAATCCTCCACAACAAAGAGCCAGAGTACAACTCCCTTTTCATATTCGATTTGGCCTGTTGGCCTTTGACAAGGCCCTATAACAAACATAAGTTTGACTACAGAACCGTGAAATGTGTGTATCTGGGTCTCAACCCCGCTCATTGTGGGTCTATATGCTATCACATTCCTTCAAAGAGAATATATATTTCAAAAGACATCAAATTCAATGAAAAAGAATTCCCTTTCTGTGAATTGTCAAAGCCCATCCTCCTAATACCATTGCACTTCCATTCCTCTATCCCACCGACAAGCCCAATCAATTCTTGGACCCATTCCCACCTCCTCAACTTCATAAATACAAACACAACCAGCAAGCCCAGTTCGTTCTCCATCGTCTTCCACCCTCTCTCAGACACAATCTCAAACACTTGAGCACCACTTACCCAACAACGACACCCCATGGAAACACGCTCGCGTACTGATTCATCGCGTCCACGTCAACTCACTGATGGAACCATTCACTGGCCACCATCACGCCAAGCTCATTTGACAACCACTTCCAATATCCTTAATACACCCACATGCTTCTCAACTGCGCAGAAATATAGAGAATATAGGGACGCCATGGCCAACGAGTTCAACATCCTTTTAGCCAATCATACCTGGTCTCTTGTAACTACATCTGAAGCCAAAAACCTGGTATCTTGTAAATGGGTTTTCCGAACAAAGCAACGTGCAGATGGAACGATTCAAAGAAGAAAAACCCATTTAGTGACAAAGGGATTTCTTCAACAAAGTGGGATTGATTACGATCAAACGTTCAGTCCAATAGTCAAAGCTACCACAATTCGACTAGTATTGGCTCTTTCAGTAACAAATGGTTGGCATGTGCAACAGCACAACGTTCAAAATGCCTTTCTTCATGGCCCCTTGTCTGAAACAGTTTACATGACTTAGCCCACGGGATTTGCACATCCACAATTTCCCAGTCACGTTTGCAAATTCAGGCTAGCTGTTTATAGGTTGGAGCAATCACCTAGAGCCTGGTACTCTAGACTAAGTCAAAAGCTCATTGATCTTAGTCTTACAATTTCCTCCGCTGACTGTTCTCTCTTTGTTCGAATTCACTCCACTTCATGCCTATATGTATTGGTATATGTTGATAACTTGCTTGTCACAGGATCAAGCATGCAACTCATCAATGATCTACTTAATGCCCTTCGAACTGAATTTCCTATAACAGACCTTGGCAAGCTCCACTTTTTCTTGGGCATCAAAGCAAATTACAAATCAAATGGTTCTCTCTTGCTGACACATAAGAAATATATTGCTGACTTATTGGAGAAAACACACATGACTTTGGCAAAACCTGTCAAAACACCTATGTCAATCTTTGAAAAGCTCAGTCAACATGAAGGCAATTTGTTTAAAGACTCTTTTCTCTACCATAGCACAATCGATTCCATCCAATACTTATCATTTACATGGCCAGATTTGGCATTTGCTGTGAGCAAAGTTTATCAATTTATGCACTCCCCAAGGGTTCCTCATTGGCAAGCGGTAAAAAGAATACTAAGTTACCTTCGACACACATCAGAGCTTGGTTTGTGCTTCTCAAAATTAACCTCAATGAACCTTACAACATTCTTAGATTCGGATTGGGCTGGATGCCCTGATGACCGATGCACAACTAGTGCATATTGTGTGTTCTATGGCTGTAACCTTATTTCTTGGTCTTCAAGAAAACAACAAACAATTGCAAGGTCATTTACCGAAGTTGAGTTCAAGTCCGTAGCCAATGCAACAATTGAGATATCTGGATCCAACACTTGTGTCGTGACCTTGGCATCAACTTGAACACTGCCCCTGTGCTATATTGTGATAATTTAGGGGTAACATACCTATCTTTTAATCCAGTCTTCCATGCTAGAACAAAGTATGTTGAAATAGACTTTCATTTTGTGAGAGATAGAGTATTAAACAAGTTCTTAAACATTGCCTTCATTTATGGGAAAGACCAAATTGCGGATGCTTTGACAAAACCTTTGTCATTTGCAAGGTTTCAACAACTTTGTGCAAGTCTGCGCTTATCTCCTTTGACGCTTGACTCGAGGGGGTTTGTTGAAGCTAACTGTGCTATTCATGATATTCAGCCATCTGCCCATGATATGTAGGATCATAATACACAACCATCTATCCATGAAATGCATGCTCAGATAACACCTGCATCCCATGCAAGTTACATGTCTCGTACAGAGCAACATGGAGGGCATGCGTTGCAATACCAACAAAAGGCACACAGCAGCACATCAGTCCAAAATGCACAGCAGCTGTCGATTCTCTCAAATCACCCACTCTAGCAACGACATTTGTTTTATTAGTTATATATCCATCTGTAAAGAATATTCTTATTTTAATACCTTTCCTTTTGCATGTATAAAAACAGAGGCTTTGCCTCATTGTGCGTAAGCTCTTGAAATTAATATACGAGGAAATTTTAAAATTCTCTCAAATATAAGTAGTGTCTAATTTATTAATGAGATTAATAAACTTGAATAATAAGATTAAAATTTTATGTTCTACTAATTAGAAATATAGCATATAATATATAATATTAATACAAAAGTTATAAATCATATAAAAAATTAAATATATATGTACCACTCCAGTTTAGTTTAAACCAATTTCCAAAATATGAAAATTAGTATTTTACTGATTGAGGACTTGTTTCATTTTTAAAAATGCACCAGACCGATTACAAACCGAACTAAATCCATTGGTTTGATCTGATCTGATTCGATTCAATTCAGTTTAATTGACTTTACAATAATCCTAACACACTTGGAATATCTTTAAGTTTTTGTCATGGCTTTCCTCTAAAATAAGTATTCGGCATGAGCTAGGGGCTTTTTTGTGATATGTATTAATTTGATCTTTGTGAGATGTAAATTGAAAACCCTGGCCAATACCATACGGTTGTATTTCATATTTTTCATCTTTGTGCCTGCGAGTTTCTCCAGAGTTTTCACGAATATGAGATTTTCCTATAGATTTCGAAATTACATTGAGAGAAACATTCGGTGAGCAACTTAATAATCTTTTTAACTGTTTACTTTCTTGTGATGCTTGATTTTTGGCTCTCGTTGTGGTTCTGAGATTTTCGTTGGGGGCCTTCGTGTGCATTGTGCACGAAATAAAATGGTTCGTTTCATCAAATGAAACGAAGCGCTTCTTTCATCTCAGATACGAAGCTTTCTTCCTCACATTTTGAGTGTCAACTACAAAAAGTGCCAACCTAACTACGCATATGCACTCTTGTCTCTCTATCTCCATGCATATGATTTTCAAAGCCTTTAATGACATGGTTGTCATTTCCTTGCTATAGGGTCGGTTTTTCTTTCTTTCTTTCTTTTACCTCTTTTGTTCGGTTTGTATATTATGTTTTTGCTTTTTGTTTAAATATGTACAGAGTTATGATACATTTGTTGCACATTTTTCCTCTCTTTTGGGTTTTGATGGACAATTTTGTAGTCTTTCTTCCGATAATTATGACATGTCTTGAGGTTTTCGCTTTTTGTTTGGCAAACATTTGTACTCACTTGGAAAAATTACAATGTAAAGTGGAATTCATAAGTAGTAAAATGCATGGTATTGCTTGGGATTTTTTTTTTTATAATATTTTTTTTATTATTGGGATAATACTTATAACCTTTTGTTACGAAACCCTAACCCTTAGGGTCTTTGTCTTAAGGCATAAGAGGGCCGGGTCACCATCAATGGGCCGAGTGGATCATGGGCCACGTATTCATTTTATTGCTTAAATTATTTATTTTTGATTTTGTCAAAGCCTGTTATGAGTCATGGGCCATATTGGTCGAGTAAGTCAGTTGGGTCAGTTATCTCTAATCAGTGGGTTCTGTTATGTAATCGTGGGTTGTCTGCTAAGAGTCCGTTGGTCCCTATTTGACCAAGTCAGTTTCGTTTGTCTATTTATTCTGCAATTACGTTCAATGAAATTCAGTTCCAGTTTCAAGTTCAATCACATTGTATTACACATAGGAGGCTCAAAGTGCCTATCAGTATTTACATATTAATTTTCCAGCTACCATAACACCTTTTGAGAAAATAACTTTGGGATTCTCGAAAACAGTTCTATTATTACGTGGTCGGCAGCCAGTGAAGGAAAAGATGACATCGACTGTGTCGGACGGAGTTCAGAAAGTGACCGACGGCAGTTGGAGTTTTACCCTGGGCCTGTCCTCTAGTCTGGACGAGAGATAAGATTGAGATAGAAATTCTACCCTTAAGGAGGGGAAGACGAAGTGAACAAAATATTTTTCACACTCGAATAAAATTATAGTGAAATTATTTAAACACCCTCTTCATACACACACAGGACTCCAATGAATACTGTACATAGCACACTCAGCCCCGCTTGGATTCGGAGATGAGATGAGTTGAGATGAGTTTGATTTATTTTTTAATATTATTATTATTTTGGGATTTGAAAAATGTGTGTTAGAATTTAAAAAATGTGTATTGGGATTTGAAAAATGTGTATAGAAATTTGTGTTTTGTATAAAAAATTATAAAAATATAATTATGAAATGGAAGTGAGTTAAGATGAGCTCAACCCACTTCCCAATCTAAGCAGTCCTTGAAATGCACAATATTAGAGCACTTTCATAATCTTATTATTGGATTGTTAAAAGTTATTTTTTAAAAAATATACTTTTACATAAATATTAAAAAATAAGTATTATAATTGATCAAATATAATAATAAAAATTATGAAAAAAAATTCAAAAAGTATTTAAATAAATAATAAAATTAAACTAATTGTTAAAAAGTTAAAACAATTGTCAGATTATTTTTTGATATTTGTGTAAAAATGTATTTTTTGAAGAATGACTTTTAACGAATTCAATGACAATACTCTTAGGCCAATTTGATATTATTTTCTTTCTCGGGCTATATATGCAAAGTTTCCTTGTTTATTGTCGTTCCTTGATGGAAGTTGCCGGCCATTTTCCTGATTGGTAACAGCTTACCATTTCTTGACTTGATGAGCTATCTTTGGATTGCTTGATCTTACGTTTAATGTTTATGCTGTGCGTAGCCCAATTCCCAGCACAACTAGCATTATAAGCACCAAAACAAAGTTGAAGAAAAGTACCAGAAAACAATCTCAAAACGGAGGAAATAATTATCAAAATGGTTAGAAAAAAAAAAAAAAAAACAGAGACGGTTTGCTCTGTTTTTTTATTACAAATCCACAACCTTTTAGCACGGTCCCCAAAACTTAAGGCTTGTTATCCATCTCTACTATTTCGAACATTATTCTCGTATTAGTACTCAAAGTCAACGACTGCAAAATCATTCATCACAGGCAAGTTTCAAACCTTTTTAGAGAGAGAAGTTTTTGATGGTTTTTGGCTCTCAACGCGTTTTTACATGCCTAACTCGTAGGAAAATTGATTACAAAAAAGGAAAACTTGGGCCATCAACTTCGGAGAAAAATGTATGCCAAATTACTATTAAGGTCTCGTTTAGATTAAAAAATAGATGGATTGAGATAAGTTTAGTTTATTTTTTAATATTATTATTATTTTAAAATTTGAAAAAAGTGTATTAAAATTAAAAAATATGTATTGAGATTTGAAAAATATGTATTGGAATTTAAAAAAAGTATATAAAAATTTGTATTTTGTATAAAAAATTATAAAAATATAATAATAAAATGGCCCAACTCACTTCTAAATTCAAATAAGGTCTAATAATCAGAAAAAGAGCATCAACCCTTTCATGGATCAAGAAGAAAAGATAAATTCTTTAAAACCCAAGGTTCTTAATTTTTTTTTTTTTAACGTTCTAGAAAAACTTTGTCAAAAATCAAAAACCATCCTAAATAATTTAATTTCTTAAATTTTAAAATAAAAAATAATATTAAAAATAATATTTTAATATTATTTTTTTAATTTTTAATTTTAATTTTAATTCAACTCATCTCCTAATTATTGTATGTGAAAATAAAGCCACTTTTGGATTAAAGTGTAGAAATAGTCTAAAAAAAAGTGTAGAGTCTTCTGCGTAAGTGCGGATATGGCCGTTGACGATGACCACTGACCAGATACTGATCACCTCCGAGTAAACGCAAGCCGAGGTGAATCATCCTAGAAAACGCGATGAAGCATGAAGACAAAGTCCAGGCTGTTAAGATGTCAAGTCTCCGAAGAGAGAGACCTATAAATTGCAGCATATCTCAAACAGCCGAGTACCTCAAACAACAAGAATACTACAATCCTCTCCCCTTCCAAAAGCTACCTTTTTCATTACCTTTCTCTGATCCTAAAATTAAGAACGTGATCATCATCGATCTTAGCTGAAAAACCAACACAATCATGACGAAGGTATCGGAATCGATTCATCATTCATAGCAACCAAAAACAAATTCAGTACTGCATATATATATATATAGCTTTATGCTGGTTGAAATTAAGCTAATTTGGCTCTTTTTTGCAGCAAACGGTGGTGATCAGAGTGTCCATGGATGGCCACAAGTCCTTTTTTGGTGAGCTGGATGTACAAAAAGTCCGCTCCAAAGCTTTGAAGATTGCAGTAGGCACGTCAGGTAACGAAAATACAACATTTTGGGTCGATAAGATATCAAAATTAATTTATTAATACTGAAAATTTCAATATATTTTTCATTTTCTTTTTTTTGATGGATGTACATATGTGTATGTGATGTTCAGGGGTGGTGTCGGCATCTTTAAAAGGACACGCGAAGGACCAAATAGAAGTAAAAGGAGATAATATTGATACGGTGAAACTTACAAAATTACTGAGGAAGAAAGTGGGACATGCAGACATAATTACTGTGGCGGCAGAGGAGAAGAAAGAGGAGAAGAAAGAAGAACCCAAAGTAGAATACTTGTCGTGGCCTTATAATTTTACGCCTTCCCACTACTCTGGCTATCCATTCTATGCGCCCTCAGGGATTACATGTTACTATTCTTAATAGATCAGACAGGAGCGAGCTAGCTACTAGCCGTACTGGAGAAATTTTCAATGATAATATTGAGTTTTTGTTTTTTGATCTTTAATTTCAAATGCTTTGATGATCCTGAGGTGTGCGATGCAGATCTGGCATCATGATTCTGTTCTACATATATAGATATAAATCGATGGTTGTGTTCAGTTTCTCATCTCTGGCCCTTTTTTATTTTGGGAATAAGATTAAATTTATTATTATATTTGTTTTTTAAAATTCGATTTTTTCAAATTTTCATATTACTTTTTTGAATCTTTATATAAAATTAATATTAAAAAATATTTTATAATAATATTTTATTCTTTTTAAAAATTTTATTTTATTTCATCTTTAAAAATAAATAGAGCGTCCGAAATATAAATTATTATCTATCTACGGACAAGATCACGTACGAACGAATTGATGCACTGCTGAAAGGAATTGATTAGTCTGGTTCTGGTTTGCAATTTAAAATAAAATTACGAAATAGCGCCAATTTACGATCCAACTGGATCTCTACAACGAAAATGCAGCAAGTTGGATATATTATGAGTAATGCGTATAAGTAATATTATATATTTATATATATGCATCCATATATATAATTTATTGGTTGTTTTTATATTTTATATTTTAAATATAAATATTTTATTAAAATCTATCTTTTAACGTTAATATTAGTATACAATGTTACTTACTTTTAGAGTTTTTCATAAATATATATATAAGACAATGATATGGGATCCTGTGATTGGATCGTTTTGCACTTTTATAGTGCAAAATTTTTTTATAATTTTTTACAATTTATTTTATTTTACAAAAATAATAAATAAAATATATTAAATTTTCCTAATTATTTTTTTCTAATTAAAAAAATCTTATAGGGGCGTAAAGGGGACGAAGCCACGAACCACAGCCCCCACAAGTATAATATATATATATATATATAGTATAGTAATGCTAGAGAGTAATCACATTCAAATATACACACTTATTTGAATAGTAGTATGAATAATAACATGCTATTGTTCATGTGAATGTGTGTAATTAAGTGTGGTTACTCTCCATCATTTTTGATATATATATATATTTATATATTTGTTCCCTCGTTGGACCTGGATGACCACACCGACCGATGCCACATAGAGTCAACTGAAGTCTTTGAAAATTTTATATTTTTTTATTGGATATTCTAATGTATAATAATAATAGTTTAATCAATTTTTTTTAAAATTTTTTTCTCATTTTTTAATTTAAAGAAAAAACTATTTAATAATTAAGAAAGTGATTATTAATAAAATTATATATTTTTAAAATCTTTTAATAATTAAAAATATTAAAAAATACTTTAAAATAAAATAAATAATAAATAATTTATGAGTGATAAAAATATTGATAAAAGAGACGTTAATCTATCATTACAGCCCAAAGCGGAATGGTGGAGGATATATAATGATTGCCCTCCGTATAGTTTACAACCAGCAAAGTTTAATATCTGGAACTAAAAAAATATTAATTAATTGGCCCAGTTAAGGGTATGAACCTGAGGAATCTTTCCAATTTCATTGCTGACAAAATGTTAACAACTCCTAAATAGAAAATTATACTTCTTAACATTATTGAAAAAGCAGACAAGTTTTTGAAATTTAGTTTTTGCCTTTTTGGTTTGAAATATCAATTCCTAAACATTAGATAGTGTTGAGTGTAGTTTGAATATTGTTGAATAAGCGTTTCAATTTAAGAGTTCTCTCGACACCCACTCGACATCTAGCTTGAGTGAGTCCAAATTTATGAGTTTGATTGACTCTCACTCGACTTCCAGCTCGAGCGAGATTTGCATAAAGAGTTCGTTCGACACTCACTCGACGTCCAACTTGAGCGAGATGCAAACTCTAGTAATCGCTCGAGTGAGATTTAACTCCGCTTAAGCGAGCTACCATTTTCTAAGGTTCCACGCCATTTCACTATAAATGCATGTTCTTTCATTGTAATTTGTGAGGTGCTTTTGGAGAGTAGCCAAACACTTATAAGAGAAAAATTCCTCATGTTGACAATTTTAAAAGTATATTGGGTGTATTGAGGTTTTAGGATTGTGAGAATTTGTGAAACATCTTTTATACTCCATATTCATTATAGTGAATTCATTCCGATGAACCCTAAATCTAGCGTTTTTGTGTGTGATTGTCGTATATTCTTTTGTGTTTTAAATTCCGTTACGATTCTTCAAACTTACTATTCATTACGATTTATCCCCAACAAACTAGCGCATCAAGATGAAGACAATGCTGCGACAACAGGAATTTGCTAAGGTGACAGTAAGCTAGACTCTTCCGCACCTAAGAAGGAAGAAAAGAAAAAAGTACATAGTGCTATTCAGTTTTGAGGTATGTTACTAATGTGGAAAAAATCAAGAATATGTAAACTAAACTCGAGAGTCTATGTATGATGAAATCACTCATCAACCGGTTATATCTGAAGCAATGGTTATTCCTGTTCAAAATGAAGGACGATACTCCTATCTTTGAATACTTAGATGAGTTTAATAAGATTATTATGGATATGATAAATATTGACATTAAACTTGACGAGGAGGATCAAGTTTTAATTCTTTTATGTTCGTTGCCCATGTCATACGATAATTTTACCAATACCATACTTTATGGTAGATACACAATTTCTTTAGCCGATGTTAAATCTGTTTTGAATTCAAAAGAATTGAGAAATAAACTGAATGAAAAGGGTACCAAAATCAAACCAGTGGTTCGTTTGTTAAAGGTTCATCTAGTAATGGCAGATCCAGTAAGAAGTTTAGAGAAAGGTAAGGGAAAATCCAAGGGCACGGTCCAAGAGTAGTAATAAGAAAAATGTCAAGTGCCGTTACTGTCACAAATTTGGTCATTACAAAAATGAATGTCCTAAATTGAAAAGTAAGGAGGAGGACTCTAGTTCCTCCAATGCCATTAGTGTTACTGATAAAAATTCTAACGGCTTAGAAATTGTCCTAGCAATCAGCAATTCTAGTAGTCAGTTTAGTGACAAGTGAGTCATAGACTCAGTTTGTACGTTTCATATGTGTCCCAAGAGAGACTGGTTCACTACTTATGAGCCAGTCAGCAGTGGTTCTATCTTGATGGGGAATGATATAGTTTGTAAGATTGCTGAAGTTGGTTTAGTGAGAATTAAGATGTTTGATGAGATTATTAGGACATTGTCTAATGTCTGACACATATCAAATTTGAAGAATAATCTTATTTCCTCTAGCACTCTTAATATTTTGGGTTTCCGGTACATCGGCGAAAGTGACGCCATTAGAGTTAGTAAGGGCTCTATGGTTGTAATGAGGGGAGATAAGACGGATGATTTTTACTTCTCCCAGGGTAGCACAGTGATAAGTGGAGTCGCAGTGTCTATTTCAGATGATCCAAACTTAGATATTACCCGTTTGTGGCACATGTGTTTGGGCTATATGAGTGAGCAATATATGTCTATTCTGAGTAAGCAATGTTTGTTGTGTGATCAGAAAATAGGAAAACTTGAATTTTGTGAACATTGTGTGTTTGGGAAGCAGTGCAGAGTTTAATTCACTACTGGGGTTCATGATAACAAAAGTACTGTGGACTATATTCACTCTGATATTTAGGGTCCCTCTTCTGATTCATCGAAAGGTAGAGCTCAACATTTGCTTACTTTTATTGATGATTACTAATACAAAATTTTGGTATATTTTCTGAAATAAAAAAATGAAGTTTTTGTTAACTTTAAATGGTGGAGGTTTTGATTGACAATTAGATAGATACGAAGGTAAAGCGACTTCGAACTGATAATGGTATGAAATTTTGCAGAGGTGAATTTGATAAAATTTGCAAAGAAGAAGGCATTGTCAGACACCGCCCAATTAGGCATACTCCACAACAAAATGGAGTAGCTAAGCGAATGAACCAGACTCTTCTAGAGAGAGCCTTGCTTTGATTCAAATGCCGGTTTGTCTAAAGATTTCTGGGCTGAAGCAGCCAACACAATTTACTATCTGGTTAACCACTCGACGGCTACTGTAATTAGTTTGAAGACTCCAAATGAGATATGGTTTGGTACTCTTGTTTATTATTCTGATTTGAAAATATTTGGTTACTCTGCTTATTTCCATGTTAATAAAGAAAAATTAAAATCAAAGACAAATAAGAGGATATTCATTGGATATGCTAAGAAGACATTGGAAAGTAGTTTAATTTCTCTTTAAAGTAGCCCAAGCAGCAAATCCTCCATAGTATGCTGTTGCACAACCTCCATTAATAAGAGACAATCGGACTCAACTTGTATCTTTGCAATGCCCATATCCACGCACAACTGCAACATACTATGGAGCAGTTTTATAGTATAAAACTTTGATTAAAATATTGAAATTCAAAGTTCAAATTTGAAGAAAATTTTGAATTTATTATTCACTTTTAAAGAGGAAAAGTATTTTTATTTTATTTTTCCAATTTTTTCTCTCAATTTTTGATCAAATATAACAAGATTTTTTGATATGTATGTAAATTTATACTTTTTAAAAAAAAACTTTTAACCAATCTAATGCTAATGCTCTAGATCTCGAAAAACAACCATTAGTTCTATAGCTTTTGAATCCTCAACTTCATTCCCGAGCATGCTAGCAGCCATTTGGAACTTTTTCCTCATTAAAATTCAATAAAATATTTTTAACTCAAACTATTTTTTATTATTATTTATAAATTATTTTATTATTTTTAACAAATAATTTAAAATATTTTTATTATCCAAATGAATCCTAAGAAAAGTGCCACATTTATTAAAAAAAATGTTACAAAAAAAATGTATAGACGGAAATGATTCTATATAATATGTTAAATTTTAGTAGTTCTAGCAGAACACTAGTTGATGTACTGTGTTTTAAATAATTTTTTTATTTAAAAATCAATTCATAAAATAATTTATAATGTGTTAGTGACTAAACATAAAAAATAAAAATAAAAAGTAACATTAATTTATTATTCGTCTAAATAAAGCCACTTTTTATTTGTGTGAAAATAAAGCCACTTTTGTATTAAAGTGTATAAGTCGTCTTCTGCGTAGGCGCGGGGATGATAAGATAATTATAAGCTCTGAGTGAACGCGAGCCGAGGTGAATCATCCTAGAAAACGCGAAAAAGCATAAAGACAATGTCTCCGAAGAGAAACAGACCTATAAATTGCAGCATATCTCAGACAGCCTAGTACCTCAAACAACAAGAAATACTACAATCTCTTCCCTTCCAAAATCTACCTTTTTCATTACCTTTCTCTGATCCTAAAATTAAGAACGTGATCATCGATCTTAGCTGAAAAACCAACGCAATCATGACGAAGGTATCGGAATCGATTCATCATTCATAGCAACCAAATTCAGTATTATATATATAGTTTTTTGGCCGGTTGAAATTAAGTTAATTTGGCTCGTTTTTGCAGCAAACGGTGGTGATCAGAGTGTCCATGGATGGCCACAAGTCCTTTTTTGGTGAGCTGGATGTACAAAAAGTCCGCTCCAAAGCTTTGAAGATTGCAGTAGGCATGTCAGGTAACGAAAATACAACATTTTGGGTCGATGAGATATCAAAATTAATTTATTAATACTGAAAATTTCAATATATTTTTCATTTTCTTTTTTTTGATGGATGTACATATATGTATGTGATGTTCAGGGGTGGTATCGGCATCTTTAAAAGGAGTCGAGAAGGACCAAATAGAAGTAAAAGGAGATGTGATTGATAAGGTGAAACTTACAAAATTACTAAGGAAGAAAGTGGGACATGCAGACATAATTACTGTGGCGGCAGAGGAGAAGAAAGAGGAGAAGAAAGAAGAACCCAAAGTAGAATACTTGCAATCGTGGCCTTATAATTCTACGCCATCCTACTATTCCTATGATCCATTCAATGCGCCCTCATGGATTACATGTTACTGTTCTCAGTAGATCAGAGTACAGCTGCCGAGCGAGCTAGCGGTGGAGAGATTTTCGATGATAATATTGAGTTTTTGTGTTTTGATATTTTCAAATGCTTTCCCAAGGTGTGCGATGCAAATTTGTCATCATGATTCTGTTCTACAATATAGATATAAATCAATGGTCGTGTTCAGTTTAATTCTCACCTCTAAGATATGATTTTAGTTTTGGAATCTTTTCTTCTGATAATACTTCGTAAAGATCATTATTGCATTTCATGCGTGAACGTCCAACTTATGAATTATTATCGATCTACGTACAAGATCACGTAGGAACGAATTAATGCTCTGCTGAAAGGAATTGATTAGTCAGGTTCTGGTTTGCAATTAAAAATAATATTACGAAATAGTGCCAATTTACGATCCAACTGGATCTCTACAACGAAAAGGCAGCATGTTTTATATATATATATATATATATAGGAAAATGATTATTATACACGCCTTTGCGGACACCCCCACCACGTGGCAAATTAAATGAAATGGTGTGTTTCATTTTAAACACGTTGGCTTCCTTCTTTTCGCAAATTAAATGTATTTTAACCTATTTATTCAAGTACACTGCTACAGAAACTTGGGAGTAAGGCGCATTTCACCTAGGAGCCGTAGAGAAGCTTCAAGCTTGCTTTCCCTTTCACTAACAAACCAGGCAACCTTCAGAGCTCTCCGATTGGGTGATTAGTTCTTCATCCATTGGGTGAAATCGAAATCCAGGAGGCAAGTGGGCTTGACCATTATCAATATAGCACTAGGACTCCATGGAAAGAAAGCTAAGCTAAGAATTTGACGAGCTTTGCGAGGGTTATAAAGGACCTAGGCGAGAATATGGCTTCCGAACCTTCAAAAATGAGTGAAAATCAAATGAGAGGACGACAGGGGTTTCCGAATTGGTTTGGTTTGGTTTGGTTGAGAAAGAGATTGTTATATGGGTTTTTCGCAAATATTATTTGATGAATCGGAGTGATGTATATGTCTGACGGAGTGGGCTTGGGGTTCTGATTTGAGTATGCGTGCGTGCGTGAGAAAATTTGCAGGTATTCCACTGTCAATTGAAGAAAATGGAGGGAAGGAAACAAAAAGTAGTTTATTGAGAATAGAGAGAGGATCTCTTCATGTGAGAGAAAAAGAAAGGAAGAGACTTTCACACATTTCTCCATGCATATTCCGGCAATGGCAGCTCTTTGCGATTTCGACGGGCGACGGCAGCTCCTACAATGTCTTTAGAATCATCTCTTGCGCCACAATGTCTAATTATTAAATTTCTAACCTAATTCCCGTGCAAATTTAAAAAACATGGGAGATTTAATCATAAATCTCAACTATACTCCCACTATCTAAAGTAGTCACCTAGTCTTAATCATGCGTAAAGACAGATCCTACTAAAATCGCAGTAACCTGTTGGGCCAGTCTACAAGGACAGCTACACCAATCACAGCAGCTTGTTGGGCCAGTCTACAAAGATGGTTTATATAAGACCATTATAGTCTATTTTTCTTATTCAATTAATGCATTTACAGTTCTTACTGGGGCTACCATGGTGTTGTCGTTGTACAGTGCATTTACAGCTCTTAATGGAGTCACTGCAATTCTTTTAGCCTATCAATCTACACTGACAGCTCTAACTTAGACTATTTAGTGGAAATAAATCTATTTTATCACTAGAATAAATTAAGGCTAATGACTAATCATTCAAGCCTAACATTTGTACATGATAAAATAATAACACATCCACGTATAGTATACATACATGTTATTACATTTAATCTAAAACATTAAACATACTATCACATGTAATATAACATTATAGAATTCATCAATAAAAAAACATGAATATCACCATATATTCACATGTAGTCACATTTAATCTAAAAAATTAAATAAAAGATCACATGTTATCATAGGAAATATATTTAAGCATATATTAAAACATGCATATATATATATATATAATAAAAAAACAAATAAAACAAATAATAAAAGCCCCACCTAGATCAAAAAACACCCACGTCCTAGTGGTGGGCATTGGTCTTACTCATCATGTGATCCTGGGTTCGAAACCTACGACCGGCACCTTTTTTTTTTTAAACAAAAGGAGCTGGGCCGTGTAAAGGCCCAGCCCAAAATAGATTGTTTAAAAAAAAAGTGAAGAAGGCAATGGGTTGAAGCCCAAGCCCAACCAAACACAAATGACTTATGTGAGATCCCAGATTTACGTGTATTTTTACACGTTATTTTATGCTCGGTGTTAATTATTTTAATTTATTTAAATAATATTATTGGTCATATTTTATTTATTTAAGATATTTAATTGAGTTATTAATTAGTTGATATCGAGTTGCGTTGCTTTTTCTTATTTATTTTATTAAGTTATTTATTTTAATGAGTGGAATTAAATCCCTTTATTTTATTATGTGAAATTATTTTATCTGCTTTCGTTATATTAATTATTGTTTTATAAATAATATTGTGCTTGAGTTTAATTTATTTATATTGTTGGGGTTTTAAATATTTTATTTTATTGATATTAGATTGTAGTATCTTGGCTGGCTTTTATTTAATTTGTTGTGTTTTTCTGGTTGGACCATTTTTCCCTTCTTTTTCCTTTTTCTCCTTTTTCTTTTCCTTTTCTTTTCTTTTTTTCCTTTTTCTTTTTCTTTTCTTTTTCTCTTCTTCCTTCCCAGACCCCCCAGCCCGCGCGATCCTTCTCCCCCTCCCCTGTTTGGCCGTTCGGCCTTAGGCAGCCCAGCCCTCCACCGCCGCCCACCGCCCGTCACCGCCCATACTGCCGGCACCCTTACCTGCCGGCGAGTCTACCTGCACCGGTGGTGTCACCGCCGGCCACCCCACCGCCCCTACACGGCCCCCTACCCGAAATGGGTATTTTTGCTTCCCTCCCATTTTCCGACCACCGCCGGCCACCCCTTGGCCTCCGACCACCACCACTAGACTCCCCAACCTCCGGCGAGCATAACCCACCACCCAAAGCCACCCATCGCCGCCGGTTAGCCCCTCCACCCGAAATGGGCCTTAAACGGGTCGTTCTTCGCCACGTCGCCGTCCGGCCACCGTAGGTCTCACCTCCGCCACCATTCGACTCCCCTCACCCAGCCGGTCAACCCCCTAGCTCAGTTTCCCCAACCGCGGCCTCACCTTCCCGGTACGAGCCCAAACCCGAAAATGGGTTTTCACCCCTTTTGGCCCCGATCCGCCACCTTCCGGTGGTTGTGCCGCCACGCCACCACCTCCATGAGATTCCCCACCCTTTAATGAGTACCTCCCTAAATTTTGGTGTCAAACCGAGTGTTTTTGCCTAACGTACATGTGACCGCTACAAACGCTGCGGATTGGCGTTGTTCAAGGAAATACGTTTTTACCGCTGTAAGTACTTTCCAAACAAACTTTAAGATTTAAATATATTTTTGGCATCAACAGTTGTTATATTTGATTATTGCTGATATGTGATGGTTGATGTTGGTATTTGTTGGTTGATTGGATTATTTAATTGTTGGATAATTGTTGCATGGTTGTCTGCATTGTGGATTTACGCGCATGCTCATGAAAATATTGGAAAGTGGATTTTGGCATGATTTTGGATATTTATGTGTTGAGAATGGAAATGGGATTTAAATTGTGTTTCGCGGATTTTATTGGTTTTGGGCTGAGTCATAACGGGGACGGCGATACGTAACGCCCGTTGTGATCAGCGTGTGAGTGTGTGGGTGACGTAATGGGGACGGCGATACGTAACGCCCATTATGGTCATCGGGTGTGCATTTCATATCGGGGACGGCGATACGTAACGCCCGGTATGAAATGTGTGTGTGTGGATCGTAATGGGGACGGCGATACGTAACGCCCATTATGGTTTCGGGTGTGTGTGTAATCATATCGGGGACGGCGATACGTAACGCCCGGTATGATCGATTTTGAGGATATTATTTTATGGAAAATGATGGGTGATTTTATGGTGGATTAAATTGGGATTTTGACGAGTGTGGTTATTTCATTGGTTTTGAGGAAGATGATTTTGAGCCTCATGCATATGGAAATTGTTCTTGGTTGTTGTTGTGGCATTATTGTATTTTTGTCTTAGGTTTGGTTGGGTTGTACTTACCTGCGATGCCATCTTGGCGTCGTAGTTTTGTTTGGATGCAGACTTTGGAGAGGCCGAGCCTGAGGAGACGGCTCCGCTATTGAGGTGATATTATTAATTGATATCTCGGGAAATTTATTTTCCCCTTTTATAATTATGTATTTGTTTAAATTGTATTTTTGGATGACTGTATTAAATCTCCTGTTGGAGAGTTTTTATTAAATTGGTTTGTAAAATATTTCCAAAAAATTCTGGTACTTAGATATTAATTTATTATCCGCTGCGACCTATATTTTTATGTATGTCACGTGTGCACACACGTTCGACACTGGTTGTTGGGATGTGTGACCCGTGTTGTCATCATCCCGACGCCTCGATTCCCGTGTTATTTTAGGGGGAATTTGGGGGCGTCACAGGTGGTATCAGAGCAGTTCGGCTCTGGGTAAATCCGCAAGTTACTTAGGGACAGTACCAGAAAAGTTTGTGGTTTTTAAAAATTTATTTGTTTGATGATTGGGTTATTTTGTTTTATTTTATTTTATTATTTTATTTGTTGTCTTAGTCTTTCGACTAATTTATATGGTAACATTATCGGTATTTAGTTTGTTGTGTTGTGCTTCTTATTTTAATGTTTATATTGTTTATTTATTTTCATAATTAAATCAGTTCTGATTGATTGGTTTGTTGGCTTTGTTTTATTTTATTTTAATTTTTGTTAAATATTGTACGTGTGTAGTAATTCAGATTTTTGTTAGTTGATTTTATTTGGTTAGGTTGTCGAGTATTTATTTATTTTATATATATGCCTTTGTTTTTGTTTAAATTAGAATTTGGATATTTCGGATTAAGTTATTATTTTAAATCAATCTATTTATTGAATCTGTTATTTTAAACAGTTGTGTTATATAATTCCTTATTTAAAGTTTATTTATTTTGTTATGGGTTGTTTTATTGTTTTAAGCTTTTATTCAATTATCATCAAGATTTGATTTTAATTTCAGTTCATAGGTTTCCTATGAGATAGTTTTGGTTTTAGTTTATTATTTGTTTATTTAATTATGGCTCTTGTATTTTAAATATTTCTGAACGTTTGAAATTTATTTAGACAAATTTAAAAGCATCACTGCCTTGTTTCTTTTTAAGTTTATGCTTTGAGATAAATTTAAATTGATTATCTTTTCACATTCCTGTTGTTTTATTTTAGGGACATGCTTTGAAGTAAGTTTTAAAATTTATTATCTTTCCGCATTTTCGTGTGTTTTATTTTAAAAGTTTATCTATTTACTTTAACGAGTGGATTTGTTTTGGCGATTTGTTTTTATTTATTTATTAATTAAGTTATCGATTTAATTATTTTATTGTGGTTCGTTTCTTTTAGCAGATTTTAAATTTTAGGGATTTCTACGATAATCTTTTTAAGAGTTGAGTTTGTAGAGAATTTTAAAATTTTATTTGTGATTTTGTTTGTTGTTCTTATTTTAATTTATCCTCCTTTCTTTATTTAATAAAGTTTTAGGTGAATTTGTGTTTATTTAAGGATGTGGGCTTGTTTTTTTGAATGAGTGGTTTTTACTTAATTGTTTATTAAATCTTTTCCTCCTTTTGTGTTTTTATATAATAATTATGTGAATTACTTGAATTTTGTTTAGTATTTGGGTATTCTATTATTTATAATTGCGATATGGATTTGTTTAATAATTTGTTGGTATTTATGCAATTGCATTTCCTTATCGATATTGTATATGCTATATTTTTTTTTTTGTGTATTTAATTACCTGGGTCTCACTGAGTGTTTGAGTGTTTAAGTTCTAATTTTATTTCTGGGAGATTATTGGAATTGTATTTAGATAGACTCTTCATGTGAGTGTAAAATTCTTAGCCATTGGTATGGTGTTATAGAAATTGTTTTAGTAATGCTTACGATGGTGGGCGATCAATTATTTTCTTGGTGAAATTTTGATGTTATTTGTGGATAATTAGAGATTGATATATAATAAATGTGCGTGTAAATTTTGGAGAGTATTTGTTTTTGGCTAGTGTGGAACTTGGGAAAGATTTAGTTATTAAGTGATAAGGTTGAGTTGATGCGATGGAAATAAATTTAAGAGATATAAATTTTAGGCTTTTGGGCGAATTGTTAGGAGTGGACAATTTAAGAATAATATTTCGGAGGATTTAATGGTTAGCAGCAATTGTCGAGGTATCTTAAAGAATTTAGTTTTGGCTTGAGGTCATATAAGAATTAAAATATTTCAGGTCATATAAGAGTTTAAATAATTGAGGTTATTCCATGTCATAGGTAATAAAGGTTCGATTGAGAGAATACGGATTTAAATAATTAATCTATGATGAGAGTGAGGGATTATAATGATGGAGAAGTATATTGGTGGTTTGGGAGTTAGAAAATTTTTTTAGGCTGTAATATTGGGTGGCATAACTTGAATGGTGAGATGACAAAACATTAGGATTTGTAAATGTGGCAAATGATTTCTTGTAATAGGTGTTGAACTAGTTTTTGCTCAGCGGTGATATTTTATGAGAACTTAAATTTTTATAAATTTAGCGAGTTATCAAAGTGCGCGCGGAAGCGTGATGAATTGCAATATAGTTGAAGGTTCAATTTTTGGTGTAAATTTTGAAGAATTAGTGGCGAGTTGAAATTTAAAATGATACTTGTAAGTGAGGATTTATATTTTAGTTGGGTAAATTATAGTTATTGACGATTAAGTTAGGAAGATAAACCTGGGAGTCATTTTAGGGTAATACAAATTGTTGTAAGGAGTTAGTGAATATTAAATTTTTGGGAGATTGTACTGAGGTTTTTGTGCATGTGGGGTTCAGATTGATTGGCTACCTTAGGAGTTTTAGAGATGAAATATTATTTGGAGACTATACGTTTATGATGAAATATAATTCGTTTACATTTGAGGAAAATAGATGATTGTACTAAGACTTGGAGTGAGTATTAAGTGAAGTAGTAGGTGAGTTATTGGAGTTTTATTAGCTGCAGCCGAGCGAATTTCGAGGACGAAATTCTTTTTAAGGGGGGGAGGATGTGAGATCCCAGATTTACGTGTATTTTTACACGTTATTTTATGCTCGGTGTTAATTATTTTAATTTATTTAAATAATATTATTGGTCATATTTTATTTATTTAAGATATTTAATTGAGTTATTAATTAGTTGATATCGAGTTGCGTTGCTTTTTCTTATTTATTTTATTAAGTTATTTATTTTAATGAGTGGAATTAAATCCCTTTATTTTATTATGTGAAATTATTTTATCTGCTTTCGTTATATTAATTATTGTTTTATAAATAATATTGTGCTTGAGTTTAATTTATTTATATTGTTGGGGTTTTAAATATTTTATTTTATTGATATTAGATTGTAGTATCTTGGCTGGCTTTTATTTAATTTGTTGTGTTTTTCTGGTTGGACCATTTTTCCCTTCTTTTTCCTTTTTCTCCTTTTTCTTTTCCTTTTCTTTTCTTTTTTTCCTTTTTCTTTTTCTTTTCTTTTTCTCTTCTTCCTTCCCAGACCCCCCAGCCCGCGCGATCCTTCTCCCCCTCCCCTGTTTGGCCGTTCGGCCTTAGGCAGCCCAGCCCTCCACCGCCGCCCACCGCCCGTCACCGCCCATACCGCCGGCACCCTTACCTGCCGGCGAGTCTACCTGCACCGGTGGTGTCACCGCCGGCCACCCCACCGCCCCTACACGGCCCCCTACCCGAAATGGGTATTTTTGCTTCCCTCCCATTTTCCGACCACCGCCGGCCACCCCTTGGCCTCCGACCACCACCACTAGACTCCCCAACCTCCGGCGAGCATAACCCACCACCCAAAGCCACCCATCGCCGCCGGTTAGCCCCTCCACCCGAAATGGGCCTTAAACGGGTCGTTCTTCGCCACGTCGCCGTCCGGCCACCGTAGGTCTCACCTCCGCCACCATTCGACTCCCCTCACCCAGCCGGTCAACCCCCTAGCTCAGTTTCCCCAACCGCGGCCTCACCTTCCCGGTACGAGCCCAAACCCGAAAATGGGTTTTCACCCCTTTTGGCCCCGATCCGCCACCTTCCGGTGGTTGTGCCGCCACGCCACCACCTCCATGAGATTCCCCACCCTTTAATGAGTACCTCCCTAAATTTTGGTGTCAAACCGAGTGTTTTTGCCTAACGTACATGTGACCGCTACAAACGCTGCGGATTGGCGTTGTTCAAGGAAATACGTTTTTACCGCTGTAAGTACTTTCCAAACAAACTTTAAGATTTAAATATATTTTTGGCATCAACAGTTGTTATATTTGATTATTGCTGATATGTGATGGTTGATGTTGGTATTTGTTGGTTGATTGGATTATTTAATTGTTGGATAATTGTTGCATGGTTGTCTGCATTGTGGATTTACGCGCATGCTCATGAAAATATTGGAAAGTGGATTTTGGCATGATTTTGGATATTTATGTGTTGAGAATGGAAATGGGATTTAAATTGTGTTTCGCGGATTTTATTGGTTTTGGGCTGAGTCATAACGGGGACGGCGATACGTAACGCCCGTTGTGATCAGCGTGTGAGTGTGTGGGTGACGTAATGGGGACGGCGATACGTAACGCCCATTATGGTCATCGGGTGTGCATTTCATATCGGGGACGGCGATACGTAACGCCCGGTATGAAATGTGTGTGTGTGGATCGTAATGGGGACGGCGATACGTAACGCCCATTATGGTTTCGGGTGTGTGTGTAATCATATCGGGGACGGCGATACGTAACGCCCGGTATGATCGATTTTGAGGATATTATTTTATGGAAAATGATGGGTGATTTTATGGTGGATTAAATTGGGATTTTGACGAGTGTGGTTATTTCATCGGTTTTGAGGAAGATGATTTTGAGCCTCATGCATATGGAAATTGTTCTTGGTTGTTGTTGTGGCATTATTGTATTTTTGTCTTAGGTTTGGTTGGGTTGTACTTACCTGCGATGCCATCTTGGCGTCGTAGTTTTGTTTGGATGCAGACTTTGGAGAGGCCGAGCCTGAGGAGACGGCTCCGCTATTGAGGTGATATTATTAATTGATATCTCGGGAAATTTATTTTCCCCTTTTATAATTATGTATTTGTTTAAATTGTATTTTTGGATGACTGTATTAAATCTCCTGTTGGAGAGTTTTTATTAAATTGGTTTGTAAAATATTTCCAAAAAATTCTGGTACTTAGATATTAATTTATTATCCGCTGCGACCTATATTTTTATGTATGTCACTTGTGCACACACGTTCGACACTGGTTGTTGGGATGTGTGACCCGTGTTGTCATCATCCCGACGCCTCGATTCCCGTGTTATTTTAGGGGGAATTTGGGGGCGTCACAACTTAAGTCATCTTCTTCCTTCGGTCAGCTACTGTTCACGTGAACAGTAGCCATAACACAATAACCATGAATAGTCACCATAGGCATCCATTTATGCCTAAAAACGCTGCCCCATCGTCGGAAGGGAAGAATTGGTGCCGCCGCTGCACCACTAGGTGCGCACGGCACCTCGCAGTCGTGTGCATGGCATCATGCTGTGGTGCACATTGCACCATTGTGGTGCGCGATGCACAAGTGCAACGCTGCACCTCACATTTAAAAAAAAAAAACACAGATGAAAAAAAATACCAGATATTACTCAAGCAATTAAAAAAAAACTGGAAGCAATTACACGAGCTCTGATACCAATGTTAGAAAATATAGCGTAAAAAATTACCTCAAACTTAGCTTAATAAATTACTCTACAAGTTACTTCAGAGTGATAAATCACCAGCGTTTTTTCTTAGTGGTTAGTGCACTACGTAATATAAAACTAGAGTGACATTAAATAAATCCACAGCCTAAGAACTATCTCAAGAGAGGACAAAAAGAGAGAGATTTTCTTATTTTTTTAGATGGTGCCAAAAACCAAACTGATGGGGACTACTTATAGTCTACCCACATACGGTTGGCCTTAAAGACCAGCTATTACACTGCAATTAAATTGCAGTTACAATAAAACCATACGTTACTGGCAAAAGGAGGGGGGCAACCCACTTGGGCGCCCCTCCTGTTTACATGTTTATATGGTGTGCCTGTCAAGATGCTCTTCCAACAAAGAAAAATCTATACAAAAGGAAAGTTGCCTCTGAATCTCTATGTCCAATATGTAAGTTACAAGAAGAAACTCCTCATATCCTATGGTGCTGTCCATCAGCATAGGATGTGTGGTTGTTAAGGGACAAACAAATTCAAAAAGCAATGATCACAGATGATGACTTTGGCTCAATATTTATGCAGATGCTCTAGATGATTGGTCCAATAGACATGATCATGTTTGCACAAGTGGCTAGAGGATTGTGGATTAGAAGGAATAAGTGAGTGTTTGAAGACTCCTTTATGTCCCCTTCAATTTTAATGAGGAATGTAACTCAAGTAGATCTGGATTTTAAGCAGGTCAATAGCAAGTAGCAGAATTCCAAGAATGAAAATAATCAAAGAGTGTTCACTCATTGGGAACGTCTTGAAATCACTACATAAAGATAAATTGGGATGTGACTGTGAGAGAGGAAGGCAACATAGTGGGAATTATCATTGTTGTTAGGGATTGTGAGGGAGGCTCCTAATGTCTGCAATGCAACCAATGATATTTCGCTCACAAGCTACTCTGGCTGAAGCTAGAGGTCTGATCTCAGCTAGCAAGTTATGTAGAGACTTGGGTTTCAAAAAGTTGATTTTTGAAAGGGATTCAAGTCAAGTAGTGCAAGTTGTGAAGAAATAAACTCAGCAAAATAGTGTATTGGGATGTCTGGTGGAGGATACTTACACTATTTTAATTAATATTGTAAGAGTTTTATTAAACTATGTGTCCCACACACCCATCTTATCAGTTTGAAGTAGTTCAAAATCTTATTGGATAATATATGAGTTATGAAAGGATAAGAATTACTCCTAAGAGATAAGATTAAACTCTATATCTCTAATTATAATCAGACACAAACTCTTAGATTTCTTGATGGTCGGAAGTCTATAAATAGCACTGGGAGGTTCAAGGGTTCTTATCTACAACATTAGAGTGCCTCTAACTATCAAGAGACACTTATGTGACAAAGTTGTTAGGGTGATCCTTTTCCCATAATCAGATTAATTCTTCATCAATCAGATGGAGAAATGTACGTTTCTTATATTATTGTTTACTATTATTGTAGATCATAAGAAATTGAAAATCCATTTATTAATGTCATGTTAAAATATTTAACATGTGGTATTAGAGCATTAGGTTGTATATTTTTTATGATCTCGATAAATTTACAATAATGTATATTATGTTCTATCATGTCACAAAAGACTGAAAATACGTCTTTTAATTTGATGATTAAATTCATGATATAAACGTCGATTATGTGTTTGTGAAAGAGTAATATACTACATTCATTATTTACTTCGGTTTGAAGCGTGTTTATTTCTCCCTTTATGGTATTGCCCATCTACTTGTTATTTCATATTTGCCTCCTCTGTTATATATTGTTGTGATATTGTAAAGGGAAAGTTGATGGTATCAGTAGAAAAATAGCATTTGAGCCGCTGCATATTAAGCCTTCAATTGTTTAGAAAGTCATTGTGAGTATAGCCTTGTATAGTGTGGCAGCCGTTAAGATGGTGGTTTCTGGCTGGTGGCTGTAAAGGAATGGCCCTGAAGGGCGGCTAAACGGGGCTATCAAGCTGTAAATGGGCTCTGTCCCGGCCCGATTAAAGTTCTCATCGGACTAAGGTGAGGTCAGCGCTGGGAGGAGGCGAGGAAGCCCTCCGCGATGCCACTGTAACGACGGTAGAGGGCGCTAAAGCCCATTGCCGCGACAGTTCACTAATTAGAAAAAAAGGCACAGTAACTTGACCTGAAGTCATTGACGGAAGGAGGATGGTGACATATTGCCTCACCAGCGATGCCATTAGTTGTAGTCACAGGTTCAAGTTGTGGTGGCTGAAGGTTGGAGAATAGGAGTCGGGTCATGAGCAGTGGCCTAGTTAGGGCTGACGGGCCACTGTTGTGGCCTAGCCCAAAAAAAAAAGGGCAGATGGGCCATTATTGTGGCCCAGCCAAAAAAAAAAAGAGAGCAGTAGCCCAAATCTGAAACGGGTCTCGACCCATCGTTCTGGTTCTAACCCAAATGGGCCAGAATAAAATAATAATATTTTTTATTATGATTTTATTTATAGATATTCATTTCCAAAAAAAAAAATGTATATTTTTGTTAGAATAATATTCTCTTTTATATGCATACTTTAATGTTATATGCATACATTTAATTTATATATATGTTATTACGATTATCTATATGTATGTATGAAATGTTTATTTAATTTTCTATACATGTTATTATTAGTCTAAACATGTATATAATTTTATTTTCCATGCATATTTTATTGTTATGAACATGTATAAAATCTTATTAAAGTTATATACATGTTATTAAAGTTATGTACATGTATATATGAAAAGTTTATTAAATGTTATATACATGTTATTATTATTACTTACATGTATGAAAAGTTTATTAGATTTTATATATGTTATTATTGTGATTTTCTTGTAAAATCAAAATTTGGTTTAAAATGAAAAATTTTATGGACTTTTTCTGTGGGAGTATGGATTTGTACAAACTTAGGCGGTTCTGTCTAGAAGATTGGAGATTCTAAATGTGTCTGTTGTGATCCTCCAATCTTTCCTGGAAAGTATGGATTTGTACAAACTAAAACGGTTCTGTCTAGGAGATTGGAGATTTTAAGTGTATTCGTTGTGACCCTCTAATCTGTCTTGGGAATCTTAAAGTTCTGTTTAGGAAAAATTAATCTTTCCTGGGAACTTACTTAGCAGTATTATTTATATATACAGTATAATTCATATATGCAGTATAATTCATCAAGGCATTGAAAGGTTTATTCATGTTGAAAGGTTTTAATTAAAGTTAATTTTCCATGCATGCTTTATTGTTATTCAAATGTGTGGAAATTTTATTAAATTATACACATGTTATTATTGTAACCTACATGTATGAAGATTTCATTAAATTATATACATGTCATTATTGTCATCTACATGTATGAAGATTTTATTAAAGTTATATACATATGATTATTGTTAAACATATATGATATGTTTATTTTGGCTCTTATTATCATATTATTTATCCAATATAGGACAAATGATTTACATCAAAATCAAGAAAAGATTGGTTGCCTAAAGGTACAAGATTTTCTTAATTTTGATGACAAATCATTAAACTCATAATAAGGTGGGTATGATGGAGGGAACATCTTGTGTGTCAAGATCTACTCTCAAAGGAGGGTCTTAATGACACTACTAGTTTTTTTATTTATTAAAAGTTAGGTTGGAGGGAACACTTTGTATGTCAAAGTTTACTCCCAAAAGAGAATTCTGATGATACAACTAGTTCATTCACAGAATTTAATATTAGAGGGAACACTTTGTGTGTCAAGATCTATTCCCAAAGGATTTGATGACATTATTAGTTCATCCATAATTGTTTAAATTCTAATTATAGTTTATATTATTGCCATAATCCATAATTGTTTAACTCATTCATTATATAATAAATATTATTGCCATGTTACAAATCTTGGAAATGAAAGTAGAAAAGTCTTTCGTTGTTCAATTTATTCTGTACTCATTGCCATCTCAGTATAGTTTATTTCAGATGCATTACAATGCTATTAAATATTTATGGAAAATGAATGAGTTGGCAAGTAATGTAATTCAGAGAAGGCTAAATTGAAACAACAAGAACATTACTCTGTTAATTTTGTGAATAAAGAAACTAGAAAGAAAATGTACCATTATAGTAAAAAGAAACGAACTAGACTATTGAAAAGAAAAAAACCTGTAAAAGTCAATCATGTGCAGCATAATAGTAGCAAATGATAAATTTGTGGGAACTATTGAGCACATAAAAGCTGAGTGTCATAAATGTAAGGCTTGATTCGAAAAGAAGGGTAAGCACTCACCTTTATATGTCTTCAATCAAACCTTGTAAATGTTTTCACTAATTCTTGGTAGTTAGATTCAGGTGCTAATGTTCATGTTTCTATAACCATGAAAGATGATACCTTACAAGCTAAACATTAAACTCCATTGAGCATTTATCTTTATAGAAAATAAAAATAAGGTTAAAATTTTAGCCATTGGAGATTTTTATTTAGTTTTGAGTACCGGTCAATCTTAGACCTTCATAAATGTGTTTTCAGTGAGGCATGATTTGATTTTTCTATCCAGATTAGAATTGATGGTTATTCGTTTTCATTCCATGATAGTAGTCTAAGTTCGTTTTAAAATAATTTTTCTATTAGTTCTGAGTTTTTTCTCTAATAGTTTTTATCGATTCTGTCTTGATAGTTCGTTTATTAAAAATACTTACTCCCAGTACCATGAATTTTTTTTTTGGAACTAAAAAAATTTGATGACTTGTGGCACAAAAGATTGGGGTACATCTCCAAAGAAAGGTTGCATAGATTAGTAAAAGAATGGATTCTTCCGCATTTTGATTCTACTAATCTTGAAAAGTGTGTGGTTTGCATAAAAGGAAAGCAAACTAAATATACTAAGAAAGGCGCCACAAGAAGTAAAGAGTTTCTTGAAATGATTTATACAGATATATGTGAACCATTCTCCATAGAATGTTTTGGTGAAGAAAAGTATTTCATCACCTTTATAGATGATTTTTCACATTTTGGATATATTTATCTGTTACATGAGAAATCTCAAGCTGTATAGGTGCTTGAGATATTTCTCATGGAGATGGAAAGATAGTTAGATAGAAAAGTGAAAATCATCAGGTCGAATAGAGGTGGAAAAAACTATGGAAAGTATGTTGAATCGGGTCGTAATCCTGGCCCATTTGCCAATTTTTTGAACAGCGTGGCATTATTGCACAGTATACGATGCCCGAAATGCCACAGCAGAACGGAGTTGCTAAAAGGCGTAATCAGACCTCATTGGATGTGGTCAGAAGTATGATAAATAATTCTATTTTACCCAAATCATTATGGGGTGAAGCTATTATGATGGTAATGTATATTTTAAACCGAGTTCTCAGTAAGGCAATTCCAAAAACTCCTTTCGAGTTATGGACTAGTATGAAATCAAGTTTGAGATATATGCATGTTTGAGGTTGCCCAGCCGAAGCCAGATTTTACAATCCACATGAAAAGAAATTAGATCATAGAACAGTAAGCAGATATTTTATTGGTTACCTAGAGAGATCCAAAGGGTATAGATTTTACTGTCCTAATCACAGTCTGAAAATGGTGGAAACAGGAAATGCCAAATTCATTGAATTTGGCGAGATCAGTGGGAGAATTAAACATAGAGATGTGATTATTGAGGAAATACGAGTATATGTTTCTATACCTACATCCTCAGAAAAGATAATGGTTCCTCTAATCGATCATCACGATAATATCGTGGAACAAGTAAATAATCACCCATCTCAGAATGATAATACCATTGATGAACCAAGTTTGGAGTCACCAGAACAGATTGTTTTACGCAGATCTCAGTGAGATCGGAGACCTGCCATTTTGACAGGTTATGTGGTATATTTTCAGGAATCTGAATTTGACATTGGGACAAGTAAAGATCCATTAACGTTTTTACAAGCCATAGAAGGAAGTGATTCTAGTAAATTGATCGATACCATGAAAGAAAAGTTGAAATCCATGGATCAAAATCAAGTCTGGGATTTTGTTGAGTTGCCTGAAGGGATTAAAAGAGTCGGGTGTAAATGGTTCTTTAAGACTAAACGCGACTCGAAAGGTAACATCGAACGACATAAGGACAGACTTATTGCTAAGAGTTTTACTCAGAAAGAAAGCATTGATTACAAAGAGATATTTTCTCTGGTATCTAAAAAGAAGTCATTTAGAATCATTATGGCATTAGTAGCTCATTATGATTTAGAGTTACATCAGATGAATGTGAAAACAGTTTTTTAATGAAAATTTGGATCAAGTGGTCTACATGGAGCAGTCAGAGGGCTTCTCAGAAAGGGGCAAAGATCACCTAGTATGTAAGTTTAAGAAATCGATATACGGGCTTAAGCAAGCTTCCCGACAATGGTACTTAAAATTCAATGATACCATTACTGCCTTTGGTTTTAAAGAGAACATCGTTGATCGATATATATACCTAAAGGTTAATGGGAGTAAGTTCATAATTTTGATCCTATATGTTGATAATATCTTGTTGGCTAGTAGTGATCTTGGCTTACTTTATAAAATAAAGGGTTTTCTCTCTAAGAACTTTGAAATGAAAAATATGAGTGATGCATCCTTTGTGATCGGAATCAAAATTTTTCGAAATCGAAAACAAGAATAGTTGGATTTGTCTCAGAAAAATTATATAGAAAAAGTTATTGAGAAATTTGACATGAAAAGTTGTTCATTGCTAGAAAGTCTTAAAAAGCATATTAAAGTACCTATAAGAAACGAATGATTATCAGCTTACTTTCAATAGAACTGATAGTTTGGAAGTAACTAGATACTCAGACTCTGAGTTTGTGGCGTGCTTTGAGGTTACGTTTATGACTGAGGAAATTTATCTTAGGACTTGGAATTGTCAACTTATAGCCAAGCCGTTAATAACGTATGTCCTTAGAGTATTTTTTCCGAATGATAACCATTTAATGAAATTTCAAATACCTAAATGTTAAGGAGAAATTATATAAATAAATATGTTCATAACAATTGTATGTTATTGATTACACTTTAAAATGACATGTTGAAAAGATGGATTGTATGTTTATACCCATAATGTGAACATGATGAAGTGATAATTGATACAATGAGTATTTTGTTATTAAATAGTAAAAGATATCTATTACAGTTGTTTTTGTTTTCTTGTCTTTCCATTTTATATATACATTGAATGGTATGGATGAATAATGACAAGATAATGTCTGTGTTAGACATGAATTGGAACCCAAAGGCATTACAGTCTTAGCCTTAATTATCCAAATTAAAGATCGTGTGTTAAATTTAATTACTGGTGTTATAGTACATGAAAGGGAATCTGTTGATTATATAATAGAGAACCGTCATGACTCGTATTGGTAGTTAATTTGACATTGATATTATGGAACTTATGCAATGTGTTTTGAGTTATGAAAGGTTTAGAAAATAAATTTACGCAATATGGTTAATTTCCTGTGATAAGCCTACAAACAAAAAGTATTATTTTATGGGCGTATGGGCCAAGTGAGAGAATGTAAGAGTTTTATTTAAACTATGTGTTCCACACATTCATTTTATCAGTTTGAAATAGTACAAAATCCTATTGGATAATATTTGAGTTATGAAGGGATAAGAATTACTCCTAAGAGATAAGATTAAACTCTATATCTCTAATTATAGTCAGACACAAATTCTTAGATTTTTTGATGGTCAGAAGTCTATAAATAATATTATGAGGTTCAAGAATTCTCACCTACAACATTAGAGTGTCTCTAGCTATCGGGAGACACTTATGAGACAAAGTTGTTAGAGCGATTATTCTTCCATAGTCAGATCAATTCTTTATCAATCAGATGGAGAAATATACGTATCTCATATTGTTATTTACTATTAATGTAGATCATAAGAAATTAAAGATCTATTTATTAATGTCATGTTAAAATATTTAACAGATATCAGCTAACAAATCAGGCATGTTAAGAGAGAAGCCAATCAAATAGCACACAAGCTACCCAAGCAAGCACTACAGAAAAGTCGAGAGCTTATAGAGATCGATTTTATCAACCCATGCATAGCATAATAAGTGAGCATAGAACAACAGTTTTCAAGAGACATGGTTTGTTATTGTTTATAGACTATGGAACTATAATGGCTGTAGACCAATGAAATGTAAGGGCTTCAGGTCATCGTGATGTAGTGGCAATTTGCCATTCTAATGTTTGATGAAATGAATCCATGATGCTTTTTAAAAAAAAAAAAAAAAGGTCCTCCGTTGGGGCCTTTGTGTGCACTGTGCACGAAACAAAACGGTTGTTTCATCAAATGAAACGAAGCAGTTCTTTCATCTCATATATGAAGCTTTCTTCCTCACGTTTTGATTGTTAACTACAAAAAGGGCCAATCCACCCACGTGTACCCACACTCTTGTCTCTCTATCTCTATGCATATGATTTCCAAAGTCTCTAACGACATGACTGTCATTTTCTTGCTCTAGGGTTTATCTTTTTATCTTTCTTTTACCTCTTTTATTTGATTTGTATATTATATTTCTGCTTTTCGTTTAAATATGAACAGAATTATGGCACATTTGTTGCACATTTCTCCTCTCTTTTGGGTTTTGATGGATTGTAATTTTGTAGTCTTTCTTCTTATCATTATGGTGGAAAGTTATGATACGCCTTGAGGTTTTCGTTTTTTGTTGGCAAACATTTGTACCCACTTGGAAAAATTACAAGGTGGAGTGCAATTCATGAGTGGTCAAATGCATGGTATTGTTTGAGTTGTTATTTTTATTTTTATATTTATATTGACATAATATTTGCAACCTTTTGAGAGAATAATATACGAAATTCTTGAGAACAGTTCGATTATTATATTGTTGCGTTTCAAAGATTAAAAAAGTACTTTTAAGTAGTTAAAAATATTATAAAAAATGACCTGTTTAATAACTTTATAAAAAGTGATTTAATCGATTAAAAAAGTTAAAAAATATTTTTTTTAAAAAGTACCAAATTAGTACCTTTATCAAAAAATTCTTACAAATAATTGTATATTTAAAAAAAAATTATTGTAACTAACTTTAAAAGTAATTTAAATATATGTTTACCAAACACTAAACAACTTTTGAAGCGTAGAGTTTATTATTTAAGTTATAAACTATAAACCCTAAAATTATAAATTATATTTTTTTATCACAATCTCAAACATACACCTAAATTTTCTTCATGCACAGATGGGTTTCTAATAGAAATTATACATAGCACAACTTAAAAGTAAGCATGTTCATTTGGATTTTGAATCTAGAAATTTGAGTTTGAAAGATGAGTACTTTTCTTAAATTTCTTAAGCAAAAATGCTAAAATTATTAAAAAAAAAAGAGAAAATTTTAGGGCCAATCCAAGCGGATGAACAGGCCTACTCAACAAAAAAAAATACATAATATTAGGCCAATTTGATATTATTTTCTTTTACGTGCTATGCAAAGTTTCGATTAACGCCGTATCTCTCTTGCCTACTTGTAAGTTTATTTACAGGCACCATCGTTGTCAACTGTCGTTCCTTGGTGGAAGTTGCCCGCCATTTTCTTCGTCGGTTACCGCTCACCATTTCTTGACTGTGGCCAAGTCCCTTGATCAGCTATCCTTAGATTGCTTGTGCGTAGCCCAATTCCCAGCACAACTAGCAATAGAAGCACCAAAACAAAGTTCAAGAAAAGTACCCGAAAACAATCTCAAAACGGAGGAAATAATTATCAAAATAGTAAAAAAAAAAAAAAAAAAAAAAACAGAGGCGGTTTGCTCTGTTTTTTTTATTACAAATCCACAACCTTTTAGCACGGTCTCCAAAACTTCAGGCTTGTTATCCATCTCTAGTATTCCGAACATTATTCTCGTATTAGTACTCAAAGTCAACGACTGCAAAATAATTCATCACAGGTAAGTTTCCAACCTTTTTAGAGAGAAGTTTTTGATGGATTTTTGCTCTCAACGCGTTTTTGCATGCCTAACTCGTAGGAAAATTGTTTACAAAAAAGGAAAACTTGGACCCTCAACTTCAGAGAAAAAGGTTTGTCAAATTACAATTAAGTCAGACAGAGCATCAACGCTTTCATGCATCGAGAAGAGAAGCTAAATTCTTTAAAACCCAAGGTTCTTAATTTCTTTTTTTTTGTTGACCAGTCACGATCGAACGTTCTAAAAATACTTTGTCAAAAATCAAAAACCATCCTAAATAATTTAATTTTAAAATAAAAATAATATTAAAAATATATTTTTTAATATTATTTTCTTCAATTTTTAATTTCAATATTAACTCATCTTATATCATAATTCTTATATGTCAAAATAAACTAGACCAAAGCCATCAAGAATATGTCTAGTGAAATCATTTGAACTTTTTTTTACTAGTGATTAACTAATTTTTTTTTAATAATATTATAATTATTATTTTTAAATATTTAATGATATAGAAAAATTGTATACCGACAATTTTTAAATATTATAATTATTATTTTTAAATATTTAATGATATAGAAAAACACCTCAAACTTGACAAAGCCTTTGCAGTCCAATTCAGTCTCCCGTGTTTGCTTCTGTGTCTGCGTGCATCAGTCTACTCCTCTCTGCCTCTACCATCAACGATAAAGATGCAGTTCTTGTCATCACAAGTAAGTTTTATGTACGTTTATTTGGTGGAATATTGAATATAGGCAATACTATCAAAACTGGAAGATTACATCTTGTGGTGCCCCTCTTATAAATCTGTCTAGAGATACAAAAATATGTTTTATCTATGTTTTTGTTTAGAGTTACAAAAAATAATTGGTTTCTATAAATGTTGACTATTTACAGAACAGTTACAGAACCTTTCTTTATGTAAATATTTATGATTCCAGGTTTTCTTATGTTTTACCAAGCTTGATGAAGAAAAAATTTAGTATAAACAGAGATAAAACAGATCAAGAACAAACACAACATTTAACGTGGTTCGGCCCTAATGGCCTACATCCACAGCAGGAACCCTAAGAGAAATATCTTATTAATCAAGAGTAAAAGTTACAGAGATACAACTTCAGAGCTTTGTTTCCTCTGTTTCCTCAAGAAATCAGCCCAAAAGAACATCAAGAACCCTAACCTTAAATCGCCTTAAGCTTGGGCTCTCTCTCTCTCTCTCTCTGCCTGATTTCATACACGGCTGATTCTGTATTACTGTAGCATTGCATGTATTTATACAGCTTGATATACAATTACAAAAATGCCCTTAAATGAAACCCTAATGAAGCCCGGTCACACACAGCACCTCAGCCACATGATCACTTCTTCTCCAAGCTGCATCATTGGTTGTAGAGCTCTCCACGTGTCAAGCTTGACATTCTAACAATTCTCCACCTTGGCAAGCTTGTAAACCTTGCCTCCATCAACTTCTCCCTGCAAAAGAGTTCTTACTTGTTCCCCCTAATGGGTACTAACACTTTTCTAAATTGATTAGTTCAAACAATGTTCAAACTTAATCTTGGGTACTGGTTTAGTAAGCATATTAGAGGGATTATCCTCTGTAGAAATTTTCCTAACTTCAATCTCACTATTAGAAATGACATCTCTCACAAAATGCAGTCTAATGTCAATATGTTTAGATCTTTCATGGTAAACATGATTTTTTGACAAATGTATAGTGCTCTGATTATCACAATAGACTGTGACATCCCCACTATGCATTCCTAGCTCTTGACTCAGCCCCCTTAACCATATAGCCTCTTTAAAGGCTTCTGTTAAGGCTATATATTCAGCCTCTGTGGTAGACAATGCTACCACAGACTGCATATGAGATTTCCAGCTGACAGGGCCTCCTAAAAAAGTAAAGACCATACCAGATAGTGATTTTCTGGTATCTAAGTTTCCAGCATAATCTGAATCAGTATACTCCTTTAATCCTAAGTCACACTGCATAGTTTTTTCAAAAATTAATCCTAAATGCTTTGAACCATTTAAGTATTGAAATATTTGTTTTAAAACATGCCAGTGAGGCTTCCCGGGTTTGCCCATAAACCTACTCACTAAACTTACAGCATATGATAAATCAGGTCTAGTGCATACCATTGCATACATTATACTCACAACCATACTAGCATAAGGTATTTTATCCATAAACATTGACTCAGACTCAGTTTCTGGACACTGTTTTTTGGACAATTTAACATGCTATGCAACAGGGATAGGCATAGGCTTAACATGACTCATTCCAAACTTATTTAACACCTTTGAAATGTAAGACTTCTGAGATAAACAGAGAAGATTTTTATCCCTTTTCTGGTTATTTCCATGCCTAATATTCTTTTGGCAGGACCTAAGTCTTTCATTTCAAATTCTGATTTAAGCATGCATTTAACTTTATTTAACAAGTCCATGTCTACACAGGCAACTAACATGTCATCTACATATAGGAGTAAATATATATGACAGTTATTACATTGCTTATAATAGACACAGTTATCATACTTACTTCTACAGAAATCATTTTTAATCATGTATGAGTCAAATCTTTTATACCACTGTCGTGGTGACTGTTTTAGTCCATACAGAGATTTCCTTAACAAACACACATGATTATTACCCATTTCTGTATCAAAACCTTCAGGAGGTTTCATGTAAATAGTTTCTTCCAAGTTTCCATGCAAAAAAGCTGTTTTAACATCAAGTTGTTCCAAATGCAGGTCATGTACAGCAACAAAAGACAACAAAATTCTAATTGAACTATGCCTTACAACAGGAGAAAATATCTCATTGTAGTCAACTCCTTCCCTTTGAGTGAACCCCTTAGCCACTAACCTAGCTTTATACCTAGGAGGTTCAGTCCCTGAGATACATTCTTTCCTTTTGAATATCCACTTGGAACCTACAATTTTCTGATTCTTTGGTTTAGGCACTACTACCCATGTCTTGTTTATTTAAGGACTCCATTTCTTCTTGCATTGCAAGAATCCATTTCTTGGCCTCCTTACTGTCCATGGCCTCTCTAAAGGTCCTAGGCTCCACCTCAATTTCTGTCTCTGCAACAGAAAGAGCAAAAGCTGTCATATCAGCTTCTCCATACCTTTGAGGAGGTCTTAGGACCCTCCTCTGCCTGTCCCTAGCAAGAAGGTATGTTTCCTTAGGTTCAGAGATTTCAGTCTCTGAGACTTGTTCCTCAGAGTGAGTATTCTCTGTTTCTGACCAGCTTTGAATAATGGAGGGTTGCTCCACCTCAAACTGCATATCCCTGGTGTCTGGATAGTGTACTGTGTCTTGGGAATCAACTGGTTTTCCCCCCATGGCAGACTCATGAAAAACCACATCCCTACTTACTATACATTTTTGTCTTCCAGATTCTGTAACCCAGAGTTTATAGCCTTTAACCCCCTCTGGATATCCCACAAAAATGCATTTAATAGCCCTAGGTTCTAACTTGTCAGTTTTAACATGTGCATATGCAATACACCTAAACACTCTTAAGTTTTGATAATTAGCAAGTTTTCCAGACCAGACTTCTTGAGGAGTTTTAAAACTGAGAGCTGAGGAAGGACACCTATTTATGAGGTATGCAGCAGTAGCTACAGCTTCTGCCCAAAATATCTTGGGCAGACCAAAGGTAGCTAACATGCATCTTACCCTTTCAAGGATGGTCCTGTTCATTCTTTCTGCTAGTCCATTCTGTTGGGGAGTTTCCCTAACAGTTCTATGTCTAGTAATTCCCTCAGTCTTGCAGAATTCAGTGAACTCATTTGACAAATACTCCAAACCATTATCTGTTCTCAGTGTTTTGACCTTTCTGCCTATTTGATTTTCAATTAGGGTTTTCCATTCTTTGAATTTCTCAAAAGTATCACTTTTATGTTTTAAAACATAAACCCATACTTTCTTAGAGAAATCATCTATTATAGACAGGAAATACCTTGACCCACCATGTGAATTTACCTTTGCAGGTCCCCACAAATCTGAGTGTATGTAGTCAAGTATCTGTTTTGTGGTGTGTGTGGACTTCTTGAAACTAACCCTGGTAGTTTTACCTAAGACACATTCCTCACAGAATGGGAGGTCCTGAAGCCTTTTATCTCCTAGGAGCCCCTGGTTTTCCAGTTCTTTTAGGCCTTGTTGACTAACATGCCCTAGCCTCCTATGCCACAGAGAAACCTGGTTTTCCCCTTTGTGAATGATAGGTGAAGCCTCACCTATCACAGTCTTACCTATCAAGGTGTACAGCCCATTTTTCAACACCCCTTTCATGACTACAAGAGACTCTCTACTTACTTTCAGACTTCCCCCTTCAGACTTGAAGGAGTATCCAGTTTTATCTAAGCTGCCCAGAGAGATTAGATTCCTCTTGAGCTCTGGTATGTATCTCACATCTTTCAGTACCCTCTCTATTCCATCATGCATTAGTAATCTCACCATCCCAATCCCCTGAATTTTACAAGACTTGTTATTCCCTAGGATAACATGACCCCCATCCAGACTGGTGAAAGACTCAAACCAACTCTTCAGGGGACACATATGGAAAGAACACCCTGAGTCCAGTATCCATTCCTTCCCAGGGTCTGTCTCAGATAAATTTAGGACTTCTGAGCTATCATATCCATCTAGTACTACATCTGCCTTACCAGCAGATTCTTGTGTGATGGCATTAGCTGTTTGTTTCCTCTCAGGGCAATCCCTTTTAAAGTGTCATTCCTTATGGCAGGCAAAGCACTTTAGAGGTTTGCCATTGGACTTTGATCTTGATTTCTTATTCTTACCTTTCTTGTCCCTCTTTTCAGACATCTCCCTAACATTTAAACCCTCCCCTGTCTCTTGTTTGGATTCTGACTTGGCATACAATTCTCTGGAGTGCAGTACAGATTGCACTTCCTCCAATGTAAGGCTCTCTCTCCCATACATCAAAGTTTCTTTTATGTTATTATAGTTGGAGTCCAGAGAACTTAATAAAAGAATTGCTTGGTCCTCATCATCTATGCTAATGTCTATGTTAGCAAGATCTAAAAGGATTTTATTAAATTCATCCAAATGTTCATCAATGGATGTACCAGGGTTCATTTTAAAAGTATAGAGTCTGGTCTTCTTATGGAGTCTGTTTGCTAGAGATTTTGTCATGTACAAACTCTTTAACTTTAGCCAGACTTCTGCTGCCATTTTCTCATTGGCAACTTCCCTAAGTACTTTATCTCCTAGGGACAAGATGATGGCACTGTGTGCCTTTTGTAATGTTTCGGGCTTCACCTTCTCAGTCAAAGGAATGTCTGATTTTCCTTCCTGAGATGTGTCAATGCTCTTCTTGTCTCCAAGAAGAGCATCTTGAAGCCCTTGTTGGACCAAGACAGCTCGCATCTTGATCCTCCACAGGCCGAAGTCATTTTTTCCATTAAATTTTTCAAACTCAAACTTGGCTGTCCCCATCGAATAACCTGGCTCTAATACCATTTGTTGACTATTTATAGAACAGTTACAGAACCTTTCTTTATGTAAATATTTATGATTCCAGGTTTTCCCATGTTTTACCAAGCTTGATGAAGAAAAAACTTAGTATAAACAAAGATAAAACAGATCAAGAACAAACACAACATTTAACGTGGTTCGGCCCTAATGGCCTACATCCACAGCAGGAACCCTAGGAGAAATATCTTATTAATCAAGAGTAAAAGTTACAGAGATACAACCTCAGAGCTTTGTTTCCTCTGTTTCCTCAAGAAATCAGCCCAAAAGAACATCAAGAACCCTAACCCTAAATCGCCTTAAGCTTGGGCTCTCTCTCTCTCTCTCTCTCTGCCTGATTTCATACACGGCTGATTCTGTATTACTGTAGCATCGCATGTATTTATACAGCTTGATATACAATTACAAAAATGCCCTTAAATGAAACCCTAATGAAGCCCGGTCACACACAGCACCTCAGCCACATGATCACTTCTTCTCCAAGCTGCATCATTGGTTGTAGAGCTCTCCACGTGTCAAGCTTGACATTCTAACAATAAAAGTAAGGGAGGTTTCAAAATTGCAGGGGAGGTTTCAAAATGAAAACGAAAATGTATAAGAAAGAAGAAGAAGAATCAAAATCTCCATGATGACATAAATCACTTTCAGGGAAGTTTCTATAAAAGTAGGGGAGGTTTCAAAATTGCCCATCTCCCCCAATAAACATCCAATGACCAAAATTCATTGGTTCCTGGGAGAATCTTAGCATATTTGGAGACTCTCCAACACGACAAAGTTGCACCAAACAAGGGCGTGTAATATTATATCAGTGAAGCAGAGTTTGTTGTCTCTCAGCAACTTGAATTCAACCCACGAAAGCTCATTGTTCAAATGGATTTAAAAGTGAAACCCCCCCCAAATGCATCTCACTTGCGTGTTCTTCAAACTATATGAGTAAACTAAGCCTATTAAGTGTGTACTTCAATGAACACTTTCTTGAGAGATGGAGACATGGGTGCTTGACGAAGATAGTCCTCGGCGAAGTGGTACTCGACTAAGATGGTCCTTGGCAAAGGAGACGGCGACGTCCAATGATGGCTATGACAACGGATGGCGAGAGGGCGAAGATGAAGGGGCGACGTGCATCACTGGACTTCCTTGGCCTTGACTGCTCTAGGCATATAAGGAGAAATGATAATGAGATGCGCGTAAGGGTAGGGGCCTTGATGGGGATTTCTACACAACTTCAAAGAAAAAGTACGTCAAATTACTATTAATTCAGAAAAAGCGCATCAACCCTTTCATGGATCAAAAAGAGAAGATAAATTCTTTAAAACCCAAGGTTCTTAATTTTTTTTTTAATTTTTTCGAACGTTCTAGAAAAACTTTGTCAAAAATAAAAAACTATCCTAAATAATTTAATTTCTTAAATTTTAAAATAAAAAATAATATTAAAAAATATATTTTAATATTATTTTTTTCAATTTTCAATTTTAATTTTAACTCAACTCATCTCATAATTCTTATATGTGAAAATAAACTAGACCAAAGTCATCAAGAATATGTCTAGTGAAATCTTTTGACATTTTTTTTTTTAAATTTAGTGATTAAGTAATTATTTTTTTAATAATCTAATAATTCTTTAAATATTTAATGATATAGAAAAAAGGTATAATTTAAAAAAAAAAAATTGATCTTCTCGAAAGAATTCATCAGCTATACCATACACCCTCCATGGATGTACCAAGAGTCTTAAAATTAAGCAGACTAGGAGTCAACGGACTCCATGTGTGTTGATTTGTCCTACTAATGTAGCCAAAGATTTATGATGGTCTGTGTGAAAACAATTTAATAATCCGGACCACTTCAAACAACTATTCTGATGGAGGCCTACGAACCTTCAAATGGTTAGTGATACCCATCAATTTTGAACGACTGAAAAATAGACCACTGATCGTCAGTGTAAATCCATTGGGTCGTGCCTACGACTTGTTCAACATTGCCATTTTTTGCCTCATTATTTAGTCACTTCTTTCTCTGCCCTTGTTGACTTATGAAAAATATTCTTATTTATATTAGTCGAATACAAAATATTTTTTAATTATAAATATTCAATATTTTTGAATTATTATGATTTTTTCAAACTTTCAAATAAACAAAAAAAAAAACAATGTTTTCAATTTCCAAAACAAAAGTAATATTAAAAATTATATATATTTTTATCAAAATCCAATAAAATATCTTTAACTCAATTAATTATTTTTTATTATTATTCACAAATTATTTCACTATTATTAATAATTAATTTAAAATAATTTTAATATCCAAACGAATCTTAAAAAAATGCCAAATCCATAAAAAAAATTTTACAAAATTTTTTTACAATATACTACTAAAACATCATATAATATGTTAAATTTTAATAGTTCAAAGATCACTGGTTGATGTACTGTGTTTTAAATGAATTTTTATATTTAAAGATCAATTCATAAAATAATTTATAATGTTATAGTGACTAAAAAAAAAATATTAATTTATTATTCGTCTACATAAAGCCACTTTGTTTTTTTTTTTTTAGTAAAAATGAAGCCACTTTTGTATTAAAGTGTAGAAGTAGTCTTTTGCGTAAGTGCGGTGATGATCTTTGACGATGACCAGATACTGATCACCTCCGAGTAAACGCAAGCCGAGGTGAATCATCCTAGAAAACGCGATGAAGCATGAAGACAAAGTCCAGGCTGTTAAGATGTCAAGTCTCCGAAGAGAGAGACCTATAAATTGCAGCATATCTCAAACAGCCGAGTACCTCAAACAAGAAGAAATACTACAATCCTCTCCCCTTCCAAAAGCTACCTTTTTCATTACCTTTCTCTGATCCTAAAATTAAGAACGTGATCATCATCGATCTTAGCTGAAAAACCAACACAATCATGACGAAGGTATCGGAATCGATTCATCATTCATAGCAACCAAAAACAAATTCAGTACTGCACACACACACACACACATACACACATATATATAGCTTTTTTCTGGTTGAAATTAAGTTAATTTGGCTCTTTTTTGCAGCAAACGGTGGTGATCAGAGTGTCCATGGATGGTCACAAGTCCTTTTTTGGTGAGCTGGATGTACAAAAAGTCCGCTCCAAAGCTTTGAAGATTGCAGTAGGCACGTCAGGTAACGAAAATACAACATTTTGGGTCGAAAAGATATCAAAATTAATTTATTAATACTGAAAATTTCAATATATTTTTCATTTTCTTTTTTTTAATGGATGTACATATATGTATGTGATGTTCAGGGGTGGTGTCGGCATCTTTAAAAGGAGACGCGAAGGACCAAATAGAAGTAAAAGGAGATAATATTGATACGGTGAAACTTACAAAATTACTGAGGAAGAAAGTGGGACATGCAGACATAATTACTGTGGCGGCAGAGGAGAAGAAAGAGGAGAAGAAAGAAGAACCCAAAGTAGAATACTTGTCGTGGCCTTATAATTTTACGCCTTCCCACTACTCTGGCTATCCATTCTATGCGCCCTCAGGGATTACATGTTACTATTCTTAATAGATCAGACAGGAGCGAGCTAGCTACTAGCAGCACTGGAGAGATTTCCGATGATAATATTGAGTTTTTGTTTTTTGATCTTTAATTTCAAATGCTTTGATGATCCCGAGGTGTGCGATGCAATTCTGGCATCATGATTCTGTTCTACATATATAGATATAAATCGATGGTTGTGTTCAGTTTCTCATCTCTAGCCTTTTTTATTTTTTTATTTATTTTGGGAATAAGATTAAAAATTTAAAATATATTAAAAATTTATTATTATATTTGTTTTTAAAAATTTGATTTTTTAAAATTCTCATATTACTTTTTTATATCTTTATATAAAATTAATATTAAAAAATATTTTATAATAATATATATTTTTTAAAATTTTTATTTTATCTCATCTTTAAAAATAAATAGAGCGTCCGAAATATAAATTATTATCTATCTACGGACAAGATCACGTACGAACGAATTGATGCACCGCTGATGTAACACTCAAGTCCAGCGCCACCCAAAGTTTTAAAATGTCATATTTAATTATGTATTTATTTTGAGCGAAAAACCCTTTTTGTATATTTCAAAAGTTATTAACTTATTTATTTTTATTTTTTATTTTTTTTATTGTTCCTCTCCTTTGTGTGCTCTCGATATCTTTCATGTTTTTGTTGATTTTATCCTCGCCTTTCAACATTGAATCAACTTTGCCTTTTTGGTCATCTCTTCTTACCTCAAGTTTGCCGAATCCCATGCATGAATGAATTGCATCTCTCCAAATTTTCAGGGATCACATCAGTTTGGTTAAATTTTTGCCTTGCACATTTTTGCTGGAAACCGAATCTTATTTTTGGAGTTATATTTTGATATCAGTTTCCCTTTAAACTAAGATTTGCCTTCATCACGTCTTTGTCTTTCGCTTGCACGTTACCAATCGTTCGCCAACTCCCGCACTCTCCTCGTTTTAATTTTAACTCCACACGGCTGTGCGGTTACATATTTGTTTCTCACATAAAATCTTCATCTCAACAGATTTAGATACTCAGACTCTACCTCTCTTTTCTTTAGGGTTCCAGTAGCTATATATATATATATATATATATATATATAAACATTCGTATATTCAATCCAGCATAGAGAAAAACTACCAAGAGCCCCCGCCGCAACACCCGACCAGGAGAAAAACAAAGCCACGGCAGTCTCCTCGCCCAACGCCGTTGCTAGCTCCACCTAGCCTCATAACCTGTCGTTCCAGCAAGCCCCTCACGTCCGTGCGGACCACTACCAGCAAAAGAACCATTTTTTTTTCCAGTAGCCACTTACCACCACGCGAGCCTCAACCCCACCGTGAGACATTGACAACTGCTTCAAACCTCCCTGTTTCCATCCGTTTACAACCCCAAAACCACCCCTGCCTAACCCACAGTACCGCTGCAAGAAACCATCGTGCATCACCACTGCGTAGACCACCTAAACATTCCCCTGTTTTAGCCCCCGAAAACAGAGTATTGTCATGAAGTTCACGTTTCTGTCCTTGGACAACCATATCTGTCCTCACCGAAAAACTCTCAGAGCAACCCAGAAAACGCCGGTGGCACACCACCTGGTCCGTCGCCCAGCCTTACCGCAGTATTAATCCATCTTGTGTCGCCAACCATCGGAACCACCACACCGAGAGCCCACTATATCGGAAAACCACTCGGATATCCCACAGAAAACTTCAGTTGGGCCGCCCCTGGTCTATCGACCTCCTCACGCAATCCAGCGTTGGCAAGACAGCCACTACCCACTCCAGCTCCGTCGCGGTTCATTCCCCCGCGGTGAGTCTTCTCTCGGTGCAGGATTTTCTGCGACTTTCGTGTTTTCCTATTTACGTTAAGACGAAGAAGTTTTGGTTCATGTTTTCCTTCTCACGTGAGCCCTCCATGTAACTGCCAGTGAGTTTCGTTTAATCTGTTTTCGTTGTGCCCCTTTTTAAAGCTTGGTATTTTGAGAATTTATTTCAGTGGGCTTCTTCTTTCATTCGGTGCCTTTTTATTGGATTTATTTTATTTTTCGGGTGTGTTGGTAAGATTATTTTAAGATGAAATCTTTTAGATTCTAAATTATTTGTACTCAAAGTTCTCGACTTTATTTTTGGCCAGTGCATAGTGTTTTAAATGGATTAAATTTTAATTTATGAAATAGACTTTATTTGAGGTGGAAATTGAGTTAAGTATTTATTAAGTGAAAATTGATGTTTTAGAGAATTTATAACATCTCAAAATTTTTGAGGAATTTACTAAATTCAAAGCATTTTGAAGAAAGTTGATAATCAGAAATTTGAAGATTTTTAGATGTTAAGAGAATATATTAAATTTTATGTCTCAGGTTCTATTTTTTTTAGGGTTGTAATCATTCGAAAATTTATGGAGTTATATGATTATCTTATAGGTGTCGATTATTACTTGTTCAACGTTGTTTGGAGAATTTTTGAAAAGCTAAGAAGTTCAGGTAAGCGGGGTTCTTATGCTTGACTTTATACCCAATATAGACTGAGGTTGACTTTCTAAAAATTTATGCATGTTTTTGTTATGAAATGAGAACTTGAGAAAAACCAACCTCAGTCATTTCTTTGCATTATTCATAAAACTTATATGAAAGAAAGAAAAATATTTCTATCATGCATTGTGCAGACATGAGATTAGTTTTTGTCATGTTGTTTCTGAAATGTGAAAGAGCGATATTAAGGATCTGAAAAATTGTGCATTTATTTTATAAAGATGATCTGACTCTGTTTTGTTTATATAAGAATGTTTCTGAAAATAATTTGGAACTATGCGTTATTTTGTTGACTCCAAAAAATCTTTGGCGTGGTATACTGGTTTCTATCTGACTCTGTCTCTGCTCTGCTCTGTCTCTGCTCTGTTTGAGTTGGTACCAACTTCTCTGTCTCTGAGTGCACCCATTTTGGAAACAAAGTGGTTTATTGTGGACTTTCCTGTGTGCACACTCGGGGCTCCGAGAATGATTAAGGGAATGTTTCACCTCTGTCTCTGCCTGGTTTGGCCACCGGGATTAGCACAACCCTACCACGGGGGTTAAACATGGTCTCTGCTCTGTAAGATGCTTTGTTTGGATATGACGATGATACTCAGTTTTGTTATGCCAAAGTATTCCTTATTTCTTATCATTTAAAAATGATCGCTCTGTTACATTTGAAAATATGTTTTATTCTGCATATTGAATCTAAGAATTATTTCTGTTTTGCATACAATATTTTGTAAATGCTCATGTTTGCACTCTTGTATATGTCCTCTGCTTACTGAGTTGTGGTTAAACTCACCCCTTATCTCTGAATATTTTTCAGATGAATTTGGATATTTCAGTGGAGGATCGGATTATGAAGCATTGGATGAGATGATTTTAGGAATGATAGATTAATCATAAAGAGTTTAAATGAGTATTGACAAGATTTAGTAAGGAAGTATTTTTGTATTTTTGTGACGTAGTATTTCCAGAATTGATGATACTGAGGAAAGTGATTTTCCAACCAAGTTTTATATGATACTTGGGAATTTGGAGTCTATAATTATGGTGTTGAATGTGAGTAAATGTGATAAGTAGTAACTCTCGGGACCCTTACGGGACCGGGGCGTTACAGCTGAAAGGAATTGATTAGTCTGGTTCTGGTTTGCAATTTAAAATAAAATTACGAAATAGCGCCAATTTACGATCCAACTGGATCTCTACAACGAAAATGCAGCAAGTTGGATATATTATGAGTAATGCGTATAAGTAATATTATATATTTATATATATGCATCCATATATATAATTTATTGGTTGTTTTTATATTTTATATTTTAAATATAAATATTTTATTAAAATCTATCTTTTAACATTAATATTAGTATACAATGTTACTTACTTTTAGAGTTTTTCATAAATATATATATATAAGACAATGATATGGGATCCTGTGATTGGATCGTTTTGCACTTTTATAGTGCAAAATTTTTTTTATAATTTTTTACAATTTATTTTATTTTACAAAAATAATAAATAAAATATATTTAATTTTCGTAATTATTTTTTTCTAATTAAAAAATCTTATAAGGGCGTAAAGGGGACGAAGCCACGAACCACAGCCTCCATCATTATATATATATATATATATAGTTATATATTTATATATTTGTTTCCTGGTTGGACCTGGATGACCACACCGGCCGATGCCACATATATACAAGAGTCAACTGAAGTCTTTGAAAATTTTATATTTTTTTGTTGGATATTCTAATTTATAATAACGATAGTTTAATCAATTTTTAAATTTTTTTTCTCATTTTTTAATTTAAAGAAAAAACTATTTAATAATTAAGAGAGTGATTATTAATAAAATTGTATATTTTTAATTATAAAATCTTTTAATAATTAAAAATATTAAAAAATACTTTAAAATAAAATAAATAATAAATAATTTATGAGTGATAAAAATATTGATAAAAGAGACGTTAATCTATCATTACAGCCCAAAGCGGAAGGGTGGAGGATATATAATGATTGCCCTCCGTATAGTTTACAACCAGCAAAGTTTAATATCTGGAACTAAAAAAATATTAATTAATTGGCCCTGTTAAGTGTATGAGCCTGAGGAATCATTCCAATTTCATTGCTGACAAAATGTTAACAACTCCTAAATAGAAAATTATACTTTTTAACATTAATATTGAAAAAGCAGACAAGTTTTTGAAATTTAGTTTTTGCCTTTTTGGTTTGAAATATCAATTCCTAAACACTAGATAGTGTTGAGTGTAGCTTGAATATTGTTGAATAAGCGTTTCAATTTAAAAGTTCCCTCGACACTCACTCGACATCTAGCTTGAGTGAGTCCAGATTTATGAATTCGATTGACTCTCACTCGACTTCCAGCTTGAACGAGATTTGCATAAATAGTTCGTTCGACACTCACTCAACATCCAACTTGAGCGAGATGCAAATCCTAGTAATCGCTCAAGTGAGATTTAACTCCGCTCAAGCGAGCTACCATTTTCTAAGGTTCCACACCATTTCACTAGAAATGCATGTTCTTTCATTGTAATTTGTGAGATACTTTTGGAGAGTAGCCAAACACTTATGAGAGAAAAATTCCTCATGTTAACAATTTTAAAAGTATATTGGGTGTATTGAGGTTTTAGGATTGTGAGAATTTGTGAAACATTTTTTATACTCCATATTCATTATAGTGAATTCATTCCGATGAACCCTAAATCTAGTGTTTTTGTGTGTGATTGTCGTATATTCTTTTGTATTTTAAATTCCGTTACGATACTTCAAACTCACTATTCATTACGGTTTATCCCCAGTAAACTAGCGCATCAAGATGAAGACAATGCTGCGACAACAGGAATTTGCTAAGGTGATAGTAAGCTAGACTCTTCCTCATCTAAGAAGGAAGAAAAGGAAAAAGTACATAGTGCTATTCTTTTATCGTTATATGATAGAGTTTTGAGGAATGTTACTAATGTGAAAAAAATCAAGAATTTGTAAACTAAACTCGAGAGCCTATGTATGATGAAATCACTCATCAACCGGTTATATCTAAAGCAATGGTTATTCCTGATCAAAATGAAGGACGATACTCCTATCTTTGAATACTTAGATGAGTTTAATAAGATTATTATGGATATGATAAATATTGACATTAAACTTGACGAGGAGGATAAAGTTTTAATTCTTTTATGTTCGTTGCCCATATCATACGATAATTTTATCAATACCATACTTTATGGTAGATACACAATTTTTTTAGCCGATGTTAAATCTGTTTTGAATTCAAAAGAATTGACAAATAAACTGAATGAAAAGAGTACCAAAAATAAAACCAGTGGTTCATTTGTTAAAGGTTCCTCTAGTAACAGTAGATCTCGTAAGAAGTTCAGAGAAAGGTCAGGGAAAATCCAAGGGCACGGTCCAAGGGTAGTAATAAGAAAAATGTCAAGTGCCGATACTGTCTCAAATTTGGCCCTTACAGAAATGAATGTCCTAAATTGAAAAGTAACGAGGAGGACTCTAGTTCCTCCAATGCCTTTAGCGTTACTGATAAAAATTCTAACGGCTCAGACATTGTCCTAGCAATCAACAATTCTAGTAGTCAATTCAGTGATAAGTGAGTCATAGACTCAGCTTGTACGTTTCATATGTGTCCTAAGAGAGACTGGTTCACTACATATGATCCAGTCAGCGGTGCTTCCATTTTGACGGGGAATGATATGGTTTGTAAGATTGCTGAAATTGGTTTTGTGAGAATTAATATGTTTGATGAGATTATTAGGACATTGTCTAATATCTAACACATATTAAATTTGAAGAATAATCTTATTTCCTCTTGCACTCTTGATACATTGGGTTTTCGGTACATCGACAAAAGTGGAGCCATTAGAGTTAGTAAGAGCTCTATGGCTGTAATGAGGGGAGATAAGACAGATTATTTTTATTTCTCCCAGGGCAGTATAGTGATAGGTGGAGTCGCAATGTCTATTTCAGATGATCCAAACTTAGATATTACCCATTTGTGGCACATGCGTTTGGGCTATATGAGTTAAAAATAGATGTCTATTCTGAGTAAGCAATGTTTGTTGTGTGATCAGAAAATAGGAAAACTTGAATTTTGTGAACATTGTGTATTTGGGAAGCTGTGAAGAGTTTAATTCACTACTGGGGTTCACGATAACAAAAGTGTTGTGGACTATATTCATTCTGATATTTAGGGTCCCTCTTCTGATTGATCGAAAGGTGGAGCTCAACATTTGCTTACTTTTATTGATGATTACTCATACAAAATTTTAGTGTATTTTCTGAAATAAAAAAAGTAAAGTTTTTGTTAACTTTAAATAGTGGCGGTTTTGATTGAGAATCAGATAGATACGAAGGTAAAGCAGCTTTGAACTGATAATGGTATGAAATTTTGCGGAGGTGAATTTGATTAATTTTGCAAAGAAGAAGGCATTGTCAGACACCGCGCAATTAGGCATACTCCACAACAAAATGGAGTAGCTGAGCGAATGAACCAGACTCTTCTAGAGAGAGCTCTGCTTTGATTCAAATGCCGGTTTATCCAAAGATTTTTGGGCTGAAGCAGCCAACACAACTTATTATCTGGTTAACCACTCGACATCTACTGTAATTGGTTTGAAGAGTCCAAAAGAGGTATGGTCTGGTACTCTTGCTTATTATTCTGATTTGAAAATATTTGATTACTCTGCTTATTTCCAAGTTAATAAGAAAAAATTAAAACCAAGGACAAAGAAGAGAATATTCATTGGATATGCTAACAAGACATTGAAAAGTAGTTTAATTTCTCTATAAAGCAGCCCAAGCAGCAAATCCTCCATAGTATGTTGTTGCACAACCTCCATTAATAACAGACAATCGGACTCAACTTGTAACTTTGCAATGCCCATACCCACGCACAACTGCAACAAACTATGGAAAAGTTCTATAGTATAAAATTTTGATTCAAATATTGAAATTCAAAGTTTAAATTTGAAGAAAAATTTGAATTTATTATTTACTTTTGAAGAGTAAAAGTATTTTTATTTTATTTTTTCAAATTTTTCTCTCAATTTTTGATTAAATATGACAAGATTTTTTGATATTTATGCAAATTTATACTTTTTTTTTAAAAACTTTTAACCAATCTAATGCTAATGCTCTAAATCTCGAAAAACAACCATTAGTTCTATAGCTTTTGGATCCTCAACTTCATTCTTGAGCATGCTAGCAGCCATTTGGAACTTTTCCCTTACTAAAATTCAATAAAATATTTTTTACTAGTCAAACTATTTATTATTATTATTTATAAATTATTTTATTATTTTTAACAAATAATTTAAAATATTTTTATTATCCAAACGAATCCTAAGAAAAGTGCCACATTTATATAAAAAAAATGTTACAAAAAAAATGTATAGACAGAAATGATTCTATATAATATGTTAAATTTTAGTAGTTCTAGCAGAACTATAGTTGATGTACCGTGTTTTAAATAATTTTTTTAATTTAAAAATCAATTAATAAAATAATTTATGACGTGTTAGTAAATATAAAAAGTAACATTAATTTATTATTCGTCTAAATAAAGCCACTTTTTATTTGAGTAAAAATAAAGCCACTTTTGTATTAGAGTGTATAAGTCGTCTTCAGCGTAAGCGCGGGGATGATAAGATAATTATAAGCTCCGAGTGGACGCGAGCCGAGGTGAATCATCCTAGAAAACGCGAAAAAGCATAAAGACAATGTCTCCGAAGAGAAACGGACCTATAAATTGCAGCATATCTCAGACAGCCTAGTACCTCAAACAACAAGAAATACTACAATCTCTTCCCTTCCAAAATCTACCTTTTTCATTACCTTTCTCTGATCCTAAAATTAAGAACGTGATCATTAGCTGAAAAACCAACGCAATCATGACAAAGGTATCGGAATCGATTCATCATAAATAGCAACCAAATTCAGTATTATATATATAGTTTTTTGGCTGGTTAAAATTAAGTTAATTTGGCTCTTTTTCGCAGCAAACGGTGGTGATCAGAGTGTCTATGGATGGCCACAAGTCCTTTTTTGGTGAGCTGGATGTACAAAAAGTCCGCTCCAAAGCTTTGAAGATTGCAGTAGGCATGTCAGGTAACGAAAATACAACATTTTGGGTCGATGAGATATCAAAATTAATTTATTAATACTGAAAATTCAATATATTTTTCATTTTCCTTTTTTTGATGGATGTACATATATGTATGTGATGTTCAGGGGTGGTGTCGGCATCTTTAAAAGGAGACGAGAAGGACCAAATAGAAGTAAAAGGAGATATGATTGATACGGTAAAACTTACAAAATTACTGAGGAAGAAAGTGGGACATGCAGACATAATTACTGTGGCGGCAGAGGAGAAGAAAGTAGAATACTTGTCGTGGCCTTGTAATTATATTCCTTCCTACTCCTCCTATCCATTCTATGCGCCCTCAGGGATTACATGTTACTATTCTTAATGGATCAGACAGGAGCGAGCTAGCTACTAGCAGTATTGGAGAGATTTTCGATGATAATATTGAGTTTTTGTTTTTTGATATTCTCAAATGCTTCCCGAGGTGTGCGATGGAAATCATTAATCATGATTCTGTTTGACATAGATATAAATCGATGGTGTTCAGTTTCTTACCTCTAATATTGAGTTTTTGCACTTCACGCGTGAACGTCGAAATATGAATTATTGTCGATCTACGTACAAGATCACGTACGAACGAATTAATGCTGTGGTGAAAGGAATTGGTTAGTCTGCTTCTGGTTTGCAGTTAAAAATAAAATTATGAAACAGCGCCAATTTACGATCCAACTGGATCTCTACAACGAAAAAGCAGCATGTTTGAAATGGTCCCATACATATATTATATATGTATGGGGGTAATGATAGTGTGAGGGAGGCCCATCTAGATTGGAGCAGTCCAGGCCATTGGTCAGGTCAATCTGGGTTCTGCCCATGCGAATTAGGTCGACCGGTAACGGTACCCGGCCCAGGAAGGATAGGATACCCACGGCTAAAAGGAAGATCCAGATGTGAAGAGATATTAATTAACGTGCTTGATGCCGCATTAAATGTCGAGCAGACTAGAATCACACCAAGTACCACGTTGCATTAAATATCGCACAGGTTAAAACCACGACAAATACCATACCACATTAAATGTCGAGCAGGTCAAAATCATATCACATTAAATGCAAGTCAAAAATTTCAAACTCATGACAACCAAAAACAAGGAACCAATGTAGCACAGATGTGATGTTTGCACCGTCAAGCAAATAATGATTGAGCAAGTAGGTTAGACATTTTCATCATCACTGCCCAGCAAGTAGCATTCGAGAAATTCTATAAATAGCACGACACCCACCAGGATCACAGTTATGTAATCTAAACTATAGCTATTATATTTCATTTCATCATCACCCATTTCCTCAACTAAATTTACCATCAGAGTGGTCTCGGAGTTCGATCTCCTATTTCCAGATTATTTGTTTTGTTGGTTTGGTCAGTTTAAGTTATTGCTGAGTAGTTCAGGCTGCGAAATACGACATCAATATATTAACTTATATTTCTTTTACCACCAATTTACTACTCATAATGTTTTTTTCCTATTTTTTTAAAGTATTTTTTTAGCATCTTTAATCATTAAAAATAATTAAAAAATATATAATTTCACTAATAGTCACTTTTTTCACCATTAAAAAAATTTTAAAAATTAAAAATTAAAAATTAAAAAAATAATAAAATAATGATAGATGAAATGTAAGCCTATTTTTATATATTCATATTTATATATCTGTTTACTGGTTGGACCTGGATGACCACACCGGCCGATGCCAATTGCCACAGATATACAAGAGTCAACTGAAAGTCTTTGAATTTTTTTTTTCCTTTTCGGATGGGAATCGGGATATTCCGGAGCCAAGGCGGAAAGGTGGAGGATATATAATGATTGCACTTCGAATAGTTTACTACCAGCAAAGTATATATGCTATCTGAAACTAAAAAATATATTAATTAATGAAAAATGATATTTTGCTTATTAATTTGATAATTTATCTATTTTAAAATTTTAAAATGTTTTTTACTTAATAATTAAAAAATGATAATTAGTGTATTAATATATATATATATAATTTTTAAAATATTTTAAAATAATAAAGAAAAAAGAATGAAAAAATGAAAAAATAAAATAAAAGCACAAACTTTACCTTAGCGGTCCCGGCGGCATGCTTGCAGCTTTCCTTAATTAACGGTCGCCCGTTAAGCGTACGGACAAGATTAATTATTCCAATTTCATTGCTGACAAAATGTTAACAACTCCTGTATAAAAAATTATTACTTTTAATATTATTGAAAAAACAGAAGTTTTTAAAATTTAGGCCTACTTTATTTTGGAAAACAAAATAAAAAATTTTAAATTTTTCTTAAGTTCATCATTATATTTTTTAAGATTCTCATATAAAATATAATAATTTTTTTTTAAATTTCAAAATCACTTTTTCAATTCTCAAAACAAAATTAATATTAAAAAAATATTTTATAAAAATATTTTATTTATTTTTTAACTTTTATCTCATTTCATCTCATTTCTAAAAATAAACTGGACATATTTTGACATTCGATTTAGAATATCAATTCCTAAATACTATTTTTTTTTTTTTGTTTTGAGAAATCCTAAACACTAGTTAGAGCACTTTCATTGGCTTAGCTAAATGAGGTGCTTGGCTAAAATTCAAATGATTTTAATAATAAAAAAAAAAGGCTACATTGGGTTAGTCAAGTTCAAAAATATTTAGTCAATGTAAATAGTAGTTATCCAAAGATGGAAAATAAATAGTTGCTTAACTAAAAATTAAAATATTATTATTCTATCTAATAAAACATTAGAATACCTTGAATTCAAATTAAAATGTTATTATTTTATTAAATAAAGGTGAAAGAATATTAATTTAATAATATTTTATTATTATATAGAAAATAAATAGCTAATCTAATGTGCACCTTAAATTTAAATTGATTGGATAAATGTAAAATATTAGGATATTAGCTAAAATAGTAGGATATTTGTTAAAATTTGAAGATGAATTTACCTAAGCTAATGAAAGTACTCTTAGAAATACATGAATCCCTTCAAATTTTCTTACTGATTGAATTTAAATAAAAATAAAAGGGAAGCTGCCACAATTATACTTGATCAAGAGTCGAAGAACAGAAACAAAAGATGACAAACTCGAATCCAAACATATATAGAGAGAAGATATTTATTGTTTTTTTACTCAACTCCTAAAATAAGGCATGCCCTCCTAAAATAATGCATGCCCAACCCAGAGGAAATGAACTTTAAAACAAAAATCCACTAATAATTAAGGCTTGATTTGTTTTCATAGATAAAATTAGATAAAAATTTAAAATTAAATAAAATATTATTATAATATATCTTTTTAATATTAATTTTGTTTTAAAATTTAAAAAAGTTATTTTATGATTTGAAAATTTTGAATTGTTTGTTTTATTTTGTATGAGAATATGAAAAAGTAATATTAATAAAATGAGATGAGATAAAAGTATTTGTAAAAACAAAAGGAATAGAAGAATATGGGCTAAATTATTACTTCCAATTATTCGTCAGAAGCATAGTATTAAACTAGTGTTCATGGATCAAGAATCTGGGATGACATATCAACTACTAAAATGATGGCATGCAACGAGAAGGAGAGGCAAATGAATGAATTGAGTTTGTAAAGAGTAAAATTAATTTTTATTTAATAAAAATGTTTTTTTTATAACAAACGAAATTTCCATTAATAATAAGAAGATAACAAACAATCATCAAGCCAAATGATCTGAGAAAGAAAGTTTGGATTGCAATCCTACCAAACACAAATATCATCAACTTGCTTGGCATAACGAGCTAAATAGTGCGCTATCCTATTTCCTTCCCTATGTGCATAAACAAAATTACAATCAAGAGAATGAGAAGAAAGTATTTATCAACCTAGATGCATTATACATCAACTTACTTATATGGTGACATCACAACAAAAACTTTAGTCGAAAGAAACACCAACACATTTTAAATGTCACAAGAACTCTAAAATTTTAGTTCGATCTTCTCACAAAGTATTATAATGATTTTATATTAACAACACTTTACTCAGTCAATCGGACACCAACACCACTCTTCAATTACAAATCATCCAATTTGGCAGCCATTCACATAATTGCAAATTCTATTTTTCATGAACCAATGAAACATATTGAACTAGATTGTCCTCTAGTCCAAGACAAAAAAACCGATGAACAAGTCAAAAGAGCTCATGTGCCTTCGCAACTTCAACTTGCAAACCTACTAAGTAAACCTCTATATTCTACTACATTTACTCGACTTCTATCTGAGATGTGAGTAATCAATATTTATTCTCCATCATGCGAAGAGATATTGGAATTATCTCAAGCAGACTCTCAAGTTTTCCTTCCGAGTCCTTCAGACAAGTTGGTTATAGATGAATCGCCAACAAATTAGTGGAATATCTTTATGTTATTTGTATTCATTCATTTTTGTATTTTAGTATTTCATTCATTTGTTGTCTATATATATATATATATATAAAAAAAACACATTGTACTTTTCGAATACACTGAATATAAGATTACATTCTCCTTTTTGCCTCTGCAATAGCCTTCTCTGTTTTTTCTGCAAACCACGTCCTCTGCACCATCTCCATTACAAAGTATTAATGATCTAGTCTTCTAGAAGTACTACTACTACTTGCAACTTTAATTAACTCCCGGCCTAGCTAGCTGGACGAGGAATATTTCTCACGACCTGGTCGTGCGCCAAGTAGTTAGTGTTTAGTTAGGTAGCTTTATGTCTCCCTTGTATATATGTTCACACCGAATATTCCTACAGGTCTTTGGGATGGTAATTTAAAATTAAATCAACGAGCTAGTCAGCGCGCGGACTAATGCAGCCAGCCGAAGATACCAACATGGTCTTTGTGGAAACTTTTTAATAATCCGACCACCACAAACGACTAGTCCTAATTAGAGAAGATTGTAATCGGAACAACCTAATTTTAAATTAAAAGAAAAGTATTTTATACATAAAGAGAATACACATAAATAAATTTAAATTTATTTTATAATAAAAATAATTAATCTACAATCTTAATCTAATGTAATGCATCACGTGATTATATTAATTATAATTTTATTTTTAATTAATCTTTTTGTATTTAAAATATTTCTCTAAATTTAATATCTAACATGCATGACGTACATTTTGTTCTCCCCAACGGCTGAAAAATAAACTTCTTACTCACATTGGGTTGTGCTGATCATGATCTGTCTTTCCCTTGATCAACGATTTATATATTTCCAGTCCCACTCGCTATTTTTTTTTTTTAAATTTGAAAAGTCCCACTCGCTATTTGGTCACTTCTTTCTCTCTCTATTGGCTCATGAGAGCTAAAACGACTTTTTTTTTTTTATAATTAAAATAGTTAATAATTAATCAAAGTCGACCTCTCAGACCAGTTGATATACATTGAAAAGACTAGGTTTGGAAATAAAATATTTTCAAATATTTATTATTATTATTTATTATTTTATTATTACTTTTTATCTAATTTTATTATTGTTCATTATTTTTTTTATTATTCAATATTTTTTTATTATTTTTTACCTACTTTTTATTATTATTCACAAACATTCTCAAAACAACAAAGAAATTGTTAATATCTCCCCTATCTATATATAACCAGTGTACCTTCAATTTTTGAGCACCCCTGTGCATATTTCTCTCCCCTAAAAGTCGTGAGGCTTTTAATTACTCATTAATCTTCATCACCTTAGCTAAAAAACCAAGACGATTATGAAGGTATATTAGTGGAAATAGCTAGCTAGGAGTACGTGCTGCATGTGAGGAAAATCAGACCGATCGTAGATATATGTAGCTTTTTGCTAATATAAAGTTGCGTTGGTTAATTTTGCAGCAAACGGTGCTGATCAGGGTGTCCATGGATGGCCACAAGTGCTGCCTTTTTTGCAGGCTGGATGGACGGAAAGTCCGGACCAAAGCCTTGAAGATTGCTGTTAGCGTTTCAGGTACGTACGTAATGGATCAATACAACATTTATAATATATAAACCACCGCTGTTAAAAGAGTTAGTCTAACTACAATCTTTCCAATCGGAGACAGCTTACACAAGATTAGACAGTACTTATCTTTAATTTTTTTTTTCCATTTAATGAAACACATCGTAAACGCAGTTTTCGAATAGGAACTGCAAATAGAATACTGAAATTATGTATATTCCATATCTGTTTTTGATGGGTGTCCATATATATCATGTGATGTTCATCAGGGGTGGTATCAGCATCTTTAAAAGGGGATGAAAAGGACCAAATAGAAGTAAAAGGGGATATGATTGATACAGTGGAACTTACAACGTTACTGAGGAAGAAAGTGGGACCTGCACACATAATTACTGTGGCCGAAGAGAAGAAAGAAGAGAAGAAAGTAGAGTGCGTTACCTGGTCTTATGGTCCTTCCTGCTACTCCAATCCAATCTGTGAGGTCCGGGATTGCCATGAGAGCTCTAACCCTTGCTCCATCATGTAACTCATGTAGGTTTATCAGTAGATCTAGACAGCAGTTGAATACGTAATAAATTTCAACATATATGTATGGTTATAGTTTTTCTCTTTTCAAATGCTTTCCCGAGGTGAGTGATCAGCATGCATGCAGATGATCATGATCCGGAATTGAATCATCGCCTGTTATCAATAAAAATTGTTGGTTTGTTGAGTTTCTCATTACCTCCTAAGATATCATTTTTTGAATCTTTATTTTGATGGTTTATAACTTTATGATATGAAGATGATGAAATTAGTTTGAATACTCCAACAAAACTGATCAATAACAACATGTGTCTGCCGATCGCGATAATTCTGTTTGTGGGTGATTAACTTCATTAATGTACCGCAAGAGCACAAACAAATTAATGCTCTGATCGAAGGCCGGCTAAATAAGTTAGGTGCGTAAGATAAAATTTTTTATTGAGGCATTTTCTTTTTTATTAAAATAAAATAAAATAAAATAATTTTAATTTTTACATTACATTTTTATTTAAAAACAATGTCGATCGTTCTCCAAATAAAATTATTAATTAAAATTTTTTCTACATTTAAACTAATAACTAACTTAATCTTTATTAAAAAATCGAATTAGAATAGATTTTATCAAACCTAGTTAGTTTTATAAAACGTGCTGATCTCGAGTTTTAGGGATCGTTTGGGAACAAAATATTTTTATGTATTCTCACATATTTTCAAATTCAACTTTTTTTTTTCTCATTCAAAACCCAATGAAACATCTTAATTCAAATTATTTCACTACCATACTAGATATTTTGAGGTATTTTTAGTATCTAAAAGAGACTTAGAAGCAATCAAAATAGCCATTATCAATAAAGTTCGATAAAAAAAATAGACCATTATCTCTTCAAATGATTATACCAATTTTTTTTTATGAACATTCAAAAATTAGATTTTATTATTTATAATTCTCATATTATATATTAAACTAATAATGATAAAAAATAAATGTATTCTTATAAAGAAAATACTTGAAATAATTAGTATATGAAATACTTTTAAAACTAATAATGACATATAATGTCTGTTTAATATTTTTTTTTTCTCTTATTAGATTAATTAATTTTTTTTAATTGATTTTTTTTTAAATGATACTTTAAACTTTTTGAGAATGTGCCTTTTGCTATCAGGGGCCTTAGGCTATTGCCTAATTTGCCTAAGACAAGAGTCGGCCCTGGATCAGAATCTCGCCACTACAACGTCTAACTGCAATAGCAAGAATTCAAATTCAAAAAACATTGAAGACTAGATACGATCATGTTCTGTTATTCAATTTAAATTCAAGTTTTGTATCACATTTAAATTCAAGTTTTGTATCTTATTCTCAACTACTTGTAATAGATCCTTATCTATAAATTTTGGAGATGAGAAAGAGAATCTGAAAATGAATCAAGACTTTAAGGCGTATGAAAATACTATTTTTAAGAAGATATTTGTCCATACTCATTTAAGGTTTGCTAATGGGTTTCAAGCAAATCGTCTTTAAAATACAACAAAATCTTTGAACTCCACAAATAACAATTTTGGAGAGTTTCTAGAGTTTTTATTGATAATGATAGAGAACAAAAAAATTAAGGATTTTTCGTGTCTTAATAAGTTTGACACAATACTATTTATAAAGTTCAAAAATGAATCTGTGAAAAATCACATCATTTTTCAATTTAACCATTTCTTGCTCGAGCGGGGTGTCGAGAGAGGATCGAGCGAGATCACTGCCTAGATCTTCGCTCGAACAACACGTCAAGCAATGATCAAGCGAGATCACTGCCTGTATCTCGTTCGAGCGACACGTCGAGCGAGTAACAATTACTGCATAACACTTCTATTAAGATGCATTTCTTCTTCAAAAGTTGTACAGATTCAGATCCCAACAGTTTCACGCTCAAGCGTATATTGAGCGAAGCTCGAGAGAGATCACTGCCTGGACTCTCGCTCGAGCAATATGTCAAGCAACAGTCGAGCGAGAGCTTGGCCTGCATAAAACTCTCAATAATTTTTCACAAGTTTTCTTCCTTCAACTTTTAAATATATATATTACAATATATTCCAACACCTGCTCCTATTGTGTCTCATTCAGGTTGCAAATATTATATTTCCTTTTTAGATGCTTTCAGTCGTTACACTTGGCTATATCCAATCTCTGTGAAGAGTGATGTTTATAATATTTTTCATTAAATTCAAAGCCTATGTTGAACGTTACTTTAACTGCAAAATAAAATCATTTAAATCTAATTGGAGTGGTGAATACCATTATCTTCACAAATTTTTCAATCAAATTGGCATTAATCATCGTATCTCATGTCTTTATACTCACCAACAAAATGGTGCAATTGAATGAAAGTATCGTCACATCATTGAAACCAGTCTTGCTTTATTATCTCATGCTTCTCTTCTTCAAAATTTCTGGGATGATGCCTTTAGCATGGCATGCTATTTAATAATCACATTAAAATAATATATTTAATTAGTTTTAATTAGTAATTACCGAGAATATTCCGAAATGGGCGATTTGGAATCTCGAAATCTCGGATGGCTGACTCAGCGTGACAGCGAGCGTTGGGCGACGCCGTGGAGCTCCGGCGGTGTGTTGTCGAAGACTAGCAGCGGCAGCGCAGCACTTGGCCCCTGGGGATGACTGAGCGTTCGGAGTATCAGCGGCGGAAGAAGAAGGAAGAGGCAAGAGCCATGAAGTGCATCTATATATATATATATGCAATAAAATTACAACACCCTATGACTGTCCAAACAACAACACTCTACTCTTAATGAAATGATAAAAATCCCTACAAGGTGAAAGACAAAATCGAGTAGATGAAAGACTCTAACAACATGAAGTGTAGACTCTCCTCTAAGAAATTAAAATGAACAAACTGTCAAGCAGAGTTTATCTTACAACATTTTAAACATTTAAACAAGCTGTCAAGAATAGTTGTAAATATAACAATACAAGGTATATTACAATTTGTAAATACAAGAATCATTGTAATCTGTCCAGCGTAAACACAAATACAACAAATTTACAACAACAAAAATTAAAATGAACAAAAATTAATGAGTAATGACTATGTAAATACCAAATAGTAAATTGCAACAACAACAACAAGTCAACAACAATAACAAATATAGGGTTTACTGAGAAATTGCAAATCATAAATAAATTTACAAATCGTGGCTACTGGCTCATGTGAATCCGATGAGGTAAATAAATGCGAGGGAGAGAGAGGAAAAGAAAATACCTTGGGCAGTGGGTCCGTGAGAAATGCGTGAGAGGGGCTGTGCGTGCAAGGAAAACGGCTCGAGAGGTGAGGCCGTGAGGGGAGGTGCAACGGCGAGAGCAAGGGACCAGTGTTGCTGAAGGGGCGACGGTGAGAGGGAGTGGACTCAGGCTGAGGGGGGACGGCTAGATGTGAGGGTCTGTTTTTGTGCAACGGTGTGAGACGCAGTACGCAGTGATCAGGGCTGAGGGCTGAGGGCTGAGGGCTGAGGGTGACTCGAGACCAAAGAAGAACTGAAGAAGAAAGAAAGAAGAAGAAGGAAGAAGAAATAGCTGGGGCAGTGGGGCGTTGCCGTTTACATACCCTAGCCTAAACGACGCCGTTTCTATTTAAATGGAACGGCGTCGTTTAGCTAAGTTTTAAAAAAAAAAATTTAAGATGCAAAACGACGTCGTTTTGCATCTTTATTTTTTTTTTAAAACTTCAGAGTTTCGGAGTCGGAGTTCGGTATAAAACCTGACTCCGACTCCGAATTCCGAACTCCGATTTCCGACATCGCTCGGAGTCGGAATCGGAGCGGAGTTCGGACGGAATTCGGAATTCGGAAATTTTGCCCACCCCTACTTGACTCCTTCTTAACTTGTCCAGCAGTTACCCCATTCTTGGACTTCCTGCGCTTAGGCCTTGATGCCTTGTGCGAACCAGATTCAGCCACATAGGCTGAATGATTGTGCTTAGCAGCCTCTAGGCGCTCAGCCTCCAATTCCAAATGACGCGAGACATCATCAAAATTTTGATATTCTCGTTATGCATCAGGTTCTGGCTCATATTCTCCCAAGAACTTGGTAGTGATCTTATCACTGCCTGGACTTGTTGTTCATTAGTCAGGTCATTTCCTGCCGTCTTAAGTTCGCGGATCATTGTCGATATAGCCCTAAGATGCTACTTCATTGTGTGATCAGAGCGCATCTTATAGGAGTCAAACCTTCTAGTTAATCCACACAACCTGGTGGCCGAAGTTGCACCAAACTTCAACTTCAAAGCCTCCCACATGCTTTGGGCAATGTCATAAGTCTCGAACTCACACATTAGAACATTGTGCATGCTGTTTAACATTATTATGCGCGCGCACCGATTTTTCATAGCCCATTCATTATAGGCTAATTCATCTAACTTGTGTTGTTTCGAGTCCCCTTCCTTGGGCTTAGTCAGGGAGTGAGATAAGGCCTCTACGATCTCTTGCTCATCTAAGACATACTGGATATTGCGATGCCATATGTCATAGTTCTCCCCATCCATTTCTCCCATTTGTTTAAATCGGTAACTATATTCTTGGATGCCATTTCACTACAAAACGTAAAGAGGGATATTATACACACACCTAAGAAATCTGCCGCGTCCATCCAAGCTAGAAAAGAAATAATTTAGACATGTCGTAAGATCGAAAAATTGCTAGGCTTCAGAATCAGCTCTTGCGCCACAATATCTAATTATTAAATTTCTAACCTAATTCCCGTACAAATTTAAAAAATATGGGAGATTTAATCATAAATCTCAACCATACTCCCACTATCTAAAGTAGTCATCTAATCCTAATCATGCGTAAAGACAGATCCTACTAAAATCGCAGTAACCTGTTGGGCCAGTCTACAAGGACAGTTACACCAATCACAGCAGCCTGTTGGGCCAGTCTACAAAGATGGTTTATATAAGACCATTACAGTCTATTTTTCTTATTCAATCAGTGCATTTACAGTTCTTACTGGGGCTACCATGGTGTTGTCGTTGTACAGTGCATTTACAGCTCTTACTGGAGCCACTGCAATTCTTTCAGCCTATCAATCTATACTGACAACTCTAACTTAGACTACTTAGTGGGAATAAATATATTTTATCACTAGAATAAATTAAGGCTAATGACTAATCATTCAAGCCTAACATTTGTACATGATAAAATAATAACACATCCACGTGTAGTATACATACATGTTATCACATTTAATCTAAAACATTAAACATACAATCACATGTAATATAACATTATAGAATTCATCAATAAAAAAACATGAATATCACCATATATTCACATGTAGTCACATTTAATCTAAAAAATTAAATAAAAGATCACATGTTATCACAGGAAATATATTTAAGCATATATTAAAACATGCATATATATATATATATATATTTAATAAAAAAAACAAATAAAACAAATAATAAAAGCCCCACCTAGATCAAAAAACACCCACGTCCTAGTGGTGGGCATTGGTCTTACTCATCATGTGATCCTGGGTTCGAAACCTACGGCCGGCATCTTTTTTTTTTAAACAAAAGGAGCTGGGCCGTGTAAAGGCCCAGCCCAAAACAGATTGTTTAAAAAAAAATGAAGAAGGCAATGGGTCGAAGCCCAAGCCCAACCAAACACAAATGACTTAAGTCATCTTCTTCCTTCGGTCAGCTACTGTTCACGTGAACAGTAACCATAACATAGCAACCATGAACAGTCACCATAGGCATCCATTTATGCCTAAAAACGCTGCCCCATCGTCGGAAGGGAAGAATTGGTGCCGCCGCTGCACCACTAGGTGCGCACGGCACCTTGCGGTCGTGTGCGTGGCATCATGCAGTGGTCCACATTGCACCATTGTGGTGCGCGCTGCACAAGTGCAACGCTGCACCTCACATTTTTAAAAAAAAAAACACAGATGAAAAAAAATACCAGATATTACTCAAGCAATTAAAAAAAAAACTGGAAGCAATTACATGAGCTCTGATACCAATGTTAGAAAATATAACGGAAAAAATTACCTCAAGCTTAGCTTAATAAATTGCTCTACAAGTTTCTTCAGACTGATAAATCACCAGCGTTTTTTCTTAGTGGTTAGTGCACTACGTAATATAAAACTAGAGTGATATTAAATAAATCCACAGCCTAAGAACTATCTCAAGAGAGGACAAAAAGAGAGAAATTTTCTTATTTTTTTAGATGGTGCCAAAAACCAAACTGATGGGGACTACTTATAGTCTACCCACATACGGTTGGCCTTAAAGACCAGCCATTACACTGCAATTAAATTGCAGTTATAATAAATGCCATACATTACTGGCAAAAGGAGGGGGGCAGCCCACTTGGGCGCCCCTCCTGTTTACGTGTTTATATGGTGTGCCTGTCAAGATGCTCTTCCAACAAAGAAAAATCTATACAAAAGGAAAGTTGCCTCTGAGCCTCTATGTCCAATATGTAAGTTACAAGAAGAAACTCCTCATATCCTATGGTGCTATCCATCAGCATAGGATGTGTGGTTGTTAAGAGATAAACAAATTCAAAAAGCAGTGATCACAGATGACGACTTTGGCTCAATATTTATGCAGATGCTCCAGATGATTGGTCCAATAGACATCATCATGTTTGCACAAGTGGCTAGAGGATTGTGGATTAGAAGGAATAAGTGAGTGTTTGAAGAATCTTTTATGTCCCCTTCAATTTTAATGAGGAATTCAACTCAAGCAGATCTGGATTTTAAGCAGGTCAATAGCAAGTAGCAGAATTCCAAGAATGAAAATAATCAAAGAGTGTTCACTCATTGGGAAAGTCTTGAAATCACTGCATAAAGATAAATTGGGATGTGACTGTGAGAGAGGAAGGCAACATAGTGGGAATTATCATTGTTGTTAGGGATTGTGAGGGAGAGCTCCTAATGTCTGCAATGCAACCAATGATATTTCGCTCACAAGCTACTCTGGCTGAAGCTAGAGGTCTGATCTCAGCTACCAAGTTATGTAGAGACTTGGGTTTCAGAAAGTTGATTTTTGAAAGGGATTCAAGTCAAGTAGTGAAAGTTGTGAAGAAATAAACTCAGCAAAATAGTGTGTTGGGATGTCTGGTGGAGGATACTTACACTATTTTAATTAATATTGTAAGAGTTTTATTTAAACTATGTGTCTCACACACCCATCTTATCAGTTTGAAGTAGTTCAAAATCTTATTGGATAATATATGAGTTATGAAGGGATAAGAATTACTCCTAAGAGATAAGATTAAACTCTATATCTCTAATTATAGTCAGATACAAACTCTTAGATTTCTTGATGGTCGGAAATCTATAAATAGCACTGGGAGGTTCAAGGGTTCTCATATACAACATTAGAGTGCCTCTATCTATCGGGAGGCACTTATGAGGCAAAGTTGTTAGGGCGATCTTTTACCCATAGTCAGATCAATTCTTCATCAATCAGATGAAGAAATGTACGTTTCTCATATTGTTGTTTACTATTATTGTAGATCATAAGAAATTGAAAATCCATTTATTAATGTCATATTAAAATATTTAACATGTGGTATTAGAGCATTAGGTTGTAGATTTTTTATGATCTCGATAAATTTACAATAATGTATATTATGTTTTATCATGTCACAAAAGACTGAAAATACGTCTTTTAATCTGAAGATTAAATTCATGATGTAAACGTCGATTATGTGTTTGTGAAAGAGTAATATACTGCATTCATTATTTACTTCGGTTTGAAGCGTGTTTATTTCTCCCTTAATGGTATTGCCCATCTACTTGTTATTTCATATTTGCCTCCTCTGTTATATATTGTTGTGATATTGTAAAGGGAAAGTTGATGGTGTCAGTAGAAAAATAGCATTTGAGCCGCTGCACATTAAGCCTTCAATTGTTTGGAAAGCCACTGTGAGTATAGCCTTGTATAGTGTGGCAGCCGTTAAGATGGTGGTTTCTGGCTGGTGGCTGTAAAGGAATGGTCCTGAAGGGCGGCTCAACGGGGCTATCAAGCTGTAAATGGGCTCTGCCCCAGCCCGATTAAAGTTCTCATCGGACTAAGGTGAGGTCAGTGCTTGGAGGAGGCGAGGAAGCCCTCCGTGACGCCACTGTAACGGCGGCAGAGGGCGCTAAAGCCCATTGCCGCGGCAGTTCACTAATTAGAAAAAAAAGGTACAGTAACTTGACCTGAAGTCACCGACGGAAGGAGGATGGTGACATATTGCCTCACCGGTGATGCCATTAGTTGTAGTCACAGGTTCAAGTTGCGGTGGCTGAAGGTTGGAGAATAGGAGTCGGGTCATGAGCAGTGGCCTAGTTAGGGCTGATGGGCCACTGTTGTGGCCCAGCCCAAAAAAAAGGGCAGATGGGCCATTATTGTGGCCCAGCCAAAAAAAAAAAAAGAGAGAGAGCAGTAGCCCAAATCTGAAGCGGGTCACGACCCATCATTCTGGTTCTGACCCAAATGGGTCAGAATAAAATAATAATATTTTTATTATTATTTTATTTATAGATATTTATTTCCAAAAAAAAATGTATATTTTTGTTAGAATAATATTCTCTTTTATATTCCTACTTTAATGTTATATGCATACATTTAAATTATATACATGTTATTACGATTATCTATATGTATGTATGAAATGTTTATTTGATTTTCTATACATGTTATTATTAGTCTAAACATGTATATAAGTTTATTTTCCATGCATATTTTATTGTTATGAACATGTATAAAATCTTATTAAAGTTATATACATGTTATTAAAGTTATGTACATGTATATATGAAAAGTTTATTAAATGTTATATACATGTTATTATTATTACTTACATGTATGAAAAGTTTATTAGATTTTATATATGTTATTATTGTGATTTTCTTGTAAAATCAAAATTTGGTTTAAAATGAAAAATTTTATGGACTTTTTCTGTGGGAGTATGGATTTGTACAAACTAAGGCGGTTCTGTCTAGAAGATTGGAGATTCTAAGTGTGTCCGTTGTGACCCTCCAATCTTTCCTGGAAAGTATGGATTTGTACAAACTAAGACAGTTCTGTCTAGGAGATTGGAGATTCTAAGTGTGTTCGTTGTGACCCTCTAATCTTTCTTGGGAATCTTGAAGTTCTGTTTAGGAAAAATTAATCTTTCCTGAGAACTTACTTAGCAGTATTATTCATATATGCAGTATAATTCATCAAGGCATTGAAAGGTTTATTCATGTTGAAGGGTTTTAATTAAAGTTAATTTTCCATGCATGCTTTACTGTTATTCAAATGTGTGGAAATTTTATTAAATTATACACATGTTATTATTGTAACCTACATGTATGAAGATTTCATTAAATTATATACATGTCATTATTGTCATCTACATGTATGAAGATTTTATTAAAGTTATATACATATGATTATTGTTAAACATGTATGATATGTTTATTTTGGCTCTTATTATCATATTATTTATCCAATATAGGACAAATGATTTACATCAAAATCAAGAAAAGATTGGTTGCCTAAAGGTACAAGATTTTCTTAATTTTGATAACAAATCATTAAACTCATAATAAGGTGGATATGATGGAGGGAACACCTTGTGTGTCAAGATCTACTCCCAAATGAGGGTCTTAATGACACTACTAGTTTTTTTTATTAAAAGTAAGGTTGGAGGGAACACTTTGTATGTCAGAGTTTACTCCCAAAAGAGAATTCTGATGATACAACTAGTTCATTCACAGAATTTAATATTGGAGGGAACACTTTGTATGTCAAGATCTATTCCCAAAGGAGGGTTTTGATGACATTATTAATTCATCCATAATTGTTTAAATTCTGATTATAGTTTATATTATTTCCATAATCCATAATTGTTTAACTCATTCATTATATAATAAATATTATTGCCATGTTACAAATCCTGGAAATGAAAGTAGAAAAGTCTTTCGTTGTTCAATTTATTCTGAACTCATTGCCACCTCAGTATAGTCCATTTCAGATGCATTACAATGCTATTAAATATTTATGGAATATGAATGAGTTGGCAAGTAATGTAATTCAGAGAAGGCTAAATTGAAACAACAAGAACATTACTCTGTTAATTTTGTGAATAAAGAAGCTAGAAAGAAAATGCACCATTATGGTAAAAAGAAACGAACTAGACTACTGAAAAGAAAGAAACCTGTAAAAGTCAATCATGTGCAGCATAATAGTAGCAAATGATAAATTTGTGGGAACTATTGGACAGATAAAAGCAGAGTGTCATAAATGTAAGGCTTGATTTGAAAAGAAGGGTAAGCACTTACCTTTATATGTCTTCAATCAAACCTTGTAAATGTTTCCACTAATTCTTGGTAGCTAGATTCAGGTGCTAATGTTCATGTTTCCATAACCATGAAAGATGATACCTTACAAGCTAAACATTAAACTCCATTGAGCATTTATCTTTATAGAAAATAAAAATAAGGTTGAAATTTTAGCCATTGGAGATTTTTATTTAGTTTTGAGTACCGGTCAATCTTAGACCTTCATAAATGTGTTTTCAGAGAGGCATGATTTGATTTCTCTATCCAGATTAGAATTGATGGTTATTCGTTTTCGTTCCATGATAGTAGTCTAAGTTCGTTTTAAAATAATTTTTCTATTAGTTCTGAGTTTTTTCTCTAATAGTTTTTATCGATTCTGTCTTGATAGTTCGTTTATTAAAAATACTTACTCCCAGTACCATGAAATTTTTTTTTGAACTAAAAGAAATTTGATGACTTGTGGCACAAAAGATTGGGGTACATCTCCAAAAAAAGGTTGCATAGATTAGTAAAAGAATGGATTCTTCCGCATTTTGATTCTACTAATCTTGAAAAGTGTGTGGTTTGCATAAAAGGAAAACAAACCAAATATACTAAGAAAGGTGCCACAAGAAGTAAAGAGTTTCTTGAAATAATTTATACAGATATATGTGAACCATTCTCCATATAATGTTTTGGTGAAGAAAAGTATTTCATCACCTTTATAGATGATTTTTCACATTTTGGATATATTTATCTGTTACATGAGAAATCTCAAACTGTATAGGTGCTTGAGATATTTCTCATGGAGGTGGAAAGATAGATAGAAAAGTGAAAATCATCAGATCGAATAGAGGTGGAAAATACTATGGAAAGTATGTTGAATCGGGCGTAATCCTGGCCCATTTGCCAATTTTTTTGAACAGCTTGGCATTATTGCACAATATACGATGCCCGGAATGCCACAACAGAACGGAGTTGCTAAAAGGCGTAATCGGACCTCATTGGATGTGGTCGGAAGTATGATAAATAATTCTATTTTACCCAAATCATTGTGGGGTGAAGTCATTAAGACGGTAATGTATATCTTAAACCAAGTTCTCAGTAAGGCAATTCCAAAAACTCCTTTCGAGTTATGGACTAGTACAAAATCAAGTTTGAGACATATGCATGTTTGAGGTTGCCCAGCCGAAGCCAGACTTTACAACCCACATGAAAAGAAATTAGATCATAGAACAGTAAGCAGATATTTTATTGGTTACCCAGAGAGATCCAAAGGGTATAGATTTTACTGTCCTAATCACAGTCTGAGAATGGTGGAAACAGGAAATGTCAAATTCATTGAACTTGGTGAGATCAGTGGGAGATTTGAACCTAGAGATGTGATTATTGAGGAAATACAGGTAGATGTCTCTATACCTACATCCTCAGAAAAGATAATGGTTCCTTTAATCGATCATCATGATGATATCGTGGAACAAGTAAATAATCATCCATCTCAGAATGATAATACCATTGATGAACCAAGTTTGGAGTCACCAGAACAGATTGTTTTATGCAGATCTCAGTGAGATCGGAGACCTGTCATTTTGACAGATTATGTGGTATATTTTCAGGAATCTGAATTTGACATTGGGACAAGTAAAGATCCATTAACGTTTTTACAAGCCATAGAGGGAAGTGATTCTAGTAAATGGATCGATACCATGAAAGAAAAGTTGAAATCCATGGATCAAAATCAAGTCTGGGATCTTGTTGAGTTGCCTGAAGGGATTAAAAGAGTCGGGTGTAAATGGGTCTTTAAGACTAAATGCAACTCGAAAAGTAACATCGAACAACATAAGGATAGACTTATTGCTAAGAGTTTTACTCAGAAAGAAAGCATTGATTACAAAGAGATATTTTCTCCAGTATCTAAAAAGAATTCATTTAGAATCATTATGGCATTAGTAGCTCATTATGATTTAGAGTTACATCAGATGAATGTGAAAACAGCTTTTTAAATGAAAATTTGGATCAAGTGGTCTACATGGAGCAGCCAAAGGACTTCTCAGAAAGGGGCAAAGATCACCTAGTATGTAAGCTTAAGAAATCGATATACGGGCTTAAGCAAGCTTCCCGACAATGGTACTTAAAGTTCACTGATACCATTACTGCCTTTGGTTTTAAAGAGAACATCGTTGATCAATGTATATACCTAAAGGTCAGTGGGAGTAAGTTCATAATTTTGATCCTATATGTTGATGATATATTGTTGGCTAGTAGTGATCTTGGCTTACTTTATAAAATAAAGGGTTTTCTCTCTAAGAACTTTGAAATGAAAAATATGAGTGAGGCATCCTTTGTGATCGGAATCAAAATTTTTCGAGATCGAAAACAAGAATAATTGGATTTGTCTCATAAAAATTACATAGAAAAAGTTCTTGAAAAATTTGGCATGAAAAGTTGTTCATTGCTGGAAAGTCTTAAAAAGCATATTAAAGTACCTATAAGGAACTAATGATTACCAGCTTATCTTCAGTAGAACTGATAGTTTGGAAGTAACTAGATACTCAGACTCTGAGTTTGTGGCGTGCTTTGAGATTACAATATATGATTTATGACTGAGGAAATTTATCTTAGGACTTAGAATTGTCGACTTATAGCCAAGCCGTTAAAAACGTATGTCCTTAGAGTATTTTTTTCTCCGAATGATAACCATTTAATGAAATTTCAAATACCTAAATGTTAAGGAGAAAGTATATAAATAAATATGTTCATAACAATTATATGTTATTGATTACACTTTAAAATGACATGTTGAAAAGATGGATTGTATGTTTATACCCATAATGTGAACATGATGAAGTGATAATTGATACAATGAGTATTTTATTATTAGATAGTAAAAGATATCTATTACGGTTGTTTTTGTTTTCTTGCCTTTCCATTTTATATATACATTGAATGGTATGGATGAATGATGACAAGATAATATCTATGTTAGACATGAATTGGAATCCAAAGGCATTACAGTCTTAGCCTTAATTATCCAAATTAAAGATCGTGTGTTAAATTTAATTATTGGTGTTATAGTACATGAAAGGGAATCTGTTGATTATATAATAGAGGACCGTCATGACTCGCATTGGTAGTTAATTTGACATTGATATTATGGAACTCATGCAATGTGTTTTGAGTTATGAAAGGTTCAGGAAATAAATTTGCACAATATGGTTAATTTCCTGTAATAAGCTTATAAACAAAAAAGTATTATTTTATGGGCGTATGGGCCAAGTGGGAGAATGTAAGAGTTTTATTTAAACTATGTGTCCCACACATCCATTTTATCAGTTTGAAATAGTACAAAATCCTATTGGATAATATTTGAGTTATGAAGGGATAAGAATTACTCCTAAGAGATAAGATTAAACTATATATCTCTAATTATAGTCAGACACAAACTCTTAGATTTTTTGATGGTCAGAAGTCTATAAATAATATTATGAGGTTCAAGGGTTCTCACCTACAACATTAGAGTGCCTCTAGCCATCGGAAGACACTTATGAGGCAAAATTGTTAGAGTGATCATTCTCCCATAGTCAGATCAATTCTTCATCAATCAGATGGAGAAAGATACGTATCTCATATTGTTATTTACTACTAATGTAGATCATAGGAAATTGAAGATCTATTTATTAATGTCATGTTAAAATATTTAACAGATATCAGCTGACAAATGAGGCATGTTAAGAGAGAAGCCAATCAAATAGCATACAAGCTACCTAAGCAAGCACTACAGAAAAGTCGAGAGCTTATAGAGATCGATTTTATCAACCCATGCATAGCATAATAAGTGAGCATAGAACAACAGTTTTCAAGAGACATGGTTAATTTGTTATTGTTTATAGACTATGGAACTATAATGGCTGTAGACCAATGAAATGTAAGGGCTTCAGGTCATCGTGATGTAGTGGCAATTTGCCATTCTAATGTTTGATGAAATGAATCCATGATGCTTTTTAAAAAAAAAAAAAAAGTCCTCCGTTGGGGCCTTTGTGTGCACTGTGCACGAAACAAAACGGTTGTTTCATCAAATGAAACGAAGCAGTTCTTTCATCTCATATATGAAGCTTTCTTCCTCACGTTTTGATTGTTAACTACAAAAAGGGCCAATCCACCCACGTGTACCCACACTCTTGTCTCTCTATCTCTATGCATATGATTTCCAAAGTCTCTAACGACATGACTGTCATTTTCTTGCTCTAGGGTTTATCTTTTTATCTTTCTTTTACCTCTTTTATTTGATTTGTATATTATATTTCTGCTTTTCGTTTAAATATGAACAGAATTATGGCACATTTTGTTGGGAATCTGGTCTTCCAAATTCCCCCCACCAGGATCTACTTTTAACAGAATAACAAGAAAAATAGAGAAATAAACACAACACAAGAATTTACGTGGAAAACTCCAAAACAGGAGAAAAACCACCAGACCCAGAAAAGAAAATACACTATGTGAAAAATTGTTACAATCACACAATTTTTCTCCTCACCCCAACGACACCCACAAAAACTTCTCCCACTAGTAAAACTTTAACTTTCACCTCTCTTCCTTTTACATACAAAAAGGACAATAGAGGAATTTTACTAAAGTCAAAAATTACTAGATAAGTTTCTGACTGGTGTGTTTAAATCAAGGAGGCTAGGCCTCTTTTTATAGGCCATGGGTCTTGCCCCCTTTCCCACTCCTTTCCCATGTGGGATTCAAGGAGCAAAGAAATCTTACAATCTCCACCTTGCGACTTTGACTGATCCCACAGCCATGCTCCACCGCAATGAGGATCTTCATAGCTTCCGCTATCATGCTTCACCATAAAAGCATAACCACTCAGAATAAACCAATTCCAAGCATTTCACTTCGGCCCATGACGAAAATAACCTTGCTGAAAATTTATGGTGCAACTCCCACGTTTGGCTTTCCTGGAAGTTCATCAGCCATCGACATGAATTTCCACCACACACCTTGCATCAATGCCAAACCAATGCCCGTGTGCAAACTTGTGGAACAACTAACATTAACACATCCTCTATCATGGCAACTTTGGGATTAGCGACATGCCATGAGGATGTACATGTCTCCTTTTAACAGAAGTCATCTTCTGTAGAGAGAGACACGATGTTAGTTTCATTGTCAGTATCTCCATTTACTGACTTGGAGCCTCTTGCCGAACTTGCTCCACCTCTTGGACAATTTCTTTTGACGTGCCCAGGTTGTCCACACACCCAGCAGACTACTTTCTTCTTCATGGAGTTCTTCCTCTTCCAATCACCAGCTGTCACCACTGCTAAGTTCTCAAGTGAACCATTACTTCCACTACTTAGCCTTTTTTCTTCAGAAAAAAGTTTACTGGTAACCTCTGAAAAAATTATTTTCTCCTTCCCATGTATCAAAATAGGCTTCATATGCTCATAGGAAGATGGAAGAGACCAGATCAGCCTCAAGGCTTGATCCTCATCGTCAATTTTAACTCCAATAGATTCCAGCTCAGAGACAATGCCATTGAGAACACTTAAATGATCTGAAATAGTCGTACCTTCACTCATCCGCAGTGTATGAAACTGCTCTTTCAGGTATACTCGATTTGAGACGCCCTTCGTCTGATACAACTCTTCGAGCTTTTCCCAGAGTCCCTTTGCCGTGAATATTCCATGCACATTTGCAAGAACATTCTTGGCTAGGCACAAACGAATTGCACTTGCCGCTCTTAAATCCAAATCCTCCCAATCTTCATCGCTCATTCCAAATCTGCTCTTTGTTTCACCAGTAGTGCTTGGACCGCTACTAACTTCAGGGACTGGTCTACCTTTCAACGCCTTGTGTAATCCTGATTGAATCAAGATATCCTTGACTTGCACTTGCCACAAGCCAAAATTGATTCTCCCATCAAATTTCTCCACATCAAATCTGATAGGATTTGAAACTCTACCTCCTGACATAACTTCGATGAATTTTACCGTAGAAATGAATAGTACCCACTAAGTAAGTTCCCAGGAAAGACTAATCTTTCCTAGACAGAACTTCAAGGTTCCCAGGAAATATTGGAGGGTCACAACGGACACACTTAAAATTTCCAATCTCCTAGACAGAACCTCCTTAGATCATACGTATTCACACTACCACACCAAAGCTCCACCCTGCAAAAAGAACCTAGTGGCTCTGATACCACTGTTGGGAATCTGGTCTTCCAAATTCCCCCCACCAGGATCTACTTTTAACAGAATAACAAGAAAAATAGAGAAATAAACACAACACAAGAATTTACGTGGAAAACTCCAAAACAGGAGAAAAACCACCAGACCCAGAAAAGAAAATACACTATGTGAAAAATTGTTACAATCACACAATTTTTCTCCTCACCCCAACGACACCCACAAAAACTTCTCCCACTAGTAAAACTTTAACTTTCACCTCTCTTCCTTTTACATACAAAAAGGACAATAGAGGAATTTTACTAAAGTCAAAAATTACTAGATAAGTTTCTGACTGGTGTGTTTAAATCAAGGAGGCTAGGCCTCTTTTTATAGGCCATGGGTCTTGCCCCCTTTCCCACTCCTTTCCCATGTGGGATTCAAGGAGCAAAGAAATCTTACACATTTGTTGCACATTTCTCCTCTCTTTTGGGTTTTGATGGATTGTAATTTTGTAGTCTTTCTTCTTATCATTATGGTGGAAAGTTATGATACGCCTTGAGGTTTTCGTTTTTTGTTGGCAAACATTTGTACCCACTTGGAAAAATTACAAGGTGGAGTGCAATTCATGAGTGGTCAAATGCATGGTATTGTTTGAGTTTTTATTTTTATTTTTATATTGACATAATATTTGCAACCTTTTGAGAGAATAATATACGAAATTCTTGAGAACAATTCGATTATTATATCGTTGCGTTTCAAAGATTAGAAAAGTACTTTTAAACAGTTAAAAATATTGTAAAAAATAACATGTTTGATAACTTTATAAAAAGTGATTTAATCGATTAAAAAGGTTTAAAAATATTTTTTTTTTTAAAAGTACCAAATTAGTACTTTTATCAAAAAATTCTTACAGACAACTGTATATTTTGAAAAAAATTATTGTAACTAACTTTAAAAGTAATTTAAATATATGTCTACCAAACACTAAACAACTTTTGAAGTGTAGAGTTTATTATTTAAGTTATAAACTATAAACTCTAAAATTATAAATTATATTTTTTTATCACAATTTCAAACATGCACTTAAAATCCTCTTCATGCACAGACGAGTCTCTAATAGAGACTATACATAGCACAACTCAAAAGTAAGCATGTTCATTTGGATTCTGAATCTAGGAATTTGAGTTTGAAAAATGAGTAATTTTCTTAAATTTCTTAAACAAAAATGCTAAAATTATTAAAAAATAGAGAAAATTTTACGGCCAATCCAAGCGGATGAACAGCCTACTCAAAAATAAAATACATAATATTAGGCCAATTTGATATTAAATTCTTTTACGTGCTATGCAAAGTTTCGATTAACGCCGTATCTCTCTTGCCTACTTGTAAATTTATTTACAGGCACCATCGTTGTTAACTGTCGTTCCTTTGTGGAAGTTGCCCGCCATTTTCTTCGTCGGTTACCGCTCACCATTTCTTGACTGTGGCCAAGTCACTTGATCAGCTATCCTTAGATTGCTTGTGCGTAGCCCGATTCCCAGCACAACTAGCAATAGAAGCGCCAAAACAAAGTTCAAGAAAAGTACCAGAAAACAATCTCAAAACGGAGGAAATAATTAAAAAAAAAAAAAAAAAAAAAAACAGAGGCGGTTTGCTCTGTTTTTTTTATTACAAATCCACAACCTTTTAGCACGGTCTCCAAAACTTCAGGCTTGTTATCGATCTCTAGTATTCCGAACATTATTCTCGTCTTAGTACTCAAAGTCAACGACTGCAAAATAATTCATCACAGGTAAGTTTCAAACCTTTTTAGAGAGAGAAGTTTTTAATGGATTTTTGCTCTCAACGCGTTTTTGCATGCCTAACTCGTAGGAAAATTGTTTACAAAAAAGGAAAACTTGGACCCTCAACTTCAGAGAAAAAGGTTTGTCAAATTACTATTAAGTCAGAAACAGAGCATCAACGCTTTCATGCATCAAGAAGAGAAGCTAAATTCTTTAAAACCCAAGGTTCTTAATTTCTTTTTTTTTGTTGACCAGTCACATTCGAACGTTCTAAAAATACTTTGTCAAAAATCAAAAACCATCCTAAATAATTTAATTTTAAAATAAAAATAATATTAAAAATATATTTTTTAATATTATTTTCTTCAATTTTTAATTTCAATATTAACTCATCTTATATCATAATTCTTATATGTGAAAATAAACTAGACCAAAGCCATCAAGAATATGTCTAGTGAAATCATTTGAACTTTTTTTTACTAGTGATTAAGTAATTATTTTTTTAATAATATTATAATTATTATTTTTAAATATTTAATGATATAGAAAAATTGTATACCGTACATCCTCCATGAATGTACCAAAACTCTTAAAATTAAGAGCTCTAGATACTGTCTAATTTTTTGGATTTCTTTGTAGTCCAAATTTGGAATAGACAAAACAACCCTCACTTTATCATATACTTGATCAAAAAACCCATAAATCAAAACACCTCAAACTTGACAAAGCCTTTGCAGTCCAATTCAGTCTCCCGTGTTTGCTTCTGTGTCTGCGTGCATCAGTCTACTCCTCTCTGCCTCTACCATCAACGATAAAGATGCAGTTCTTGTCATCACAACTAAGTTTTATGTACGTTTATTTGGTGGAATATTGAATATAGGCAATACTATCAAAACTGGAAGATTACATCTTGGGGTGCCCCTCTTATAAATCTGTGTAGAGATACAAAATATGTTTTATCTATGTTTTCGTTTGAAGTTACAAAAAATAATTGGTTTCTATAAAAGTATGGGAGGTTTCAAAATTGCAGGGGAGGTTTCAAAATGAAAACGAGAATTTATAAGAAAGAAGAAGAAGAATCAAAATCTCCATGATGACATAAATCACTTTTAGGGGAAGTTTCTATACAAGTAGGGGAGGTTTCAAAATTGCCCATCTCCCCCAATAAACATCCAATGACCAAAATTCATTAGTTCCTGGAAGAATCTTAGCAAAGGAGACGGCGACATCCAATGATGGCTATGACAACGGATGGCGAGAGGGCGAAGATGAAGGGGCGACGTGCATCACGGGACTTCCTTGGCCTTGACTGCTCTAGGCATATAAGGAGAAATGATAATGAGATGCGGGTAAGGGTAGGGCCTTGATGGGGATTTCTACTTCAGAGAAAAAGTATGTCAAATTACTATTAAGTCAGAAAAAGAGCATCAACCCTTTCATGGATCAAGAAGAGAAGATAAATTCTTTAAAACCCAAGGTTCTTAATTTTTTTTTAATTTTTTCGAACATTCTAGAAAAACTTTGTTAAAAATCAAAAACCATCCTAAATAATTTAATTTCTTAAATTTTAAAATAAAAAATAATATTTTTTTTCAATTTTCAATTTCAATTTTAACTCAACTCATCTCATAATTCTTATATGTGAAAATAAACTAGACCAAAGTCATCAAGAATATGTCTAGTGAAATCTTTTGACATTTTTTTTTAATTTAGTGATTAAGTAATTATTTTTTTAATAATCTAATAATTCTTTAAATATTTAATGATATAGAAAAAATGTATAATTTAAAAAAAAAATTGATCTTCTCGAAAAAATTCATCAGCTATACCATACACCCTCCATGGATGTACCAAGAGTCTTAAAATTAAGGAGACTAGGAGTCAACGGACTCCATGTGTGTTGATGTGTCCTACTAATGTAGCCAAAGATTTATGATGGTGTGTGAAAGAAAACAATTTAATAATCCGGACCACTTCAAACAACTATTCTGATGGAGGCCTACGAACCTTCAAATGGTTAGTGATACCCATCAATTTTCAACGACTGAAAAATAGACTACTGATCGTCAGTGTAAATCCATTGGGTCGTGCCTACGACTTGTTCAACATTGCCATTTTTTGCCTCATTATTTAGTCACTTCTTTCTCTGCCCTTGTTGACTTATGAAAAACATTCTTATTTATATTAGTCGAATACAAAATATTTTTTAATTATAAATATTCAATATTTTTTAATTATTATAATTTTTTCAAACTTTTAAATAAACATAAAAACAAAACAATGTTTTCAATTTTCAAAACAAAAGTAATATTAAAAATTATATATATATTTTTATCAAAATCCAATAAAATATCTTTAACTCAATTAATTATTTTTTATTATTATTCACAAATTATTTCACTATTATTAATAAATAATTTAAAATAATTTTAATATCCAAACGAATCTTTAAAAAAATACCAAATCCATAAAAAAAATTTTACAAAAAAATTTTACAATATACTACTAAGCATCATATAATATGTTAAATTTTAATAGTTCAAAGATCACTGGTTGATGTACTGTGTTTTAAATGAATTTTTATATTTAAAGATCAATTCATAAAATAATTTATAATGTGATAGTGACTAAAAAAAGAAATATTAATTTATTATTCGTCTAAATAAAGCCACTTTGTTTTTTTTTTTTTTAGTAAAAATAAAGCCACTTTTGTATTAAAGTGTAGAAGTAGTCTTCTGCGTAAGTGCGGGGATGATCTTTGACGATGACCAGATACTAATCAGCTCCGAGTGAACGCGAGCCGAGGTGAATCATCCTAGAAAACGCGAAAAAGCATGAAGACAAAGTCCAGATTGTTAAGATGTCAAGTCTTAGAAGAGAAAGACCTATAAATTGCAGCATATCTCAAACAGCCGAGTACCTCAAACAACAAGAAATACTACAATCCTCTCCCCTTCCAAAAGCTACCTTTTTCATTACCTTTCTCTGATCCTAAAATTAAGAACGTGATCATCATCGATCTTAGTTGAAAAACCAACACAATCATGACGAAGGTATCGGAATCGATTCATCATTCATAGCAACCAAAACAAATTCAGTACTGCGCACACACACACACACACATATATATATATAGCTTTTTGCTGGTTGAAATTAAGTTAATTTGGCTCTTTTTTGCAGCAAACGGTGGTGATCAGAGTGTCCATGGATGGCCACAAGTCCTTTTTTGGTGAACTGAATGTACAAAAGGTCCGCTCCAAAGCCTTGAAGATTGCAGTCGGCATGTCAGGTAACGAAAATACAACATTTTGGGTCGATGAGATATCAAAATTAATTTATTAAAACTGAAAATTTCAATATATTTTTCATTTTCTTTTTTTTGATGGATGTACGTATATGTATGTGATGTTCAGGGGTGGTGTCGGCATCTTTAAAAGGAGACGAGAAGGACCAAATAGAAGTAAAAGGAGATAATATTGATACGGTGAAACTTACAAAATTACTGAGGAAGAAAGTGGGACATGCAGACATAATTACTGTGGCGGCAGAGGAGAAGAAAGAGGAGAAGAAAGAAGAGGCGAAAGTAGAATACTTGTCGTGGCCTTATAATTATATTCCTTCCTACTCCTCCTATCCATTCTATGCGCCCTCAGGGATTACATGTTACTATTCTTAATGGATCAGACAGGAGCGAGCTAGCTACTAGCAGTATTGGAGAGATTTTCGATGATAATATTGAGTTTTTGTTTTTTGATATTTTCAAATGCTTCCCGAGCTGTGCGATGGAAATCATTAATCATGATTCTGTTTGACATAGATATATATCGATGGTGTTCAGTTTCTTACCTCTAAGATATGATTTTAGTTTAAGAATCTTTTCTTCTGATAATACTTCGTAAAGATCATTATTGCACTTCACGCGTGAACGTCGAAATATGAATTATTGTCGATCTACGTACAAAATCACGTACGAACGAATTAATGCTGTGGTGAAAGGAATTGGTTAGTCTGGTTCTGGTTTGCAGTTAAAAATAAAATTATGAAACAGCGCCAATTTACGATCCAACTGGATCTCTACAACGAAAAAGCAGCATGTTTGAAATGGTCCCATACATATATTATATATGTATGGGGGTAATGATAGTGTGAGGGAGGCCCATCTAGATTGGAGCAGTCCAGGCCATTGGTCAGGTCAATCTGGGTTCTGCCCATGCGAATTAGGTCGACCGGTAACGGTACCCGGCCCAGGAAGGATAGGATACCCACGGCAAAAAGGAAGATCCAGATGTGAAGTGATATTAATTAACGTGCTTGATGCCGCATTAAATGTCGAGCAGACTAGAATCACACCAAGTACCACGTTGCATTAAATATCGCACAGGTTAAAACCACGACAAATACCATACCACATTAAATATCGAGCAGGTCAAAATCATATCACATTAAATGCAAGTCAAAAATTTCAAACTCATGACAACCAAAAACAAGGAACCAATGTAGCACAGATGTGATGTTTGCACCGTCAAGCAAATAATGATTGAGCAAGTAGGTTAGACATTTTCATCATCACTGCCCAGCAAGTAGCATTCGAGAAATTCTATAAATAGCACGACACGCACCAGAATCACAGTTATGTAATCTAAACTATAGCTATTATATTTCATTTCATCATCACCCATTTCCTCAACTAAATTTACCATCAGAGTGGTCTCGGAGTTCGATCTCCTATTTCCAGATTATTTGTTTTGTTGGTTTGGTCAGTTTGGTTATTGCTGAGTAGTTCAGACTGCGAAATACGACATCAATATATTAATTTATATTTCTTTTACCACCAATTTACTATTCATAATGTTTTTTTCCTATTTTTTTAAAATATTTTTTTAGCATCTTTAATCATTAAAAATAATTAAAAAATATATAATTTCACTAATAGTCACTTTCTTCACCATTAAAAAAATTTTAAAAATTAAAAATTAAAAAAACAATAAAATAATGACAGATGAAATGTAAGCCTATTTTTATATATTCATATTTGTATATCTGTTTACTGGTTGGACCTGGATGACCACACCGGCCGATGCCAATTGCCACAGATATACAAGAGTCAACTGAAAGTCTTTGAATTTTTTTTTTTTTCCTTTTCGGATGGGAATCGGGATATTCCGGAGCCAAGGCGGAAAGGTGGAGGATATATAATGATTGCACTTCGAATAGTTTACTACCAGCAAAGTATATATGCTATCTGAAACTAAAACATATATTAATTAATGAAAAATGATATTTTGCTTATTAATTTGATAATTTATCTATTTTAAATTTTTAAAATGTTTTTTACTTAATAATTAAAAAATGATTATTAGTGTATTAATATATATAATTTTTAAAATATTTTAAAATAATAAAGAAAAAAGAATGAAAAAATAAAATAAAAGCACAAACTTTACCCTAGCGGTCCAGGCGGCATGCTTGCAGCATCCTTAATTAATTGGCGCCCTGTTAAGCGTACGGACGAGATTAATTATTCCAATTTCATTGCTGACAAAATGTTAACAACTCCTATATAAAAAATTATTATTTTTAATATTATTGAAAAAACAGAAGTTTTTAAAATTTAGGCCTACTTTATTTTGGAAAATAAAATAAAAAATTTTAAATTTTTCTTAAGTTCATCATTATATTTTTTAAGATTTTAATATAAAATATAATAATTTTTTTTTTAAAAATTTCAAAATCACTTTTTCAATTCTCAAAACAAAATTAATATTAAAAAAATATTTTATAATAATATTTTATTATTTTTTTAACTTTTATCTCATTTCATATCATTTCTAAAAATAAACTGGGCATATTTTGACATTTCGATTTAGAATATCAATTTCTAAATACTAATTATTTTTTTTGAGAAATCTTAAACACTAGTTAGAGCACTCTCATTGGCTTAGCCAAATGAGGTGTTTGGCTAAAATTCAAAGGATTTTAATAATAAAAAAAAAGGCTACATTGGATTAGTCAAGTTCAAAAATATTTAGTCAATGTGAATAGTAGTTCTCCAAAAATGGAAAATAAATAGTTGCTTAACTAAAAATTAAAATATTATTATTCTATCTAATAAAACATTAGACTACCTTGAATTCAAATTAAAATAACATTATTTTATTCAATAAAGGTGAAAGAATATTAATTTAATAATATTTTATTATTATATAGAAAATAAATAACTAATCTAATGTGCACCTTAAATTTAAATTGATTAGACAAATGTGAAATAGTAGGATATTTGCTAAAATTTGAAGATGAATTTACCTAAGCTAATGAAAGTACTCTTAGAGATACATGAATCCCTTCAAAATTTCTTACTGATTGAATTTAAATAAAAAGAAAAGGGAAGCTGCCACAATTATAATTGATCAAGAGTCGAAGAACAGAAAGAAAAGATGACAAACTCGAATCCAAACATACATAGAGAGAAGATATTTATTGTTTTTTTACTCAACTCCTAAAATAAAGCATGCCCAACCCAGAGGAAATGAACTTTAAAACAAAAATCCACTAATAATTAAGGCTTGATTTGTTTTTATAGATAAAATTAGATAAAAATTTAAAATTGAACAAAATATTATTATAATATATCTTTTTAATATTAATTTTATTTTAAGATTTGAAAAATTTATTTTATGATTTGAAAATTTTGAATTGTTTATTTTATTTTGTATGAAAATATGAAAAAGTAATAATAATAAGATGAGATAAAATAAAAGTATTTATAAAAACAAACTGAAATAGAAGAATATGGGCTAAATTATTACTTCCAATTATTCGGCAGAGCATTAAACTAGTGTTCATGGATCAAGAATCTGGGATGACAAATCAACTACTAAAATGATGGCATGCAACGAGAAGGAGAGGCAAATGAATGAATTGAGTTTGTAAAGAGTAAAATTAATTTTTATTTAATAAAAATGTTTTTTTTATAACAAACGAAATTTCCATTAATAATAAGAAGATAACAAACAATCATCAAGCCAAATGATCTGAGAAAGAAAGTTTGGATTGCAATCCTACCAAACACAAATATCATCAACTTGCTTGGTATAACGAGCTAAATAGTGCGCTATCCTATTTCCTTCCCTATGTGCATAAACAAAATTACAATCAAGAAAATGAGAAGAAAGTATTTATCAACCTAGATGCATTATACATCAACTTACTTATATGGTGACATCACAACAAAAAGCTTTAGTCGAAAGAAACACCAACACATTTTAAATGTCACAAAGAACTCTAAAATTTTAGTTCGATCTTCTCACAAAGTATTATAATGATTTTATATTAACAACACTTTACTCAGTCAATCGGACACCAACACCACTCTTCAATTACAAATCATCCAATTTGGCAGCCATTCACATAATTGCAAATTCTATTTTTCATGAACCAATGAAATATATCGAACTAGATTGTCCTCTAGTCCAAGACAAAAAAACCGATGAACAAGTCAAAAGAGCTCATGTGCCTTCGCAACTTCAACTTGCAAACCTACTAAGTAAACCTCTATATTCTACTACATTTACTCGACTTCTATCTGAGATGTGAGTAATCAATATTTATTCTCCATCATGATCATGCGAAGAGATATTGGAATTATCTCAAGCAGACTCTCAAGTTTTCCCTCCGAGTCCTTCAGACAAGTTGGTTACAGATGATTCGCCAACAAATTAGTGGAATATCTTTATGTTATTTGTATTCATTCATTTTAGTATTTTAGTATTTTATTCATTTGTTGTCTATATATATATATATAAACACATCCGAATACACTGAATATAAGATTACATTCTCCTTTTTGCCTCTGTAATAGCCTTCTCTGTTTTTCTGCAAACCACGTCCTCTGTGCCATCTCCATTACAAAGTATTAATGATCTAGTCTTCTAGAAGTACTACTACTGCTTGCAACTTTAATTAACTCCCGGCCTAGCTAGCTGGACGAGGAATATTTCTCACGACCTGGTCGTGCGCCAAGTAGTTAGTGTTTAGTTAGGTAGCTTTATGTCTCCCTTGTATATATGTTCACACTGAATATTCCTACAGGTCTTTGGGGATGGTAATTTAAAATTAAATCAACGAGCTAGTCAGCGCGCGGACTAATGTAGCCAGCCGAAGATACCAACATGGCCTTTGTGGAAACTTTTTAATAATCCGACCACCACAAACGACTAGTCCTAATTAAAGAAGATTGTAATCGGAACAACCTAATTTTAAATTAAAAGAAAAGTATTATATACATAAAGAGAACATAAATAAATAAATTTAAATTTATTTTATAATAAAAATAATTAATCTACAATCTTAATCTAATGTAATGCATCACGTGATTATATTAAATATAAATTTATTTTTAATTAATCTTTTTGTATTTAAAATATTTCTCTAAATTTAATATCTAACATGCATGTACATTTTGTTCTCCCAACGGCTGAAAAATAAACTTCTTACTCACATTGGGTTGTGCTAATCATGATCTGTCTTTCCCTTGATCAACGATTTATATATTTCCAGTCCCACTCGCTATTTATTTATTTTTTTAAAATTTGAAAAGTCCCACTCGCTATTTGGTCACTTCTTTCTCTCTCTATTGGCTCATGAGAGCTAAAACGACTTTTTTTTTTATAATTAAAATAGTTAATAATTAATCAAAGTCGACCTCTCAAACCAGTTGATATACATTGAAACGACTAGATTTGGAAACAAAGTATTTTCAAATATTTTTTATTATTTTTTTATTATTTTTCATCTAATTTTATTATTGTTCATTACTATTTTATTATTATTCAACATTTTATTATTATTTTTTATCTACTTTTTACTATTATTCACAAACGTTACTCAAAACAACAAAGAAATTGTTAATATCTCCCCTATCTATATATAACCAGTGTACCTTCAAATTTTGAGCACCCTTGTGCATATTTCTCTCCCTAAAAGTCGTGAGGCTTTTAATTAATCATTAATCTTCATCACCTTAGCTGAAAAACCAAGACGATTATGAAGGTATATTAGTGGAAATAGCTAGCTAGGAGTACGTGCTGCATGTGAGGAAAATCAGACCGATCGTAGATATATGTAGCTTTTTGCTAATATTAAGTTGCGTTGGTTAATTTTGCAGCAAACGGTGCTGATCAGGGTGTCCATGGATGGCCACAAGTGCTGCCTTTTTAGCAGGCTGGATGGACGGAAAGTCCGGACCAAAGCCTTGAAGATTGCTGTTAGCGTTTCAGGTACGCACGTAATGGATCAATACAACATTTATATATATATAAACCACCGCTGTTAAAAGAGTTAGTCTAACTACAATCTCCCCAATCGGAGACAGCTTACACAAGATTAGACAGTACTTATCTTTAATTTTTTTTTTTCCATTTAATGAAACATATCGTAAACGCAGTTTCGAATAGGAACTGCAAATAGAATTTTTCCTGATAATATATCATTTTATTAATACTGAAATTATGTATATTCCATATCTGTTTTTTATCGGTGTCCATATATATCATGTGATGTTCATCAGGGGTTGTATCAGCATCTTTAAAAGGGGATGAAAATGTTGGGAATTCGAGTCGGACAACAAACAATAAATATGAAGCCACGCAGCGAATGCAACAAAAAAAAATGAAACTAAAGACGCTAAACAATAATGGACACCAATATTTGAAGTGGTTCAGCTCAAACTGAGTCTACATCCACTGTTGGGTCGGTCTGAATCACTATAATAACAGAAGATGGAATACACTTCAGAGGTTACAAAACTCTCTCTCTTAAAAGGCTCTCAAACCCTTTATAAATGGCTCTCTGATCTACAAAATCAAACAAGAAGAAAAAGAGGAGACGGAAGCTGGTGTGTTCGTCTTCTCGCTCGAGCGAGGTCTTCTCGCTCGAGCAGAATCTTCTGTTCTCTCACAGCCCTCTGCTCCACTCTCTCTGTTCAAATGCAGCGCTAACCCTAATTTCTGGAAGCGATACAACCCTAGGGTTGATTCTCGCTCGAGCGGGAGGTCGAGCGAGAGTCGAGCGAAGTCTCTGCCTGGATCGAAAACTTTCTGTCTGATGTCTCGCTCGAGCGGCTGTCAAGCGAGAGTCGAGCGAAGTTACGGGTTGAAACTCCAAGTGCAATCTGATGTACTTTATTCAAGCCACATCTCAACAAATCTCCACCTTGGCTTGGATTGTCACAAGCCCCACAAAATTTTAAGACCCACAACACGAAATACGAAATACCCAACACGAAATACGAAGCCTATCTTTGAAGAACTCACTTTCCATACAAAAGTCTTCAATACCATAGACAACATCTGAAGATTCACTATATTCACACAAACGGCAATGCACCACAATACAGACTGCTTACTTGAACAAACGGCTTTTGAATACAAATGAAGACAACCAAATATTCTTCTGCCAAAGTAAAAACCAACAAAAGCCTGCATGAGCATACACAAAAGGTGGCTAAACTGCCCCCTCTATCTACCAACTATAGATCTACTCTCACTGTGCACCAATGCCAATAAACTATGAAGCTCTCTACAACTCCACTTTCTTGATATAACTCTCTCTCCTTTTCTGTGGAATAAAAGAAGAGAATGTTCATCAAATAGCAAGATGCGTTGTCCACACTGACAATCTGTAGACAAGCCTGGCAAACTAAAAGCAAACTGTAGACTCTGTCGCTCAAAACCCACATCGTTCCATTCAATTACTCCGTGGAGTGAAACAAAACTATATGGTATGAGTAACGCTCTACCTTATTGTTTGTAGATCATTTTTCTTCTCAAAAGTGTTTGAATACCAAACACATCACAAAGAAACAGATAGACAAAGCCAAACTTCTAATGATCATAAAACAAATATGAGTTTAATACAAAACAAGACTTTACACAAAATGTAACCTTATCAGAAATACTGCAAGAACCCTGATTCTATACTGCTTCCCAAGAATACAATGCAAACAAAAAACCAAGATTACTGTCTTCTGATCATACCAAGCAAAAGCTGTCGACTCATAAATGACCATCCTGTCTGGCGCACTCGCATGTGACACATGCGAATGATATCTAAATCTGGAGCATGTGAGGATATTCCACCTGTCACCACATTGCCCTCAAGGAAGAAGAGACTAACTGTCACCTTCTTCACTATCATCACTACTATAGGAACTTTCTTCTTCCTCCACATTTTCAATTGAGGACACTCATTTCTGTAATGACCCAACTTATGACAGTGGTAACACTTCACTTTTCTCTTGTTAGATCTAGAGTTACTGGAACTGAAACTACCTCTATTCTTCCCTGAACATCCTTCCCCGGATCTATCACCAGAAAAACATTTCTCAAAAAAACCCTCGACTTGATTGTTCATGCCTAAACCCCCGAATTTTGTTCTCAATTCCTTAGAATTCAAAACAGACTTGACATCTACTAAGGAGATTGTATCTCTACCATACAACATTGAGTTTACAAAATTATCAAAGGAAATAGGCAATGAACACAAAACAATTAAGACTTGATCTTCCTCATCAATCTTAATGTCTATGTTCCTCAGATCCATAATAATCTTATTAAATTCATCTAGATGTGCAGAAATAGAAGTACCTTCCTCCATTTTGAGAGTGTATAACTGTTGTTTCAAATACAACCGGTTAGTGAGAGATTTCTTCAAGTACAAGCTCTCCAGCTTGTTCCACAAACCAACCGCGGTCTCCTACTCTGCAACTTCCCTCAAAACTTCATCTGATAGTGACAGTAAAATAGTACTGTGAGCCAGTTCTTCCTCATTCCTTGACGATGCAGGAGACTTACCAGTTATTCCTTCTACAACTTTGAACAGATCCTGCTGACGCAATAAAGCCTTCATCTTCAAGCACCATAAACTATAACTGTTCTAACCGTCAAATTTCTCTACTCCAAAATTTACTGAGGCCATCCCTTCAGATCTTCACAGAGCTCAAGAACACTCTGATACCAGTTTGTTGGAAATTCGGGCTAGAAAATAAATAATAAATATGGAGCCACGCAGCGGATGCAACAAAGAGAAATGAAACTAAAGACGCAGAACAATAATGGACACCAAGATTTGAAGTGGTTCAGGTCAAACTGAATCTACATCCATTGTTGGGTCGGTCTGAGTCACTATAATAACAGAAGATGGAGTACACTTCAGAGGTTATAAAGCTCTCTCTCTCACAAGGCTCTCAAACCCTTTTACAAATGGCTCTCTGATCTACAAAATCAAACAAGAAGAAAAAGAGGAGACGGACGCTAGTGTGTTCGTCTTCTCGCTCGAGCGAGGTCTTCTTGCTCGAGCGGAATCTTCTGCTCTCTCACAGCCCTCTGCTCCGCTCTCTCCGTTCAAATGCAGCGATCCTTATATAGGCGGTATCTCGCTCGAGCGAGACCTTCTCGCTTAAGCGGAATACTATTCCAGACGGCGCTAACCCTAATTTCTGGAAGCTATGCAACCCTAGGATTGATTCTTGCTCGAGCGGGAGGTCGAGCGAGAGTCGAGCGAAATCTCTGCCTGGATCGAAAACTCTACGTCTGATGTCTCGCTCGAGCGGCTGTCAAGCGAGGGTCGAGCGAAGTTACGGGTTGAAACTCTAAGTGCAATCTGATGTGCTTTATTCAAGTCACATTTCAACAGAAAATGACCAAATAGAAGTAAAAGGGGATATGATTGATACAGTGGAACTTACAACGTTACTGAGGAAGAAAGTGGGACCTGCACACATAATTACTGTGGCCGAAGAGAAGAAAGTAGAGTGTGTTACCTGGTCTTATGGTCCTTCCTGCTACTCCAATCCAATCTGTGAGGTCAGGGATTGCCATGAGAGCTCTAACCCTTGCTCCATCATGTAACTCATGTAGGTTTATCAGTAGATCTAGACAGCAGTTGAGTACGTAATAAATTTCAACATATATGTATGGTTATAGTTTCTCTTTTCAAATGCTTTCCTGAGGTGAGTGATCAGCATGCATGCAGATGATCATGATCCAGAATTGAATCATCGCTTGTTATCAATAAAAATTGTTGGTTTGTTGAGTTTCTCGTTACCTCCTAAGATATCATTTTTTGAATCTTTATTTTGATGGTTTATAACTTTATGATATGAAGATGATGAAATTAGTTTGAATACTCCAACAAAACTAATCAATAACAACATGTGTCTGCCGATCGCGATAATTCTGTTTGTGGGGGCTTAACTTCATTAATGTACTGCAAGAGCACAAACAAATTAATGCTCTGATCGAAGGAATTAATTGAAGTCTGGCCTACAATACTTGTCAACAATAATTCCATATCAGAGCAGGTCGGCTAAATAAGTTCGGTGCATAAGATAAAATTTTTTATTGAGACATTTTCTTTTTTATTAAAATAAAATAAAATAAAATAATTTTAATTTTTACATTACATTTTTATTTAAAAACAATGTCTATCGTTCGCCAAATAAAATTATTAACTAAAATTTATTCTACATTTAAACTAATAACTAACTTAATCTTTACTAAAAAATCGAATTAGAAAAGATTTTATCGAACCTAACTAGTTTTATAAAACGTGCTCTCGAGTTTTAGGGATCGTTTGAGAATACAACTGTTTTTATATATTCTCACATATTTTTAAATTCAACTTTTTTTTTTCTCATTCAAAACCCAATGAAACATCTTAATTCAAATTATTTCACTACCATACTAAATATTTTGAGGTATTTTTAGTATCTAAAAGAGACTTAGAAGCAATCAAAATAACCATTATCAATAAAGTTCTATAAAAAAAAATGTACCATTATCTCTTCAAATGATCATACAAATTTTTTTTTTATGAATATTCAAAAATTAGATTTTGTTAGTTATAATTCTCACATTATATATTAAACTAATAATGATAAAAAATAAATGTATTCGTATCAAGAAAATACTTGAAATAATTAGTATATGAAATACTTTTAAAACTAATAATGACATATAATATCTATTTAATATTTTTTTTTCTTTTATTAGATTAATTAATTTTTTTTAATTGATTTTTTTTTAAATGATACTTTAAACTTTTTGAGAATGTGCCTTTTGCTACCAGGGGCCTTAGACTATTGCCTAATTTGCCTAAGATAAGAGCCGGCCCTGGATCAGAATCTCGCCACTACAACGTCTAACTGCAATAGCAAGAATTCAAATTCAAAAAACATTGAAGACTAGATACGATCATGTTCTGTTATTCAATTTAAATTCAAGTTTTGTATCACATTTAAATTCAAGTTTTGTATCTTATCCTCAACTACTTGTAACAGATCCTTATCTATAAATTTTGGAGATGAGAAAGAGAATTTGAAAATGAATCTAGACTTTGAGGTGTATGAAAATAATACTGTTTTTAAGTAGATATTTGCCCATACTCATTTAAGGTTTGTTAATGGGTTTCAAGCAAATCGTCTCTAAAATACAACAAAGTCTTTGAACTCCACAAATAGCAATTTTGGAGAGTTTCTAGAATTTTTATTGATAATGATAGAGAACATAAAAAATGAAGGATTTTTCGTGTCTTAATAAGTTTGACATAATACTATTTATAAAGTTCGAAAATGTATTTGTGAAAAATCACGTCATTTTTCAATTTAACCATTTCTTGCTCAAGCTGGATGTCGAGAAAGGATCAAGCGAGATCACTGCCTGATATCTCGTTCGAGCGACATGTCAAGCGAGTAACAATTACTACATAACACTTAGATTAAGACGCATTTCTTCTTCAAATGTTGTACTAATTCGAATCCCAACAGTTTCGCGCTCGAGCGATATATTAAGCGAAGCTCGAGAGAGATCATTTCCTGGACTCTCGCTCGAGTGACAGTCGAGCGAGAGCTCGGCCTGCATAAAACTCTCAATAATTTTTCACAAGTTTTCTTCCTTCAACTTTTAAATGTATATATTACAACGTATTCCAACACCTGCTCCTATTGTGTCTCATTCAGGTTGCAAATATTATATTTCCTTTTTAGATGCTTTCAGTCGTTACACTTGGCTATATCCAATCTCTGTGAAGAGTGATGTTTATAATATTTTCATTAAATTCCAAGCCTATGTTGAACATTACTTTAACTGCAAAATAAAATCATTTCAATCCGATTGGAGTGGTGAATACCATTATCTTCACAATTTTTTCAATCAAATTGGCATTAATCATCATATCTCATGTCTTTATACTCACCAACAAAATGGTCCAATTGAATGAAAGTATCATCACATCATTGAAACCGGTCTTACTTTATTATCTCATGCTTCTCTTCTTCAAAATTTCTGGGATGATGCCTTTAGCACCGCATGCTATTTAATAAATCGTATTCCCACCCATCACTTGCAAAATTCATCCCCATTTGAAATAACTCAATATTCAAACATAGGAATATCTAAATGATAATAATGTCGAACTAATATATCCAAAATAATTTCAACAAGCAATATAGATAATATATATATAAAGGCGATAAAATATCGGGATCTCACAACTATGAATAAACTCCACCAACTATATGATGATGAGGAAAGATCAAAAGGTATTCTTAAATGAGATAAAGACATTAACAGAAGTACGACATTGAAATATCGTCAAACTTAATTGCTTCTGTTCGAATGCTCAACATTTATTTTTGGTTTACGAATATCTAGAAAGTGGTAGTTTGGCAAGAATGTTAGAAACCGAAGAAGATGCTAAAGAATTGGAGTGGAGTAAGAGATTGAATATTGTCAAAGGTGAGACTTATGCCTTGTCTTACATGCATCATGATTGTCACCACCAATAATTTATTGGGATATCAAAAGTAACATCTTGTTGGATTCTCAATACGAGATCCATGTTTCAGATTTTGGCACTACTAAGATTTTGGAGCTAGATTCATCCAATTGGACTTCCCCTAGCTTGCAGGCACTATACAGATTTATAGCACCAAGTAATTTATTTTATTCTTGTTTTGTTCTAATTTTAACATCAAAGTCGTGCAAAAGAGTTCAACTTTTTCTTTTTTCTTTTTGGCAGAACTTGCTTATACAATTGTATGTGTGATTGTTGGGTGTATACGTAAAAAGGGTTACCAAAATGTATTTGTTAGATAATTAGGTTGAGGAAAAAAATAATTGGAAAATAATACTTTTAAGTAAAAATTAAATTATTAATTAATATATGGAGTGTATTTGTAAAATAAAAATAAAAATATATTATTAAAATATATAATATTATTTTATTATTTTGATTTTGGAATGGCTAGTCCAATGTGGATTAATTTCTTCAAAGATATGACTTAACCAAATTTCTTCAAAGATTAATTTCTCCAATGTGGATTAATATTAAATGCTATTTCGTGTTCTATGAGTACTTTCTATTCAAGGACAGGCCAGGTAGGAAGCCCCCAGTATTATTCTTTATAATGTAAACTTGTTAAAAAAGAAAAATTAATCCGGTCCCCAAAAGAAAGTTTAATTATTTATTATGATGACATTAGTAAACATCAACCATTGAGTTTTTTAAAAGAAAATTGATAAAAAAGAAAAGAAAGGAATTTTATCATGTTTAATTGCAGTGACATATCCCCTAACTATATGCACTTATAAAGTGTACTCTTGATTTTTTGGTAATATAACTTGATCTCGTGGTGGAAGAGAAGGAGATGTGCGGTGTGGTACTTGGGAGTATTTTTTGGATAAAATCATTGCTATCATGGTGGATTCAATGGTTTGCATTGTGCGGCATGTTTATAGAGAGGAAAATAAGGCTGCAGATTGGCTTGCAAAGAGTGGTGTTGTTGCTCTTAAAATGGCTTGGAATAATCTTAGGGAAGTTCCTCGGCAGATTATGGGTTTAATCCATTTGGATAAATTGGGTCTGCTATCTCTGCGTATCTGCTAGAGTTTTTGGTTTTTTAAATTCTGCTAGTTTGAGCTTCCTTTGTCATGCGTTGCAGCTGGCCGTTTAGTCATCAGTCCTCTGTGTTTTGCTCTTGTTGGTATTTGTAAGGCTCTTTTGTTCTGCCATTTGGCTTCCCTACTTGTATTCGGTAACAAACGAGAATATCGTTTGATGTTTTTTATGATTGATTTTATTAGGCTGGATTGAGTTGATGTTATCATGGTATGTTTTTTACCACAAATGAGGGTTATTAATAAAATTTTGAAGGTGATGCCCTCCTTCTTGCCCACCAAAAATAAATTGTACTGATCTTGTGCCTTTTCATCATCATGATAATATTTATTTAAATAATTACTTGTCTTGAAATCCTAAATTTATGAAAAAAGAAGAAGATAAACTTAATTATTTATATTATATTATTAACACTCATCTTCATGTATGGGTCATCATATATGATCTCTCTCACGAAGTGATCCAACACAAAAAATATTTGATTAAATATGTGAAGTATAGAATCAGGTTCAAATTAGAGATCGTTAATTAGTTTTATTCGAAGATCATGTGAATTAATCACCACTTATTTAAAAATTTTAAATTTTTAAAACAAGCTATGTTTCACAAACCAAAAAGATACAAGGGGAAGACCTCGATGATGACAATTAAGTGATAGACGTTGATGGTCGACAAATAAAGCCATAAACAGTAGGAAAGAACGTCGATGGTAAACAAATGAAGTCATTAACGGGAAGAAGATGTGATGAGAATCTAAAGACTTTTCAAATTTGAGTCACTGTTATAGAACTGGCCCATATGGCAGGGTGAGTAATATATACGGCGCTAATAAAGGCGGCCATTGCTTAATAATAACGAGTGAGATTTAAAATACTTTTCAAGCTTGATTCTGTTGCAAAAAAATCCTATAAGAACTAGCTAAACAAGGGAAAGCGATTGGTTGGGCACAGGATGGTAGTTATTATTCTGCCAAACCCAAAATGGAGAAGTTTTTGGACAGTGAAGACCTTAATTTCTATGTGTCCGGCTGTAACCTTGTAACCAAATTGGACGGTACTGCTTTTGCTCTTCCCTTTAAAAGTTACAGCATGTACGTAATAGTAAATATCTTACATATTGCAATTGTATCAAAATAGTTGTTTTTTTTCTAAATTTAGCATAAAGAAAAAAAAAAGAGAAAATAAGGAATTAATTCTAAAATATAAATATAAGGAATCGGATGCTTAATTAAAGGATATATACGGGATGATCAAGCAACACATGAATGGAAATAAATCCCTACGTTAAAGAAGAAATTGCCTTAATCCTTTTGGTTTAATTCTCCAATTGTCTTTCAATAAAATTCTCTGATTGGCTATAGTTAACTAAGAAATGATCATTAATTAATGCCTACGTCCTCAATCGTATAATATAATCCTTGCAGTACGTTTACCTTTCAAAATACTGATTATTACATTAATGAAATACGCAAAGAGTACAGTACTCATAGAATTTTTGATAATATAATCCTATGGAGTCTTATATTTTACTAGTACTAATGGACTATCGAGACCACACTGCAACGGTGAAACTAAGGTCTCCCCTTAGTTACAAATTAAGAGAAAAAGAAATAATATATGAACTTTATATAATTTAAGTTTATCCATAAGTTGTATTAATTATTAACCTTATAATTATCAAAGAATATTTGTATACTATATCACCCTCCCACTTTTATTTATTATTTATTAAGATCACATTAGTAAACATCAATGACCATTGATTTTTAATCATCATTTAAAATAAAGAATCAAGGGTTGGAGCTCTCATGGCAATCCCTGACCTCACAGATTGGATAGGAGTAGTAGAATTACACTACAACAAAACAGAGTTTTTGCGACGCTAAAAATTGCTGCAAAAAGTTCCTTTTTTCGCCGCAATCACTCATTCCCAGTGATTTGCATCTGCTGCCTTTTCGTCGTTATTAACAAGCTGCTTATAAGTTTATGTGGCGAATACGTAAAATTTCCGCAATTAAAGTTTCAATTGCAGCGAAAAAAATCGCTGCAAATAAGAAAAAAAACAATTAAGCTCCCCCATTCAGACAAAAATCGCGCGGAAAACTTTTTGTGACGAAATATTCTTTTTTAGGGCGAGTTTAAGTCGCCGTAAATAGTCGTTGGAAAAATTTTAAAAATATTACTGTAGTTTCACTATTAATTTGTTACAAAAATATGATAAATATATTTTTTTTATAAAATAAATCTAATATATTATATGAAGTCCTGTCAGTTTAAATATACATTTACTTTCGTAGGTAAATCTCTTTGACTAATAATTCTGGAAGGATTTTCTAGTACTCCCTGTGTTTCACATCTACAAATAAAATTGATCTATAGAACTAATTCCTCACAAAAACACAGCAAAAGAGGAGAGATCATAAGAACAGACTCAGAAGCCCCAAAAAGGGATCATTATATAATTAATGCTTTAACATAAAAAAAAAAACAGCAAAGGAAAAAGAGCCTTCATTCACATAATATTCATCATCAGAATAAGAACAATATCAGAATATTTTCTTTAACTCCCGGCCTCGTTTTTCACATATATTGAAAATAATGGAAGTTGGTCCAACTGACAAATTAATCTCCCATGAAGTACAGAACGTCCATTAATATAGAAGCTTTTGAGTACCCTATCTAGTACAGACCAAAGGCAACATCTCATCCAAAACAACCTTGTTATCAGGTCCACGTGCTTTTGGATAAACATAATTAAAAAAAAAAAAAACACACCCACACAAACTTTTTCTAAACCATGTCATATGCAGAAAACAGAACAGAAAATCCATGCCTTATTTCGCCATTAATGTAAATGAAAACATCATTCAGACGCTGCCTCAAAAACTTGAAAAGCTTCTCCGACACAACAATCACTTAGAAGTCACAATACGTCAAAAAAGGCTAATTGAGAGAAAGAAATTTCAAACTAACAAGCTAAACAGATTGAAGAACTACAACTCCGCGGAAAAAAATTATTACAATGACAACTTGTGGTTAAGCATAACAACTTGCATTAAATCATAATATACTACTACAAATCATAATAGTCAGCGACTCATGCATGTAGTTTTATATAATTACATTCATAATCAATATATATCTTTCCAGTTTTAAGGCCAAAATCACGATCAGTACAAGAATTGAACTTCAATAATTAAGATCAGCAAGTTCATATTCCCTCGAATGAAAAAGTTGGAAAAAGGAATACATACACGACATCAAACTGGCCGTAAGCTGCCCAAACTAAACCCTACATACTAGAACTCTCAATATGTTTATACCATAATTAAATAAAAAGCTCTAAGTTATTAGAACAGATTCAAAGCTAAAACAAAACTCTTACACTAAATTTGGCTGGGGCCAATGCAGTGGAGACAAGGTGCTGGAGGAGGTGATTTTATAAAACTAGTACATGCTACGGAATATCATCTTGAGCCTGTAGTGAAATAGAGGATTAGGAATGAAAAAATGTGGAGAATCGGAAATTTTCTATAAATCATCCTCAAATTAATAAAACTGAGTGTACATCAAATACCTTTTGGGGAATGCCCTGAAATGTAGAAACTCATGATTAAAGGAAGCCCACGAGTTGTAGCGGTGAGCTCGCCGCTGAGGGAAGGCGGAGGGAAGGCATGGGTATTCACCGCGAGGAAGGTTTTTTGGGTGTTTGGTTCGCGGGAGTCCTATCACTGTTTGGAGGGAAAAGTCGAAGGAATTGGAAGAAATACGGGACTTCGTTGACGGGAGACGTTAAATTTATTCTTTCCAGCGAAATATAATCGCTGAAAAAAGGCTAGGTTCCATTTAATTCAAAATTTAATTGAAAATCACCGCTGTTGGATACTTAAATCGCTGCTATAAGGGTCGTGGCTAATTTAATTGAAATTAACGCAGCGAAAGTGAAATCGCTGCTAATACCTTGATTTTGCAGCGATTTTCATTGCGGGGAATGTAAAATCGCCGGTAAACCAATATCTTGTAGTAGAAATTTTATTCGCAGTCCTAAATAGAAAATTGCATGTACAATTTATAAGGGCAAAAGCAAAAAAATAATACAATTTTAAAAATGTTATTATTATAATTTTTTTTAAAATATAGAGTTAAAATTTGAATTTAAACCCCTATTCCAATATCATATGAAACTTTTACTTCACACAAATTATGCTAAAAGCATATAAAATCACCATTATTCACGTACAATTTATCGAAAAATTGTGATTTAACCAAACCAAAAGATAGAAGGTGAAGACTTTGATACTGAATCACGTACAATCACCATTATTCACACGAATTAAATCGTTGAAATGAAAATGGAACATTTAGCAGTGACTTAAATCGTTGTAAAAGGCTCTTTTATAAAAACCCCGCTTTCCGTTTTCTATCCCCCCCACCCCCCGGCTCGAATGTTCCCCCACAACTCCCTTGCGCTTTCGAAAATCCCCCAAATCGCACATCGGTAAAGAGAGGTCGAAGTTCCTCCCTTTGGCTATCTGAAACTAAAACATATATTAATTAATGAAAAATGATATTTTGCTTATTAATTTGATAATTTATCTATTTTAAATTTTAAAAACGTTTTTTACTTAATAATTAAAAAATGATTATCAGTGTATTAATATATATATAATTTTAAAATATTTTAAAATAATAAAGAAAAAAGAATGAAAAAATAAAATAAAAGCACAAACTTTACCCTAGCGGTCCAGGCGGCATGCTTGCAGCTTCCTTAATTAATTGGCGCCCTGTTAAGCGTACGGACAAGATTAATTATTCCAATTTCATTGCTGACAAAATGTTAACAACTCCTATATAAAAAATTATTATTTTTAATATTATTGAAAAAACAGAAGTTTTTAAAATTTAGGCCTACTTTATTTTGGAAAATAAAATAAAAAATTTTAAATTTTTCTTAAGTTCATCATTATATTTTTTAAGATTTTCATATAAAATATAATAATTTTTTTTAAAATTTCAAAATCACTTTTTCAATTCTCAAAACAAAATTAATATTAAAAAAATATTTTATAATAATATTTTATTATTTTTTTAACTTTTATCTCATTTCATCTCATTTCTAAAAATAAACTGGGCATATTTTGACATTTCGATTTAGAATATCAATTTCTAAATACTAATTATTTTTTTTTGAGAAATCTTAAACACTAATTAGAGCACTCTCATTGGCTTAGCCAAATGAGGTGTTTGGCTAAAATTCAAAGGATTTTAATAATAAAAAAAAAGGCTACATTGGATTAGTCAAGTTCAAAAATATTTAGTCAATGTGAATAGTAGTTCTCCAAAAATGGAAAATAAATAGTTGCTTAACTAAAAATTAAAATATTATTATTCTATCTAATAAAACATTAGACTACCTTGAATTCAAATTAAAATAATATTATTTTATTCAATAAAGGTGAAAGAATATTAATTTATAATATTTTATTATTATATAGAAAATAAATAGCTAATCTAATGTGCACCTTAAATTTAAATTGATTAGACAAATGTGAAATAGTAGGATATTTGCTAAAATTTGAAGATGAATTTACCTAAGCTAATGAAAGTACTCTTAGAGATACATGAATCCCTTCAAAATTTCTTACTGATTGAATTTAAATAAAAAGAAAAGGGAAGCTGCCACAATTATAATTGATCAAGAGTCGAAGAACAGAAAGAAAAGATGACAAACTCGAATCCAAACATACATAGAGAGAAGATATTTATTGTTTTTTTACTCAACTCCTAAAATAAAGCATGCCCAACCCACACGAAATGAACTTTAAAACAAAAATCCACTAATAATTAAGGCTTGATTTGTTTTTATAGATAAAATTAGATAAAAATTTAAAATTGAACAAAATATTATTATAATATATCTTTTTAATATTAATTTTATTTTAAGTTTTGAAAAAGTTATTTTATGATTTGAAAATTTTGAATTGTTTATTTTATTTTGTATGAAAATATGAAAAAGTAATAATAATAAGATGAGATAAAATAAAAGTATTTATAAAAACAAACTGAATAGAAGAATATGGGCTAAATTATTACTTCCAATTATTCGGCAGAGCATTAAACTAGTGTTCATGGATCAAGAATCTGGGATGACAAATCAACTACTAAAATGATGGCATGCAACGAGAAGGAGAGGCAAATGAATGAATTGAGTTTGTAAAGAGTAAAATTAATTTTTATTTAATAAAAATGTTTTTTTTTATAACAAACGAAATTTCCATTAATAATAAGAAGATAACAAACAATCATCAAGCCAAATGATCTGAGAAAGAAAGTTTGGATTGCAATCCTACCAAACACAAATATCATCAACTTGCTTGGTATAACGAGCTAAATAGTGCGCTATCCTATTTCCTTCCCTATGTGCATAAACAAAATTACAATCAAGAAAATGAGAAGAAAGTATTTATCAACCTAGATGCATTATACATCAACTTACTTATATGGCGACATCACAACAAAAAGCTTTAGTCGAAAGAAACACCAACACATTTTAAATGTCACAAAGAACTCTCAAATTTTAGTTCTATCTTCTCACAAAGTATTATAATGATTTTATATTAACAACACTTTACTCAATTAATCGGACACCAACACCACTCTTCAATTACAAATCATCCAATTTGGCAGCCATTCACATAATTGCAAATTCCATTTTTCATGAACTAACGAAACATATCAAACTAGATTATCCTCTAGTCCAAGACAAAATAACCGATGAACAAGTCAAAAGAGCTCATGTGCCTTCGCAACTTCAACTTGCAAACTTACTAAGTAAACCTCTATACTCTACTACATTTACTTGACTTCTATCTGAAATGTGAGTAATCAATATTTATTCTCCATCATGATCATGCGAAGAGATATTGGAATTATCTCAAGCAGACTCTCAAGTTTTCCCTCCGAGTCCTTCAGACAAGTTGGTTACAGATGATTCGCCAACAAATTAGTGGAATATCTTTATGTTATTTGTATTCATTCATTTTAGTATTTTAGTATTTTATTCATTTGTTGTCTATATATATATATATATAAACACATCCGAATACACTGAATATAAGATTACATTCTCCTTTTTGCCTCTGTAATAGCCTTCTCTGTTTTTTCTGCAAACCACGTCCTCTGCGCCATCTCCATTACAAAGTATTAATGATCTAGTCTTCTAGAAGTACTACTACTACTTGCAACTTTAATTAACTCCCAGCCTAGCTAGCTGGCTGGACGAGGAATATTTCTCACGACTTGGTCGTGCGCCAAGTAGTTAGTGTTTAGTTAGGGTGGCTTTATGTCTCCCTTGTATATATGTTCACACTGAATATTCCTACAGGTCTTTCGGGATGGTAATTTAAAATTAAATCAACGAGCTAGTCAGCGCGCGGACTAATGTAGCCAGCCGAAGATACCAACATGGTCTTTGTGGAAACTAGGGCTGTTCAAAAAAGCCGTAATCCGACCTGACCCGATATTCCGCCCGATACCGACCCGATATTCCGACCCGTTTTCGGTTAAACGGTTAACGGGTATTACCCAATTACCCGCTTAAACCCTATTTCTCCTTTTAACTTTTCATTCGATTTTCATTCCCGTGACTTATTCTGTCTCTCTCTCTCTCCGACGATGGCCTAACCCATCTTAACTCGTTTAGACAAGATTCCGTCACCGGAGCTCGTCCTCGTCGACCCCAAGCCAGAAAAGCTCTGCAGCGAAATGCTCAACCTTCTTAGATGAAAGCAACTATGGGTTTTGGTTGCCGATTGGAGGTTTGGTGGTTTTGGTTTTGATTTAAATGAAATCGGATTTATTTTGGTTTTGATTTTAGTTTTGGTTTCAGTTTAAATGAAATTAGTTGTGGGTTTTGGTTGACGATTGGTGGTTTGGTGGTTTTGGTTTTGATTTAAATGAAATCGGATTGATTTTGATTTTGATTTTGGTTTTGGTTTTGGTTTCAGTTTAAATGAAATCCGTTGGGGGGTTTTGGTCGCCGATTGGTGGTTTGGATGTTTTGATTTTGGTTTAGTTTTAAATGAAATCAGATTGGTGTTGGTTTCGGTTTTAATGAAATCGGCTGTGGGTTTTGATCACCGACGATACAAACATCATCGTCTTTGTTACAGCAGTTGTTGTTGCAGTCACTGTGTGCAGGCGTGCGAAGGATATCGGAACATTATCGGGCTAACGAGTATCGGCCAAACGGAACTGATTGAAAGCGGGTCGAGTCGGAAAAACCCTTATCGAGTCGGGTCGGGTCGGATGAACAGCCTTAGTGGAAACTTTTTAATAATCCGACCACCACAAACGACTAGTCCTAATTACCGAAGATTGAAATCGGAACAACCTTTTAATTTAAAAGAAAAGTATTATATACATAAAGAGAACACACATAAATAAATTTAAATTTATTTTATAATAAAAATAATTAATCTACAATCTTAATCTAATGTAATGCATCACGTGATTATATTAAATATAAATTTATTTTTAATTAATCTTTTTGTATTTAAAATATTTCTCTAAATTTAATATCTAACATGCATGTACATTTTGTTCTCCCAACGGCTGAAAAATAAACTTCTTACTCACATTGGGTTGTGCTAATCATGATCTGTCTTTCCCTTGATCAACGATTTATATATTTCCAGTCCCACTCGCTATTTATTTATTTTTTTAAAATTTGAAAAGTCCCACTCGCTATTTGGTCACTTCTTTCTCTCTCTATTGGCTCATGAGAGCTAAAACGACTTTTTTTTTTATAATTAAAATAGTTAATAATTAATCAAAGTCGACCTCTCAAACCAGTTGATATACATTGAAAAGACTAGGTTTGGAAATAAAGTATTTTCAAATATTTTTTATTATTTTATTATTATTTTTCATCTAATTTTATTATTATTCATTACTTTATTATTATTATTCAACATTTTATTATTACTTTTTACTTAATTTTTACTATTATTCACAAATGTTTCTCAAAACAACAAAGAAATTGTTAATATCTCCCCTATCTATATATAACCAGTGTACCTTCAAATTTTGAGCACCCCAGTGCATATTTCTCTCCCTAAAAGTCGTGAGGCTTTTAATTACTCATTAATCTTCATCACCTTAGCTGAAAAACCAAGACGATTATGAAGGTATATTAGTGGAAATAGCTAGCTAGGAGTACGTGCTGCACGTGAGGAAAATCAGACCGATCGTAGATATATGTAGCTTTTTGCTAATATTAAGTTGCGTTGGTTAATTTTGCAGCAAACGGTGCTGATCAGGGTGTCCATGGATGGCCACAAGTGCTGCCTTTTTAGCAGGCTGGATGGACAGAAAGTCCGGACCAAAGCCTTGAAGATTGCTGTTAGCGTTTCAGGTACGCACGTAATGGATCAATACAACATTTATATATATATAAACCATCGCTGTTAAAAGAGTTAGTCTAACTACAATCTCCCCAATCGGAGACAGCTTACACAAGATTAGACAGTACTTATCTTTAATTTTTTTTTTTCCATTTAATGAAACACATCGTAAACGCAGTTTCGAATAGGAACTGCAAATAGAATTTTTCCTGATAATATATCATTTTATTAATACTGAAATTATGTATATTCCATATCTGTTTTTTATCGGTGTCCATATATATCATGTGATGTTCATCGGGGGTGGTATCAGCATCTTTAAAAGGGGATGAAAATGTTGGGAATTCGGGTCGGACAACAAACAATAAATATAAAGCCACGCAGCGGATGCAATAAAGAGAAATGAAACTAAAGACGCAGAACAATAATGGACGCCAAGATTTGAAGTAGTTCAGCTCAAACTGAGCCTACATCCACTGTTAGGTCGGTCTAAATCACTATAATAACAAAAGATAAAGTACACTTCAGAGGTTACAAAACTCTCTCTCTCTCACAAGGCTCTCAAACCCTTTACAAATGACTCTCTGATCTACAAAATCAAACAAGAAGAAAAAGAGGAGATGGACGCTAGTGTGTTCGTCTTCTCGATCTCGCTCGAGCGGAATCTTCTGCTCTCTCACAGCCCTCTGCTCCGCTCTCTCCGTTCAAATGCAGTGATCTTTATCTAGGCGGTATCTCACTCGAGCGAGACCTTCTCGCTCGAGCGGAATACTATTTCAGACGGCGCTAACCCTAATTTCTGAAAGCGATGCAACCCTAGGGTTGATTCTCGCTCGAGCGGGAGGTCGAGCGAGAGTCGAGTGAAGTCTCTGCCTGGATCAAAAACTCTCTGTCTGATGTCTCGCTCGAGCGGCTGTCTAGCGAGGGTCGAGCGAAGTTACGGATTGAAACTCCAAGTGCAATTTGATGTGCTTTATTCAAACCACATCTCAACAAATCTCCACTTTGGCTTGAATTGTCATAAGCCCCACAAAATTTTAAGACCCATAAATCATTCAATCACAGAAGGAATACCCAACACGAAATACGAAGCCTATCTTTGAAGAACTCACTTTCCACACAAAAGTCTTCAACACCATAGACAACATCTGAAGATTCACTATATTCATACAAATGGCAATGCACCACAATACAAACTGCTTACTTGAACAAACGGCTTTTGAATACAAATGAAGACAACCAAATATTCTTCTGCCAAAGTAAGAACCAACAAAAGCCTGCATGAGTATACACAAAAAGTGGCTAAACTGCCTCCTCTATCTACCAACTATAGATTTGCTCTCACTGTGCACCAATGCCAATAAACTATGAAACTCTCTGTAACTCCACCTTCTTGCTATAACTCTCTCTTCTTTCCTGTGGAATAAAAGAAGAGAATGTTCATCAAATAGCAAGATGCGTTGTCCGCTTTACTGACGATCTGTAGACAAGCCTGGCAAACTAAAAGCAAACTATAGACTCTGTCGCTCAAAGCCCACCCCATTCCATTTAATTATTCCGTAGCGTGAAACAAAACTGTATGGTCTGAGTAACGCTCTACCTTCTTGTTTGTAAATCATTTGTCTTTTCAAAAGTGTTTGAACACCAAACACATCACAAAGAAACAGATAGACAAAGCCAAAACTTCCAATGATCATAAAACAAATATGAGTTTAATACAAAACAAGACTTTACACAAGATGTATCCTGATCAGAAATACTGCAGGAACCCTGATTCTACACTGCTTCCCAACAATACAATGCAAACAAAAAACCAAGATTACTATCTTCTGATCACACCAAGCAAAAGCTGCCGACTCATAAATGACCATCCTGTCTGGCGCACTCGCATGTGACATATGCGAATAATATCTAAATCTGGAGCATGTGAGGATACTCCATCTGTCACCACATTGCCCTCAAGGAAGAAGAGACTAACTGTCACCTTCTTCACTGTCATCACTACTAGAGGAACTTTCCTCTTCCTCCACATTTTTCAATTGAGGACACGCACTTCTGTAATGACCCAACTTATGGCAGTGGTAACACTTCACTTTTCTCTTGTTAGATCTAGAGCTACTGGAACTACTGGAACTACCGATATTCTTCCCTGAACATCCTTCCCTGGATCTATCACCAGAGGAACATTTCACAAAAAAACCCTCGACTTGATTGTTCATGCCTAAACCCCAAATTTTGTTCTCAATTTCTTAGAATTCAAAGCAGACTTGACATCTACTAAGAAGATTGTATCTCTACCATACAACATTGAGTTTACAAAATTATCAAAGGAAATAAACAATGAATACAAAATAATTAAGGCTTGATCTTCCTCATCAATCTTAATGTCTATGTTCTTCAGATCCATAATAATCTTATTAAATTCATTTAGATGTGCAGAAATAGAAGTACCTTCCTCCATTTTGAGAGTGTATAACCGTTGTTTCAAATACAACTGGTTAGTGAGAGATTTTTTCAAGTACAAGCTCTCCAGCTTGTTCCACAGATCAACTGCGGTCTCTTCCTTTGCAACTTCCCTTAAAACTTCATCTGATAGTGATAGTAGAATAGTACTGTGAGCTAGTTCTTCCTTATTCCTTGACGATACAGGAGACTCACCAGTTACTCCTTATACAACCTTGGACAGACCCTGCTGACGCAACAAAACCTTCATCTTCAAGCACCATAAACTGAAACTATTCTGACCGTCAAATTTCTCTACTCCAAAATTTACTGAGGCCATCGTTTCAGATCTTCACAGAGCTCAAGAACGCTCTGATACCAATTTGTTGGGAATTCGGGCCGAAAAACAAACAATAAATATGGAGCCACGCAGCGGATGCAACAAAGATAAATGAAACTAAAGACGCAGAACAGTAATGGACACCAAGATTTGAAGTGGTTCAGGTCAAACTGAGTCTACATCCACTGTTGGGTCGGTCTGAATCACTATAATAACAGAAGATGGAGTATACTTCAGAGGTTACAAAACTCTCTCTCCCACAAGGCTCTCAAACCCTTTACAAATGGCTCTCTGATCTACAAAATCAAACAAGAAGAAAAAGAGGAGACGGACGTTGGTGTGTTCGTCTTCTTGCTCGAGCGAGGTCTTCTTGCTCAGGCGGAATCTTCTGCTCTATCACAGCCCTCTGCTCTGCTCTCTCCGTTCAAATGCAGCGATCCTTATATAGGCGGTATCTCGCTCGAGCGAGACCTTCTCGCTCGAGCGGAATACTATTCCATATGGCACTAACCCTAATTTCTGGAAGCGATGCAACCCTAGGATTGATTCTCGCTCGAGTGGTAAGTCGAGCGAGAGTCGAACGAAGTCTCTGCCTGGATCGAAAACTCTCTGTCTGATATCTCGCTCGAGCAACTGTCAAGCGAAGGTCGAGCGAAGTTACAAGTTGAAACTCCAAGTGCAATCTAATGTGCTTTATTCAAACCACATCTCAACAGAAAATGACCAAATAGAAGTAAAAGGGGATATGATTGCTACAGTGGAACTTACAACGTTACTGAGGAAGAAAGTGGGACCTGCACACATAATTACTGTGGTCGAAGAGAAGAAAGTAGAGTGCGTTACCTGGTCTTATGGTCCTTCCTGCTACTTCAATCCAATCTGTGAGGTCAGGGATTGCCATGAGAGCTCTAACCCTTGCTCCATCATGTAACTCATGTAGGTTTATCAGTAGATCTAGACAACAGTTGAGTACGTAATAAATTTCAACATATATGTATGGTTATAGTTTCTCTTTTCAAATGCTTTCCCGAGGTGAGTGATCAGCATGCATGCAGATGATCATGATCCAGAATTGAATCATCGCTTGTTATCAATAAAAATTGTTGGTTTGTTGAGTTTCTCATTACCTCCTAAGATATCATTTTTTGAATCTTTATTTTGATGGTTTATAACTTTATGATATGAAGATGATGAAATTAGTTTGAATACTCCAACAAAACTGATCAATAACAACATGTGTCTGCCGATCGCGATAATTCTGTTTGTGGGTGATTAACTTCATTAATGTACTGCAAGAGCACAAACAAATTAATGCTCTGATCGAAGGAATTAATTGAAATCTGGCCTACAATATTTGTCAACAATAATTCCATATCAGAGCAGGCCGGCTAAATAAGTTAGGTGCGTAAGATAAAATTTTTTATTGAAACATTTTCTTTTTTATTAAAATATAATAACATAAAATAATTTTAATTTTTACATTACATTTTTATTTTAAAAAAATGTCTATCGTTCGCCAAATAAAATTATTGATTAAAATTTATTCTACATTTAAACTAATAACTAACTTAATCTTTATTAAAAAATCGAATTAGAAAAGATTTTATCAAACCTAACTAGTTTTATAAAACGTGCTCTCGAGTTTTAGGAATCGTTTGAGAACACAACTGTTTTTATGTATTCTCACATATTTTTAAATTTAACTTTTTTTTTTCTCATTCAAAACCCAATGAAACATCTTAATTCAAATTATTTTACTACCATACTAGATATTTCGAGGTATTTTTAGTATCTAAAAGAGACTTAGAAGCAAGCAAAATAACCATTATCAATAAAGTTCTATAAAAAAATGGACCATTATCTCTTCAAATGATCATACAAATTTTTTTTATGAACATTCAAAAATTAGATTTTATTATTTATAATTCTCACATTATATATTAAACTAATAATGATAAAAAATAAATGTATTCGTATAAAGAAAATACTTGAAATAATTAGTATATGAAATACTTTTAAAACTAATAATGACATATAATATCTGTTTAATATTTTTTTTCTCTTATTAGATTAATTGATTTTTTTTAAATGATACTTTAAACTTTTTGAGAATGTGCCTTTTGCTACCAGGGGCCTTAGGCTATTGCCTAATTTGCCTAAGATAAGAGCCGGCCCTGGATCAGAATCTCGCCACTACAACGTCTAACTGCAATAGCAAGAATTCAAATTCAAAAGACATTGAAGACTAGATACGATCATGTTCTGTTATTCAATTTAAACTCAAGTTTTGTATCACATTTAAATTCAATTTTTGTATCTTATCCTCAACTACTTGTAACAGATCCTTATCTATAAATTTTGGGGATGAAAAAGAGAATCTGAAAATAAATCAAGACTTTGAGGCATATGAAAATAATACTGTTTTTAAGAAGATATTTGCCCATACTCATTTAAGGTTTGTTAATGGGTTTCAAGCAAATCGTCTCTAAAATACAACAAAGTCTTTGAACTCCACAAATAGCAATTTTGGAGAGTTTCTAGAGTTTTTATTGATAATGATAGAGAACATAAAAAATGAAGGATTTTTCGTGTCTTAATAAGTTTGACACAATACTATTTATAAAGTTCGAAAATGTATCTGTGAAAAATCACGTCATTTTTCAATTTAACCATTTCTTGCTCGAGCGGGGTGTCGAGAAAGGATCGAGTGAGATCACTGCCTAGGTCTTCTCTCGAACAACACGTCAAGCAATGATCGAGCGAGATCACTGCCTGATATCTCGTTCGAGCGACACCTCGAGCGAGTAACAATTACTGCATAACACTTCGATTAAAACGCATTTCTTCTTCAAATGTTGTACTAATTAGGATCCCAACAATTTCGCGCTCGAGTGATATATTGAGCGAAGTTTGAGAGAGATCATTGCCTGAACTCTCGCTTGAGCGATAAGTCAAGCAACAGTCGAGCGAGAGCTCAGCCTACATAAAACTCTAAATAATTTTTCACAAGTTTTCTTCCTTCAACTTTTAAATATATATATATTACAACATATTCCAACACCTGCTCCTATTGTGTCTCATTCAGGTTGCAAATATTATATTTCCTTTTTAGATGCTTTCAATCGTTACACTTGGCTATATCCAATCTCTGTGAAGAGTGATGTTTATAATATTTTCATTAAATTCCAAGCCTATGTTGAACGTTACTTTAACTGCAAAATAAAATCATTTCAATCCAATTGGAGTGGTGAATACCATTATCTTCACAAATTTTTCAATCAAATTGGCATTACTCATCATATCTCTTGTCTTTATACTCACCAACAAAATGGTCCAATTGAATGAAAGTATCATCACATCATTGAAACCGGTCTTGCTTTATTATCTCATGCTTCTCTTCTTCAAAATTTCTGGGATGATGCCTTTAGCACAGCACAGCATGCTATTTAATAAATCGTATTCTCACCCATCACTTGCAAAATTCATCCCCATTTGAAATAACTCAATATTCAAACATAGGAATATCTAAATGATAATAATATCAAACTAATATATCCAATATAATTTCAACAAGCAATATAGATAATATATATATATATATATAAAGGCGATAAAATATCGAAATCTCACAACTATGAAGAAACTCCACCGACTACATGATGATGAGGAAAGATCAAAAGGTATTCTTAAATGAGATAAAGACATTAACAGAAGTACGACATTGAAATATCGGCAAACTTCATTGCTTCTGTTCGAATGCTCAACATTTATTTTTGGTTTACGAATATCTAGAAAGGGGCAGTTTGGCAAGAATGTTGGAAACTGAAGAAGATGCTAAAGAATTGGAGTGGAGTAAGAGATTGAATATTGTCATAGGTGAGACTTATGCCTTGTCTTACATGCACCATGATTGTCACCACCAATAATTCATTGGGATATCAAAACTAACATCTTGTTGGATTCTCAATACGAGATCCATGTTTCAGATTTTGGCACAACTAAGATTTTGGAGCTAGATTCATCCAATTGGACTTCCCCTAGCTTGCAGGCACATACAGATTTATAGCACCAAGTAATTTATTTTATTCTTGTTTTGTTCTAATATTAACATCAAAGACGTGCAAAAGAGTTCAACTTTGTTCTTTTTTCTTTTTGGCAGAACTTGCTTATACAATTGTATGTGTGATTGTTGGGTGTATACGTAAAAAGGGTTACCAAAATGTATTTGTTAGATAATTAGGTTGAGGAAAAAAATAATTGGAAAATAATACTTTTAAGTAAAAATTAAATTATTAATTAATATATGGAGTGTATTTGTAAAATAAAAATAAAAATAAAATATTATTAAAATATATAATATTATTTTATTATTTTGATTTTGGAATGGCTAGTCCAATGTGGATTAATTTCTTCAAAGATTAATTTCTCCAATGTGGATTAATATTAAATGATATTTCGTGTCTATGAGTACTTTCTATTCAAGGACAGGCCAGGTAGGAAGCCCCCAGTATTATTCTTTATAATGTAAACTTGTTAAAAAAGAAAAAATAATCCGGTCCCCAAAAGAAAGTTTAATTATTTATTATGATGACAGTAAACATCAACCATTGAGTTTTTTAAAAGAAAATTGATAAAAAAGAAAAGAAAGGAATTTTATCATGTTTAATTGCAGTGACATATCCCCTAATTATATGCACTTATAAAGTGTACTCTTGATTTTTTGGTAATATAACTTGATCTCGTGGTGGAAGAGAAGGAGATGTGCGGTGTGGTACTTGGGAGTATTTTTTGGATAAAATCATTGCTATCATGGTGGATTCAATGGTTTGCATTGTGCGGCATGTTTATAGAGAGGAAAATAAGGCTGCAGATTGGCTTGCAAAGAGTGGTGTTGTTGCTCTTAAAATGGCTTGGAATAATCTTAGGGAAGTTCCTCGGCAGATTATGGGTTTAATCCATTTGGATAAATTGGGTCTGCTATCTCTGCGTATCTGCTAGAGTTTTTGGTTTTTTAAATTCTGCTAGTTTGAGCTTCCTTTGTCATGCGTTGCAGCTGGCCGTTTAGTCATCAGTCCTCTGTGTTTTGCTCTTGTTGGTATTTGTAAGGCTCTTTTGTTCTGCCATTTGGCTTCCCTACTTGTATTCGGTAACAAACGAGAATATCGTTTGATGTTTTTTATGATTGATTTTATTAGGCTGGATTGAGTTGATGTTATCATGGTATGTTTTTTACCACAAATGAGGGTTATTAATAAAATTTTGAAGGTGATGCCCTCCTTCTTGCCCACCAAAAATAAATTGTACTGATCTTGTGCCTTTTCATCATCATGATAATATTTATTTAAATAATTACTTGTCTTGAAATCCTAAATTTATGAAAAAAGAAGAAGATAAACTTAATTATTTATATTATATTATTAACACTCATCTTCATGTATGGGTCATCATATATGATCTCTCTCACGAAGTGATCCAACACAAAAAATATTTGATTAAATATGTGAAGTATAGAATCAGGTTCAAATTAGAGATCGTTAATTAGTTTTATTCGAAGATCATGTGAATTAATCACCACTTATTTAAAAATTTTAAATTTTTAAAACAAGCTATGTTTCACAAACCAAAAAGATACAAGGGGAAGACCTCGATGATGACAATTAAGTGATAGACGTTGATGGTCGACAAATAAAGCCATAAACAGTAGGAAAGAACGTCGATGGTAAACAAATGAAGTCATTAACGAGAAGAAGATGTGATGAGAATCTAAAGACTTTTCAAATTTGAGTCACTGTTATAGAACTGGCCCATACGGCAGGGTGAGTAATATATACGGCGCTAATAAAGGCCATTGCTTAATAATAACGAGTGAGATTTAAAATACTTTTCAAGCTTGGTTGGGCACAGGATGGTGGTTATTATTCTGCCAAACCCAAAATGGAGAAGTTTTTGGACAGAGAAGACCTTAATTTCTATGTGTCCGGCTGTAACCTTGTAACCAAATTGGACGGTACTGCTTTTGCTCTTCCCTTTAAAAGTTACAGCATGTACGTAATAGTAAATATCTTACACATTGCAATTGTATCAAAATAGTTGTTTTTTTTCTAAATTTAGCATAAAGAAAAAAAAAAGAGAAAATAAGGAATTAATTCTAAAATATAAATATAAGGAATCGGTTGCTTAATTAAAGGATATATACGGGATGATCAAGCAACACATGAATGGAAATAAATCCCTACGTTAGAGAAGAAATTGCCTTAATCCTTTTGGTTTAATTCTCCGACTGTCTTTCAATAAAATTCTCTGATTGGCTATAGTTAACTAAGAAATGATCATTAATTAATGCCTACGTCCTCAATCGTATAATATAATCCTTGCAGTACGTTTACCTTTCAAAATATTGATTGTTACATTAATGAAATACGCAAAGAGTACAGTACTCATAGAATTTTTGATAATATAATCCTATGGAGTCTTATATTTTACTAGTACTAATGGACTATCGAGACCACACTGCAACGGTGAAACTAAGGTCTCCCCTTAGTTACAAATTAAGAGAAAAAGAAATAATATATGAACTTCATATAATTTAAGTTTATCCATAAGTTGTATTAACTATTAACCTTATAATTATCAAAGAATATTTGTATACTATATCACCCTCCCACTTTTATTTATTATTTATTAAGATCACATTAGTAAACAACAACGACCATTGATTTTTAATCATCATATAAAATAAAGAATCAAGGGTTGGAGCTCTCATGGCAATCCCTGACCTCACAGATTGGATAGGAGTAGTAGGAACACTACAACAAAACAGGATTTTTGCGGCGCTAAAAATCGCTGCAAAAAGTTCCTTTTTTCGCCACAATCACTCATTCCCAGTATTTGCATCTGCTGCCTTTTCGTCGTTATTAACAAGCTGCTTATAAGTTTATGTGGCGAATACGTAAAATTGCCGCAATTAAAGTTTCAATTGCAGCGAAAAAAATTGCTGCAAATAAGAAAAAAAGCACAATTAAGCTCCCCCATTCAGACAAAAAATCGCGAGGAAAACTCTTTGTGACGAAATGTTCTTTTTTGCGGCGAGTTTAAGTCGCCGTAAATAGTGGTTTGAAAAATTTAAAAAAAAAAATTGCAGTTTTACTATTAATTTGTTACAAAAATATGATAAATATATTTTTATTATAAATAAATCTAATATATTATATGAAATCCTGTCAGTTTAAATATACATTTACTTTTGTAGATAAATCCCTTTGACTAATAATTCTGGAAGGATTTTCTAGTACTCCCTGTGTTTCACATCTACAAATAAAATTGATCTATAGAACTAATTCCTTCACAAAAACACAGCAAAAGAGGAGAGATCATGAGAACAGACTCAGAAGCCCAAAAAAGGGATCATTATATAATTAATGCTTTAACATAAAAAACAGCAAAGGAAAAAGAGCCTTCTTTCACATAATAATCATTCATCAGAATAAGAACAATATCAGAATATTTTCTTTAACTCCTGGCCTCGTTGTTCACATATATTAAAAATAATGGAAGTTGGTCCAACTGACAAATTAATCTCCTATGAAGTACAGAACGTCCATTAATATAGAAGCTTTTGAGTACCCTATCTAGTACAGACCAAAGGCAACATGTCATCCAAAACAACCTTGTTATCAGGTCCATGTGCTTTTGGATAAACATAATTTAAAAAAAAAAAAAAAAACACACCCACACACGCTTTTTCTAAACCATGTCACAGGCAGAAAACAGAACAGAAAATCCATGCCTTATTTCGCCATTAATGTAAATGAAAACATCATTCAGACGCTGCCTCAAAAACTTGAAAAGCTTCTCCGACACAACAATCACTTAGAAGTCACAATACGTCAAAAAAGGCTAATTGAGAGAAAGACAGAAATTTCAAACTAACAAGATAAACAGATTGAAGAACTACAACTCTGCGGAAAAGAAATTATTACAATAACAACTTGTGGTTAAGCATAACAACTTGCATTAAATCATAAGTTACTACTACAGATCATAATAGTCAGCGACTCATGCATGTAGTTTTATATAATTACATTCATAGTCAATATATATCTTTCCAGTTTTAAGGCCAAAATCATGATCAGTATAAGAATTGAACTTCAATAATTAAGTTCATATTCCCACGAATGAAAAAGTTGGAAAAAGGAAAAAATACACGACATCAAACTGGCCGTAAGCTGCCCAAACTAAACCCTAGACACTATCGAACTCTCAATATGTTTATACCGTAATTAAATAAAAAGCTCTAAGTTATTAGAACAGATTCAAAGCTAAAACAAAACTCTTACACTAAATTTGGCTGGGGCCAATGCAGTGGAGACAAGGTGCTGGAGGAGGTGATTTTATAAAACTAGTACATGCTACGGAATATCATCTTGAGCCTGTAGTGAAATAGAGGATTAGGAATGAAAAAATGTGGAGAATCGGAAATTTTCTATAAATCATCCTCAAATTAATAAAACTGAGTGTACATCAAATACCTTTTGGGGAATGCCCTGAAATGTAGAAACTCATGATTAAAGGAAGCCCACGAGTTGTAGCGGTGAGCTCGCCGCTGAGGGAAGGCGGAGGGAAGGCATGGGTATTCACCGCGAGGAAGGTTTTTTGGGTGTTTGGTTCGCGGGAGTCCTATCACTGTTTGGAGGGAAAAGTCGAAGGAATTGGAAGAAATAAGGGACTTCGTTGACGGGAGACGTTAAATTTATGCTTTCCAGCGAAATATAATCGCTGAAAAAAGGCTATGTTCCATTTAATTCAAAATTTAATTGAAAATCACCGCTGTCGGATACTTAAATCGCTGCTATAAGGGTCGTGGCTAATTTAATTGAAATTAACGCAGCGAAAGTGAAATCGCTGCTAATACCTTGATTTTGCAGCGATTTTCCTTGCGGGGAATGTAAAATCGCCGGTAAACCAATATCTTGTAGTAGAAATTTTATTCGCAGTCCTAAATAGAAAATTGCATGTACAATTTATGAGGGCAAAAACAAAAAAATAATACAATTTTAAAAATGTTATTATTATAATTTTTTTAAAAATATAGAGTTAAAATTTGAATTTAAACCCCTATTCCAATATCATATGAAACTTTTACTTCACACAAATTATGCTAAAAGCATATAAAATCACCATTATTCACGTACAATTTATCGAAAAAATGTGATTTAACCAAACCAAAAGATAGAAGGTGAAGACTTTGATACTGAATCACGTACAATCACCATTATTCACACGAATTAAATCGTTGAAATGAAAATGGAACATTTAGCAGTGACTTAAATCGTTGTAAAAGGCTCTTTTATAAAAACCCCGCGTTCCGTTTTCTATCCCCCCCCTCCCCCCGGCTCGAACGTTCCCCCACAACTCCCTTGCGCTTTCGAAAACCCCCCAAATCGCACATCGATGAAGAGAGGTCGAAGTTCCTCCCTTTGGCTTTCGAAAACCTCTCGAATCGCACAGTTCGCTTCGAGCTTTGACGTTTGAGTTCTTCGGCCATCTCATTTCCAGCCTCAACGCATATATATATATATATATATATATATATAATCCTCCAAATCCAATTGAAATTCATCCATATTGTTGTTTTGGATATGTAGATGTGTGGGGCCATCAAATCTTTCAGAGCTGAAAACATGCAGTACAATTGCTTTGTTTTCAAATCAGAATCTTAATCTTGTATGCAAATTGTTATCTTTGTCAGATGATTATAACCTAACCACTCTTACATCTCTTCAATTTTTTGTAATGGAAATGTATTCATAATGCTGGATTTGGTTTTCATGATTAGGGAATTTAGAGAGAACCAACCACCATTAAACATATATAATAAACTAATACTACTATATTGTGCTTTATGAACTATACTCTATCATCATAAATTTAAATCATTATTATTTTCTCATATTATCCCATAATATGATATTAAATTATTAACAAACTATTTGTAAAGATTTACCTAACTTGTTTATTGCATTAATTAGTAGAATATGAAAAATGAATATGAGACCTTAATAGCAAATCTTTTATAGGAGGGGTCATCTTTGTCATACCAATAACATTGACATGCATGCCTTGAGAGCTCCTAGGATAGATCCCAAAACCTTAGGATACTCCTCTCCCAGATACTTGTACAGTACAACACCAAGGTGGAGGTAAGGTTTCACGTTCTGCCCAAGGGCATTCACAACGGCACCAAAACCATTAAGCATCACGTTGGCTTCATCATTGGTCTGCTCTTGGAAAGCGTAAAGGGTTCCATCAATCAGAAGTTCCTCCAACCGAGCATCGATATCAGATGCACCCAAGTTGGCAACTACCTTCTCAATGGTCTCCATAACCATTCTTCTGTAAGGCTCACTCTCATCTTTAAGATCCTCCACAATTGTCCCTATTATACTGGCAGCACCGACCTTGTTTGCTATCTCCATGGTAGTATCCACGACCTGCCTATAGTTTCTTCTATCCAAAGCCATCCTCCTGACTTAGAAATTTGATGAAGAACTCCGGAAGCATGTATACGTTGCGAATGTAATAATCACCCTCCACACCCTCCGTACTCACACACTGCTTCACCACCTTCAGATCATTATACTATAGGAAAAAATGAACTCAAAGATATAGGAAATGCATTGTCCATGAGAGTCACAAATCAAATTACAATCAAAACCATAAAACACGATGATGAAAGACACATGCATCCAAAGTACTACTGTAACTCGATGGAACGATGCAACTAAACAAGGCAAATCTCCAACAGCTAAAAATATTCATTTAACCAAAAATGACCAAAAATGATCAAACTTATCGCTGCTCTTTGTTGAAGAAATGAATGAACAAATTTAAGTTTACGCTGGCTTAATTAACTCAAGCATGTTTAGAGCAGATAATTCTCAGAACAACAAACCTGCAACTGGTTGAATGGGCTACTCTTTGGATGTGCTTGAACCAGTTTCATTTGATGATCTAGGTTGTTCTTTTAGCTTTGAACATAAACTGAAAGTGGCGAATGCCCAAAGCATACACAATAGAATCATAGACTTGCAAACACACAGCCGATCGTAGGGATTACTTCCCTGATTGGAGCTGATGTAATTGGAGATACGTTAATTTCTTAATTATGCCTAATTAAGAAATATCCTTATGAGGTCCTTATGACAGAAATGACCCAATATATATGATCCACTATGACGTCCCACAATTTACATATCTCCATTTACATCAGCTTTGGTAAATGGCGAAATATTAACAAAAACATGCAATTTAGCCCAAAGTAATAACTTGCCTTGGTCCCCCGATGCAATTTATTTTTTATATGGGGTTGAATATTGATTTATTTCGGTCTAGTCCAGTCCGGTCCGGTCTAGGGGGATGAACTCCCTAGACTGGGACCGGACCGGAATTTTTTGGTCCATATATTTTTTGGACCGGACCGGACTCCAAATTTTTCAGTCCGGTCCCGGTCCGGGACAACCGGTCCGGTCCGGTCCGTCAATCCGGTTCGATCTTTTTACAGCCCTAATGGTATCGACCAGAAATTGACCAACGTCTATTCGATCCCCAAAATGGCCTCATCTTCTTTCTCATCCACATCTACACTCACCAACCGGCCTGTTACTCCCTCCTTTGTCACCCCTCATCCATACATCACAATCAAACTCACAAGGAACAATTATCTTCTTTGGAAAGCACAACTCTTCCACAACTCAAATAACTGAACCACTTACTCTTATTTACAATAATGTATGAGGCCCTGCTCCTATTGTGTCTCGTCCAGGTTGCAATTATTATGTTTTCTTTTTAGATGCTTTTAGTCGTTACACTTGGCCATATCCAATCTCTGTGAAAAGAGATGTTTATAATGTTTTCATTAAATTCCAAGCCTATGTTGAACGTTACTTTAACTGCAAAATAAAATTTATTCAATCCGATTGAGGTGGTAATTACCACTCTCTTCACAAATTTTTTATAACATCTGGCTCTAGCAACACATTTTTTTTTTAAATGTTTTATTTAATTATTTATTTATTTAAGTAAAAACTCCTTTTTGATATTCAAAGATTTATTTTAAAATTGACCACGAGTATAAAATTGTTGTTTTTGTAAATTTTGTCTTTTCTTATTCGATTTGATGATTATTAAAAATCTTTTACGGGTCGAGAAATTCTTTTAGACAAATTGATTTTATTATTATTATTATTATTATTATTATCATCATCATCTTCCTACACGAGGATCAAGCTTATCTTTTTATTTATTTTAATAATTTTGTTAGCTATTTCAAATGGCTAGATTACGATTATAGGGTCATTTCTTTTATTAAAATTCTAAAATCTATGTTTTAATGAATTTATTTATGCATATATATATTTAGATATATATTGATATTGCAACTTGTATCTGTCCCTAAGGTTTAATTCCTATATATAGGTATGTTTTGCCCCACGCACGTTCCCATCCCCACGTTTTTCATGGTAACTATGCGTAGAAGAGATATATTTTCATAATTGTATTTTCTTCTTCTCTTCCTTTATTTTCTCTAGGATTTGCAGTTCCTATATATAGTTATAACTCCTATGCCCGAAAGTCTCTCCTCCATCTCCAGGGTTCTATATTTTGAATCGCCTATATAAACAATTCACACACAGCCGCCTCCTGATCAAACTTAGGGTTACCGTCGACCCTTCTGTGCCGCCAAAGTCTGTGCCTCCACGCCCAGGAACGCCCAGCAATCGGCAACAACTTTTTGGTTGTTTCATATTTGCTGCCAAGCACAACTCTCATGCACCACGTCACAGTCAATCGGTACCACCACCTAACACCCATTCCCAGCCACCGTGAATCCACCATGGATAGCACCACCGTGAGCCTCGTGTTTTTCAGTTTAGACCCAAAGAAAACCACCCATGTTTTACTTCACCAAAACAGAGCACATAGGCCATTCATGAGCTGTCCCCACACGAGTGTCTCGGGCAATAGCCATTGTGTAAGTCCAGTGCCGCCATGTACCCACCATCCGGCAGTCTCTATCTCCGACGACAGTTACTTCAGTCACTGGCTCGTTGCCCCCTCGTTGCACCACGGTATTCATCCATCTTGTGTTCGCCGACATATATAACCTCTGCCACTTCCCAGCAAGGCGTACCGGCTCTTCTCTTGGTGAGTATGAACACCCCTGCTGCATGGTTTAATGTGAAAGTTTCAAACTTTCATTGTTCCTTTACGTTTTCGTGTGTCACCTAGGACCCATGCACCGAATGTTCTATTTACTAAGAATATCCTGCCTTTTAATTGGGTTTTATTTTAAGTCTAATTTATTTTTTTGTGAAGGTTTTATTTTAAATAAATAAAGGTATGAATTTCATAACAATAAATATTTTTAAGGTATGAATTTTAGAGGTGCATAGCAAGCACACAATTTACTTTTTGAAACCTTTAACAGTGACTTTTGAGTCTTATTTTCGAGTTAGCAAAAGTTATAATTTTCCACTTTAAAAGATTTTAATATAAATAAGTTATTTATCTCTTTGCTTTTATTTATTAAATTTTGGTCGTGTGTAGCTGTTATCTATTTTATATTTTATTTTAGAAAAAGTGTTTTCAATGAAAGGTGTGTCGATTTCGCTTTTCTTCTTTTAATACCTCAGTCAGAAATTAAACGGATGTTGAGGATTTTGGAGATTGATGATATTTTTTAAGGATGAAGAATTTTAGGTTCTTGAGGAATTAACAATAGGTTATTTTAGCATATTAGGCTTAAATATTGAAGTATGTGTTCGATTGAAAATTGACAAAAAGTTACGTGACTAATAGATAACAAGTATCGTGGATCGAAATTATTGAGGATATTTTTGAAAAGCTAAAGAGTCCAAGTAAGCGGAGTTCGTATGCTCGGTTTTATACTAAAAGAGGACTGAGGTTGACTTTTTGAAAATTTGTGCTTTTGTTAGTTATGAAATGAAAACTTGAGAAAAACCAATCTTAGTCAATTATTTGCATTATTCATGAAACTTATATAAAAGAAAGAAAAACATTTTTGTCATGTATTGTGTAGACATGAGCCTGCTTTTTGTCATGTTATTTCTGAAATATGAAAAAAAACGTTTGTGTCTATTTGATAAAAATTATGCTTTGATTGTGTTGACTATGTTTTATTTATATAAACTTTTTTCTTAAAACAGTTTGGAACTATGTGTCTTTAATAACTCTGAAAACTTTTGGCATAGTATTCTGGTTGGTATTAGACTCTATCTCTACTTTGCTCTACTCTGCTCTGTCTCTGTTCTATTTGGATTGATACCAATTTCTTGTCTTTGAGTGCACCCACTTTGAAAACAAAGTGGTTTATTGTGAGCTTTCCTGTATGCACACTCGGAGCTCCGAGAACATATAAGGGAAAGTTTCACCTCTGTCTCTACCTGATTTGGCCACCAGGATTAGTACAACCCTACCACAAGAGTTAAACATAGTCTTTACTTTGTGTGATGCTCTGTTTGATATAGTGATGGTGCTCAGATTTATTATGCCAAAGTACTTAATGCATAAATATATTTTGTTCCGTACTTTATTATTTGGTAAATGCTCATGTTTACATGCTTGTATAAGTTCTTCGCTTACTGAGTTGTGGTTAAACTCACCACTTATCTCTGAATATTTTTCAGATGAGTTTGGATATTTCAGCCAATGATTGGATTATGAAGTATTAGGTGAGATGATTCAAGAATGGTTGATTAAGTATAAAAAATTTATATGAACATTGATAAGGTTTAGTAAAAAAAAATATTATTGTATTCTGGTGAGTTAGCATTGTTTTTGGTATTGATGATATTGAGGAAATGAGTTTTGAGACCAAACTCTATATGATATTTGGAAATTTGGAGTATTTAATTATGGTGTTAAATGCGAGTGTTGTGATAGATAGTAACTCTTAGACTCCTACGAGACCGGGACGTTACATTTTTCAATCAAATTGGCATTAATCATTGTATCTCATGTCCTTATACTCACCAACAAAATGGTGCAATTAAACGAAAGCATCATTGCATCGTTGAAACCGGTCTTACTTTATTATCTCATGCTTCTCTTCCTCAAAATTTTTTGGATGATGCCTTTAGCACGACATGTTTTTTAATAAATTGTATGCCCACCCATCACTTGCAAAATTCATCCCTATATGAAACTCTTTTTCACCATCCTCCAGATTACTCTCTTTTAAAGATTTTTGGTTGTGCTTGTTGGCCAGATTTGCGTCTATAACTCAAATTAATTCGAACCTCATTCTCTTTGGTGTGTTTTCTTAGTATATGGTTCTCACCACAAAGGTTACAAAAGTTTAAATTTAACCACTGGTATAACTTATATTTCAAGAGATGTCATACTTAAGGAACACGTTTTTCCCTTTGAAAACACACATTCCTCAAATTCCTCTGATCACCCTCAGAGTCAAAACTCCTCTTATTTTGTCAAGTCCATTATTACTTATGCCTGTGACAAACCCCTTCCCTGGACCTTGGCTACCCACCTCACCAACACCTTAAACACCTCACCAACTTCTTCCATACCCTCACCTCTCACCCAGATTGACCCTTCGCTCAAAATTCTTCCACACCAAATCCTATTGACCCTCATATTCCCACTTCTGATCTCATGAAAACATGCTCCAAAAATAATATTACAAAACCTAAGACTCACACAGATGACACCATAAAATATCCCATTCCCCATGCCTTATTTGTTGCCACCACAAATTTACCATCTGAACCCGCCTGCTATACTTCAGCTGTCAAAGACCCATTATGGCGCCAAGCCATGAACTTTGAATTTAATGCCTTACTCAAAAACCAAACCTTGACCCTTGTCCTTCCATCTCGAGCCCCTAATATTGTTGGACGTAAATGAGTATTTTGCATTAAGCGAAAAGCAGATGGCTCTATTGAGCGGTTAAAACTCGCTTAGTCGTCAAAAGGTTCCATCAACTACCTTGCACTGATTATGGCGACACTTACATCCCTGTGGTCAAACCGACTATCGTTTGCCTTATTCTTTCATTAGCCATCTCACTTGGCCGGCCTCTTCATCAACTTGATATAAAAAAATGTCGTTCTTCATGGGAAATTATCAGAGGATGTTTATGTGACTCAACCACTAGGTTTTCAGCACTCTCAATTTCCAAACCATCTTTGCAAACTTCAAAAAGCCTTGTATGGGCTTAAACAAGCCCCACGGGCTTAGTTTTCACACTTTAGCAACAAGCTTTTGGCTTCAAAAGTACTCGGTCTAATTCATCTCCTTTTGTGTATAATTCAAATGGAACTGTTATCTACATTCTCATCTACGTAGATGATATCATCACTACAAGTTCCAAACAAGTTGCTATTGATGATCTTCTATCTTTTTTAAAGAATGATTTTGTTGTTAAGAACCTTGGTAGCTTAAGCTTTTTTCTTAGCATTGAGGCTATTCAAACACCATCAAGTCTTCATCTATCTCAACAAAGATACATTGTAGACATTCTTAAGCGCACCAACATGCTGGAAGCAAAGCCTGTTAGCTCTCCCATGGCATCTACAAATGATCTTTCTGCTTTCATTGAAAAGCCCTTTACTGATCAGACCTTGTACCGCAACACACTTGGTGCACTTCAATACTTGCGCATAACACATCCAGACATTGCCTTCTCAATCAACAATCTCTCTCAATTTCTTCAAAATCCTACAAGTCTCCATTAGCAAGTTGTTAAAAGACTCCTAAGATACCTTAACCATGCCATCACACTTGGTCTTCATATTAAGCCTTCCAAAAATCAAAATCACCTTCTACAAGCGTACTTTGATGTGGAATGAGCTGGGAACAAAGATGATCGGTGGTCCACAAGAGATCTTTGTGTCTTTCTTGGTGATAATCTCATTTTTTGGAGCTGCAAAAAACAAGCTACAATAGCTTGTTCAAGCACTAAAGCTGAGTACAAAATGCTTGCCGACACAGATGTTGAAATTTCATGCATTTCCACTCTCCTAACAGAAATTGGTTTACAATGTTCTTAGGCTCCGACTCTATGGTACGATAACATCGGCGCCACTTGTCTCTCTCCTCTAATCCCATCTTTCATGTCAGAACAAAACACATTGAAATTGAGTTTCATTTTGTCCGTGACATGATTGCTCGTGGCTTTCTCAACATTAAGTTTATTTACAGCAAAGACCAGCTAGTTGACATCCTAACGAAACCACTCATGTCTTCCTCACGTTTCCTCTCTTAAGGGACAAGCTCCTTCAACCACTCATTTTCAAATTTTAAAATATAAATAATATTAAAACCATTTTTAAGCAAGTTTTTAACTTTATAATATTTTTATTTATTTTTTCTCACTTATCAAAATCTAATAAAATATCTTTATAAACTCAAGTAATTTCATCACTATTCACAAACTATTCCCATATTATTCATAGGTATTTTAAAATATTTTTAATATCCAAACAAACTCTAAGAGAAGTCACGTCACATCCATAAAGAGGTTCTACAAAATAAATCTATAAATTATACAGCTTCATATAATATGTTAAATTTTAACACAGCATATCACTAGCTAATTGATACATTGTGTTTAAATAATTGTTTATTTAAATATCGATGCATAAAATAATTTATAATGTGTTAGCTGACCAGGTGATCAGCTCCGAGTGAACGAGAGGTCATGGATCATCGTAGAAAACGCAAAAAAGCATGAAGACAAAATATAGACCGCTGGACATGTAAAGTCTCCGAAGAGAAAGAGACTATAAATGGCAGCATATCTCAAACAGCCGAGTACCTCAAAACAAGAAGAAATACTAGGTATCTCTCCCCTTCCAAAAGCCACCTTTTTTATAAGTACCTTTCTCTGATCCTAAAAGAACGTGATCAGGATTGATCTGGTTCCTATACTAGCTCAATACTCATCGTCGATCTTAGCTGAAAAACCAACACAATCATGATGAAGGTATCGGAATCGATTCATCATTCATAGCAAAAAAATTCAGTACTACTGCGTATATATATATATATATATATATATATAGTTTTTTGCTGGTTGAAATTAAGTTGATTTGGCTTTCTTTTTTTTTTTTTTTTAACCTCAGCAAACGGTGGTGATCAAGGTGTCCATGGATGGCCACAAGTGCCTTTTTGGTGAGCTGGATGGACAAAAAGTCCGCTCCAAAGCCTTGAAGATTGCAGTCAGCATGCCAGGTAAAGAAAATACAACAGTTTTATTTGGGTCGATAAGATATTAAATTAATTTATTAATACTGAAAATTACAATATATTTTTCAAATTTTCAGGGGTGGTATCGGCATCTTTAAAAGGAGACCAAAAGGACCAAATAGAAGTAAAAGGAGATATGATTGATACAGTGAAACTTACAAAATTACTGAGGAAGAAAGTGGGGCATGCAGACATAATTACCGTGGCGGCAGAGGAGAAGAAAGCGGAGAAGAAAGAAGAAGCGAAAGTAGAATACTTGTCGTGGCCTTATAACTATATTCCTTCCTACTACTCCTATCCATGCTATGCGCCCTCAGGGACTACATGTCATTGTTCTAAGTAGAGACACAAGCGAGCTAGCAGTGGAGAAAGTTCAACATGTTCATGATCATCAGTATTTTTCTTTTGATCTTTTCTTGAAATGCTTTAATTCCCGAGGCGTGCGATGCCATTGATCTGTTATCATGATTACGTTCTATATTTAAATCAATGGTGTACGTTCAGTTTCTCATGACCTCTAAGATATCATTTTTGGAACCTTTTCTTCTGATCATACTTCGTACTCTTAAATGTGAATTATTATCGATCTACGTAGTACTGCTCGTTTGTGGATGATTAATTAGTGATTATAATTAACTTCAATGATGCAGTACCAGGTCTACAAGATCACGAACGAGTTAATGCTCTGCTTAAGGGAATTGATTAATTAGTCTGGTTCTGGTTTGCAATTAAAAGTAAAATTACGAAACAGCAATTTAATTACAACCCAACTCGATCTCTACAACCGAAAAGCGCAATGCATGTTTGAAATTGTTACCTATAAATATATATATATATATATATATATATATAAAGTGACTATCTAACAAAAAAATCTTGTTTTAACGGAAAATTTTATTTTTTTGTTAAAGTTAACACTTTCCATCCATTTTTATTAAAATAAATATTGCATTTAATAAAAAATATTATTTTAAATACAATCTATTAATTTTATTAATCACCAAAATAATATTCTTGACATTAAATTTAATTACACCACTTCAATTTTTTATAACGATAGACTTTTCATTTAAAACTTTTTTTATGTAAAATAAATATAGAATAATAATAATAATATAGAATGACATAATAATAGTATAGAATACACTACAAGATTTTCGGGTTTTAGCCACGAGCGGTAGTTGTGGCGAAAAATAGCATTTTCGTGGCTAAAAACTTTTTCCCACCAATTCATCTCGTGGGACGTCCGTGGCATATAATTCGCGGTAAAAGAGCATTTTGCCACGGACCATACAATTCCGTGGCAAATAGTTATTTTTCCCCACGGCATTTGTTGTGGTAATAGCCAATTTTACTCGCAGGAATAAAATTTAAAAATGCAATAACCCTATGGCTATTATTCTTTTGCTACAAAATCTTGTCGTGGCTAATAAGTTTGCACTATGAAACAATCGTACTAAAAAAAAGTTTGCCACCAGACTATCTCTTTTCAACTTGTAACTAATATTCTTTTACCACCAAATCTAATCGCATGCCCTTCTATACGCCCACAGAGAAATTTCATGGCAAAAAATAACCTTTTGTGGGCAAAAGTATTTGCCACAAGTTTTGTTCACGGCAAATACTAAAATATTTTAGAAAAAAAATATAGAAAAATAATTGTAGAAATCATAAAACTACTTCTATAAAATAATTGTAGAAATCATCAAAACAGAATCTGAATAATGAAATGAATATAGAAGATGTAACATAATCAATTAGAGGAAATGATAGAGCTAAATCTACAACATAAACTATAATAGAACTCAAATTGCCTAAACCAAAACATTGCAGAATTCTATTCTACCTAATCAAGCCTGGTTAAAGATCTCATCTTCATTTCACCAGCTTTCTCATTTATATGTTTTTTTTTTCAGAAGTACAATCACCTCCTTTGGTAAAATAAAGACAATAAAAGTGATGAAGGTCCTACTGGGAGTCGAACCCAGGTCGCTGGATTCAAAGTCCAGAGTGCTAACCACTACACCATAGAACCCTATAATTTGTTTGTGGGCATTCATGTGCTTTTCCCAATAGTTCTTCCATCCTTCTTTTAAAACAATCATGGGAAACTATGACTATAAAAGCAATGAAACTAACATTGTTATGCTATTTAGAACCAGAATGAATGAACATGAAAATGTAGTAATGCTATTTAAAATTTACAAGTAGGCAAATCTCTCACCCAAGTCTTTTGCAAAATACAGAGCAATCAAATAAATCACTAATATTTGTTATTATTATTAGTTATGTTAAAAGGATCAAGTATATATATAGCAGCAACAAAATGTAAAGCATAGCAGCAAGATACCTTTTCCAAAAAACTTTTTCATACACAAACAATTCACTTCACAGTAAATGTAATGCATACCAACAAGAAAATCATAGATAAACAACATGGGAGAGGCAGTCAAAGCAACCCATAAGTAATTAAAATTTACGATTTGAGTTAAACATGACACAAAAGATAACTCAAAAATTACCCACCCATAGTTCTCCCTGCAAAGGAAAATTAAGGAAAATTACCCACCCATTATTCTGGTCCTGTTTGTTTACCAAAAAAATTAAGTAATAATCAATATTAAAAGGCTCCCCTAGTTAACATAGATACTTCACTTATGCTATCTTCTAGATTGGTTTCTTTTTTATTTTTTTTGTAAGTAAAAATAAAAGGTTGGGCTTGCTATCAGAATATATATATATAGCATTAATAATATCTTATAATTCACAATCATCAACATGAAATCAGAAAATCCTAACAAAAAATATAACACTGTTAGAGAAGAAAATCCTAACAGATGAGGATGCATAAGAGTTTTCGACAACTAAGATCAATCTGAATTTAAAGACACATTTGAAACTAAACATTATCTACAAATGTTTAACAAGCTTCAAAGCCAGCAAACAATACAAGCACTGAAAAGTTGATAACAGACTGCATAAAAAGCAATGTCATGGGAATTTACAGACTGCATGCAACTCTTCACATTCTCTACTAACAGACTGCAGAAAAATAAGTTACAGTTTAGACGATAACAATTAATTGTTAAGAAAATAAAACTAACCAAAAATAACTTAATAATTCAAAGCTTTTAATGAAAAATTTGATCCTCACAAATGCAGAAGTTAAAACAACCAATGTCAATAGAAAGTAACAACCATAAGATGAAATTAGCACAATATAATACTTGATGAACAAGAAAGAAAGAACTATACTTTGGGGATGCAATGGACTGGTTGAAGCAGTTTGTTTTGGCTACTCCGTTTTGGGGCTTCAACTAATCCAATGCATCCCCATCTTACTGCACTACACAGTTTAATCAACTGCACTGGATGTATACTCACAAAAACATAATTTTAAAGCAACATCATGAAAAAAAATTAAACTGGAGCTGACTTTAATTATTTTTTAAAAAAATAATTAATTCAAGAGAAATCAACAACACCAGACTATCTCTTCACATCATTTTTCTAAGCTTGCAACATTTTCCAAAACTACCTGATAAAGTAAACATACTAAGTTCAGCTAACAGTGACATATAGACCAAGTTTTTACCAATGCACTAATGGTTAAGTTGCAATTTTTTTTCTATCTTACAAGAGCTTGCAACACCGAAACTAAGGGAAACAAAAAATGATGCAAGAGCTTATGTAACTCAGAAACACCTTCCATCGCTTCAAAAACTATTCTAGAGTTCCTAACATTAAATAAGTAAAATGAAAGTGTGTGATCCGAAGCAATGGAGAAGGAATCTTGGCTGGAAGTAAATCAAAGTTTTCAGAGTAGCCCTAGTTTTCCATTTCGTGTATAACCAAAATCACCAAAAATAAAAACCAAAATGCATAAGTTTACCCATGTTTATCACTGATGAACCCTACATTCAACCACAATATCAAAAGTAGAGATCGGGAGAGACACAAACAGAGAGAGGAAACGGAGCGAGAGAGAGAAATAGTACCACACTCAACCCGGCGCAAGGAAACCAAAAATGGATCATCCCAAATACTAAAAAATCCGAGGAAAATTGTGGGGCTTACCTGGAGGCTCAGCAGAGGCGTCTCAGGCGGCTGTGCGTAGCGGCAACACTTTGCTTAACAAAACCCAAATCGCTGAAACCCTAGACACAGAGACAGACAAAGACAGAGAGCGAGCGAGAGAAAGATATTTAGGGATAGTGTAGGAGAGAGGCGACGGAGAGGGAGAGAGAAGTATTCTCACCTGAGACGGCATCGTTGAGCTCATGTGCGGTGAATGATACTCGGCTAAGGGAGGAGGAAAATCATGGGAAGAGAAAGGAGAGGAAGGGTATGCTGCCGTGCGTGGCGAAAGGCCGGCGTGTGTAGAAGAAGAAGAAGAAGATTATCCAGCGATTTCGCCGGCTGTGAGAACCCTAGAACCAAAAGAGAGAGCGAGATGGAGGGGGGATACGGGGATCGAAACAGAGAAGGGGGGGGGGGAATACGGGGATCGAAACAGAGAAGGAGAAGGCCGGCTGGTTAATTTGGGTGTTTAGGTTTTTAACGTGAACCCTTAGATCATTTTCAAGTCTAATCCAACGGTAATCATTAAATATAAATTAAACTAATTAAAATAAATAATTTAAAATATTAATATCATATCATAAAAAATTAATTGTAATTTATAATTAATTTTAATTTATAAAAGTAGTTATCTTTTATTATTAAATAAGTGATAAAATTAAAATAATATTTTATAATTATATTATTATTAAATATTAAAATAAAATGTATAGTAATCTAGAATACTTATTTGCCATGAGAAGACATCAATGCAAAAAGTAAATTTAAATGTTAGTTGTATTTGTCACAACTTCAACTCGTTGCAAATTGAAAAACGTTTTTTCCACGGATGAAATTTGTCACAATAAGAAGTATTCTTCATGAGCTCATATCGTGGGAAAAAAATTCGTGATAAAAAGTGATAAATGTTGTAGTAAAAATTAACCTTGTGGCAATAACTTCTTTTCTCGTAGTAAATTATTTTTTCTTACCACTTTTTATCCACAACAAAAAAATCGTGGCAACAAGTACTATTTTATTGCCACAAGCATTTTTGGTCCCAATAAATCACTTTTTGCCATGATCGTATGTCATGGAACAAAAAATTGGTGGTAAAAACCCCAATTTCTTGTAGTGATATATAACAATATATATAAATAAACCATTCATACCAATATAACAATGTAATCCTCACTTAAAGATGCTAATTTATACGTTAGAGAGTTTAATTTTATTCATGAAAATTTATTCCTATTATATGATTAATAATTTCATTTTTTAAAAATTATTTTATAATTTTAAAATTAATACAAAATTAATGTATTATTTATTTATTTTTTGAGATGATAAATATATGGTATATACAATTAACTATAATTATATTAAATTGGTAATAATAGACAATCAATATAATTAATATAATTGCTAAAATTTAAATTTATAATTTTAGTTTCGTAATAATGAGTTAATAAAAAATATTGGATTTTTTAAAATTATGTAAATACATTATTATTATTTTTTCCATAGGAGCATCGACCATACATCAAAAATATTGAGGACAAATTAGCAAAAAAAAAAGTGGAAGATACAAGTTTATGGAGATCCAGAGAAAATGAAGGAAAAGAAATATAGGCACTTTAATGTTCTCGCTATTGAGGAAATTGAAGATGAGGAAAATGCTAAATCGTCATCCTAGATAAATCATCCTACAATAAATATTAGCTCAATCATATTTCATAAAACTATGTTTATTTATCGGACTATATTATTGTTTTTATTAATACTCTTCTTTTATAATATATGAGTGTTTCTCAATTTTAGGTCACAAATTATTTTTACTTAAACCAAAATCATCAATACGTCGTTATTAATCAAAAATTAATCCAATATAAATCAATTAAGCAAATTAAGCTAACGTTGCACGTTGTGTTCACCTAATATATATATATATATATATATATATATATATATATATATTTATGATCTGTCTACTAGTTGGACCTGGATCATGCCCATCCCGGCCGATGTAACAATTATTAAGTCAAGAGGCGAGAAGAACAGAAACAAAAGGTGACAAACTTGAGTTCAAACATATAGGCCGGAGAGAAGCTTTTGATGGATTTTCGCACTCTACTCCTAAAATAATGCATGCCCAACCCAGAGGGAATTATCTTTAAAAAAAAAAACGATCAACAACTGAGAAAGCGGGCATAAATTATTAATTACTACCAATTATTAGTCAGAACTAGCATGTTCAAGAAGCTGGGATGATAAATCAACTACTAAATGATGATGGCATGAATCAATTGAGTTCGTAAAGAGTAATCTCAATTTTTCTTTAATAAAAATGTTATTGGGTCGTGAAGTAATAGATCAGGATCAAAGTGCATTTTGATGGCTTTGATCAGTACGGAAGATAAATAAAATTTGTGAGAATTTCTTGATAAATTTTGTGAGAATTTCTTGATGAAGATCATGATAAGAGTGACGTGTACATGCATGCATGATATATGCAGATGTATATATATATATATAGAAATTACCCAGAAAATAAAATAAATTACGTACCCAAAGTAAAAACCTAATTTGAAATTTTTTTTCTTTGACCAATCACAATATTCATCATTAATTCTGGATTAATATATTTTTCAGAAAAAATCAATCTTAAACAAAGTCCTATTAATGATCTAGAAGTACAGCAACTTAACTCGCCTAGGTAGTTGGCTGGACGAGGAATATTCAATATTGTTTCTCACGACCTGGTCGTGATAGGTAGTTAGTGTGTGATAGGTAGCTTTGTCTCCCTTGTACGTTCACATTGAATATTCTTCCTACAGGTCTTTGGATGGTAATTTAAAATTAAATCAACGAGCTAGTCAGCGCGCGGACTAATGTAGCCAGCGCCCAAAGATACATACGTTCTTGTCTTTGTGGAAACTTTAATTTAATAATCCGACCACCACAAACGACTAGTCCTAATTAAAGAAGATTGCAATCGGAACAACCTTTTAATTTAAATAAAAAGTATTATATACACAAAATATAAATAAATTCATAAATTATTGTGATTTATTTAATATATTTTATAATAAAAATAATTGATTTACAATCTCAATCTAACATAATGCAACAAGTTATCATATCAATTTATAAATTTATTTTTATATAATTTTTTATGTCTAAAATATTTCTCTAAATTTAGATATTAAATTTATCAATATATTAATAATTATTTTCTTAATTATTAAATAAAATTAAAAATTAAAAATTAAAATTAAAATTAAAATATAGAAAATATCAGATTAAGATATATTCAAAATAAGAGTGGATAGTAACATTACCCTACTGTTTTTGTTATATTGGTCCTCTGTCTTAATTCCCTTAATCAACGATTTAAATATATCCAGTCTGCCCACTCGCTATTTCTTTTTTCGAAAAAGTCTGATCACTCGCTATTTGGTCACGTCTTTCTCTCTCTATTGGCTCATGAGAGCTAACGTTATACGCAACTTTTTATTTTTATTTTATTGCAAATAGATAATAATTAATCAAAGTCTCTCTCTCTCAAATAAGTCGATATATACATGAGTACATTGAAAAGTAAGTCACGACGAAGTAATCTTCGGTAGTATTTGATGATCATGACGTACGAGGGCTCCGAATGGACACGAGCTCAGGAAATGTCATGAATACCCGTAGAAAATGCAAAAGCATGCGGACAAAGTGTGCATTGTTCGATAGGTCAGCCTTTCGAAGAGAAAGAGACCTATATATATACCGAGTAATGCCACTTTTCTAATTTTTACACATCATCATCATCATCATTATTATTATTATTATTATTATTATTTAATATTTTTATTTTGAATTTATTCTTTTTAAACTAATTTAATTTTGTTTTTCATTATCTATATATCAAATATTTGATAATAATAATAATAATAATAATAAATAAATGTGGTATGTATAAATTGTGTGAGTAATAAAAAACTCATGTATAGATTTTTTCTATATATACCACTAGAGTACCTCAAAACATTTGATCAGAGTACCTCAAAACAACAACTAGAACTTGCAGTTAAATATCTCCCCAAGCTATATATATATATATATATACCAGTCTTATACCTTCAATTTTTAAGCACCCTGGCCTGAGCATATTTCTCTCCATTAAAGACGGGAGGCTTTACGGCTACGTTTGACATGCAAAGTCTTTTCAAATATTTTTAAAATACTTTATTATTATTTATTATTTTATTATTATTTTTCACATATTTTTATTATTATTTATTACTATTTAATATTTTATTTTTATTTTTATCTAATTTTTATTACTATTCACAAACACTCTCAATCATTCTTAACATCAAAAGCTAACCTACATCCAACTCTCAATACTCATCATCTTTGCTGAAAAACGAAGACAGTTATGAAGGTATATTAATGGTGGAAATAGCTAGCAGCTAGGAGTACTACGTGCTAGCTGCATGTGAGAAAAATCAGACCTGCAATCGAAGATAAATGTAGCTTTTTCTAATATAAAGTTGCATTGGTTAATTTTGCAGCAAACGGTGCTGATCAGGGTGTCCATGGATGGCCACAAGTACTGCTGCCTTTTTTGCAGGCTGGATGGACCGAAAGTCCGGACCAAAGCCTTGAAGATTGCTGTTAGCATTTCAGGTACGTACGTAATGGATCAATACAACATGTATGTATATATAAACCACAAGTCTAACTACAATCTCCCCAATCGGAGACTGGTCACACAAATTTAGATAATTAATTTAACTCTAATTTTATTTTATTTTTTTTTAATTATAATAATATTCCTTTTAAAATAGTGTTTTTTTCCGTTTAATGAAACACATCAATAAGTCTTTAGATACAGTTTTCATATCAATTAAGGACTACATACAGAATTTCTCCTAGTAATATTTCATTTTATTAATACTGAAAATTATATATATATATATATATATTCCATATATATCTGTTTTTGATGGGTGCCGACCATATATATGTGATGTTCGATCAAGGGTGGTATCCGCATCTTTAAAAGGGGATGAAAAGGACCAAATAGAAGTAAAAGGGGATATGATTGATACAGTGGAACTTACAAGGTCGCTGAGGAAGAAAGTGGGACCAGCACACATAATTACAGTGAAGGAAGAGAAGAAGGAAGAGAAGAAAGTAGAGTGCGTTACCTGGTCTTATGGTCCTTCCTACTACTCCTATCCAATCTGTGAGGTCAGGGATTGCCATGAGAGCTCCAACCCTTGCTCCATCATGTAACTGTACTACGTTTTTATTAGTAGATCATCTAGACAGCAGTTGATCTGGAGTTGAGTCATGTCTTGTACTTATCAATAAAAATTGGTCGTAATTTGTTGAGTTTCTCATGACCTGTTAGATATCGTTTTTTGAATCTTTATTTTGATGGCTTATGATATGAAGATGATGATTTATGATATCTTTATTTTGATGGTTTAACTTTTAGTCGTAGTGAAATACAGCTATTTCAAAATTATTTTAGGTGGCATCTTTTTAGTGGGATTGATAGAAGCCACAATTGTGACTCAAAAACTATTTTTTTTTCAATGTTTATTGTGCCTTTGTATGTTTTGAGACGATTATTAGGGAATCTCATCCTATTGAAATCATGAGTATTAGGTAATCTTCTAGTTTTATTTATGCTTGCCTTAAAAATAATATCACTTTTTCAAATTTTAAAATATAAATTACATTAAAAATTATTTATAAATATTTTTTTAATTTTATAATATTTGATTCAATTTTTTTTCTCATTTATCAAAAGCTAATAAAATATCTTTAATTCAAACAATTTCATCATTATTCAGAAATTATTCGACTACTATTAATAGATATGTTAAAATATTTTTAATATTCCAACAAGCTTGTGTCACATTTATAAAGAAAGGAGAAATGATAGAATTACAACTCTTTTTATAACTTTTTATATGATCATGTTATAAATGAGGGACATTTTTGTAAAGTGATGTTGCTTTTGATATAACAGATTTATATAACAGCTGTATAAAAGATTGTAAAAAAAGTTGTATGTGTATCATTACTCAAAAGGAATTATAAAAAATAAATTTACAAACTAATACGATTTTATATAATATGTTAAATTTTAAGTTCAAATATTTTTAATATTCAAACAAGCTTGTGTCACATTTATAAAGAAATTAAACAAAATAAATTTAAAAACTAATACGATTTTATATAATATGTTAAATTTTAGTAGTTATAGTAGCAGATCATTAGTTGTTGTACTTTGTTTTAAATAATTTTTTATTTAGAGATCGATTCATAAGAAAATTTATAATGTTTTAGTGACTAAAAATAAAAATAAAAATAAAAATAATAATAATAATAATTTATTATTCGTCTAAATAAAGCCACTTTTGGTTTTTTTTTTTTTTTTCATGGAAAGCCACTTTTGTATTAAAGTTGAATGAGTCTTCTGCGTTGGTGCGGGCCGGATGATAGTTGACAATGACCAGATGATTATCAGCTCCGAGTGAACGCAAGGTACTGAATCATCCTAGAAAATGCAAATTAAAAAGCATCCATGAAGACAAATTATAGATTGTTGGACATGTAAAGTACTCTCCGAAGAGAAAGAGACCCTATAAATGGCAGCATATCTCAAACAGCCGAGTACCTCAAAACAAGAAGAAATATTGCTATATCTTTCCCTTTCCAAACCAAACCTTTTTTATCAGTACCTTTCTCTGATCCTAAAAGATGGTGATCAGGCTTGATCTGGTTCCTATACTCAATATTCTTCACCGATCTTATCTTTCTTATTGATTTCGGTGTCTCTCATTTCAATCCTTTCACTTTACGTTGTGACAATCAATTTACTTTCTACACTATACACAATCATGTGTTTTTTGAGCATATAAAATATATTGAGATTGATTGTTACATCGTTCTAATAAGATTCTCTCCGATCTCCTCCAAGCTATTTATACTTCTTCATATGAACAAGTTATAAACATTTTCATTAAAGTTTTAAGCTATGATCTTTTCCATCACTTTTCACACAAATTGGACATTACGAATCTTTATAGGCCAACTTAAGAGAGAGTATTGACAACTATGTATATATTCATATTCCAGAAAATCAACAAATTATTATCTTTATTCTAGAAATTAGTCCAATTAGCTCAATTACCACATGTATTTACTTTCATACTTAGCCGTATGAAGTCTATTTATTCTGTAAATCAATGCAAAGATAAATAGTAGTTTAGTACAAATTTCTTCTCCGGCAGCCTCTAGTCTAGTCTTAACAAATAGTTCCAACAAATCACTAGTTGATGTACTATGTTTTAAATAATTTTTTTAAAGATCGATTTATAAAATAATATATAATGTGTTAGTGACTAAAAACAATAAAAATAAAAATAAAAATAAAAGTAAAAATGATCATTAATTTATTGTTCGTCTAAATAAAGCCACTTTTGTATTAAGTAAAGTGTAGAAGTAGTAGTCTTCTGCGTTATCGCGGGGATGCTATTTGACGATGAACAGAGAATCAGCTCCGAGTGAACGCGAGCCGAGGTGAATCATCCTAGAAAACGCAAAAAAGCATGTAGATAAAGTATAGACTGTTGAACATGTAAAATCTCCGAAGAGAAGAGACTATAAATGCAGCATATAATCTCAAACAGCTCACGAGTACCTCAAAACAAGAAGAAATTCTAGATCTCTCCCCTTCCAAACTACCTTTCTTCACTACCTTTCTCTGATTCTAAAATTACAACGTGATCAGGCTTGATTTGGTTCCTCTACTCAATACCCATCATCGAGCTTAGCTGAAAAACCAACACAATCATGCTGCATGGTGAAGGTATCGGAATTGATTCATCATTCATAGCCAAAAAAATTAAGTTGAAATTTAGTTGATTTGGCTTCTTTTTTTTTTCTTTTTTTTTTTGTCAGCAAACGGTGGTGATCAAATATTATTTATATTTATACATACTACACACTTAGTTAATCGCCCATACAAACACCAAATTCTAATTCCGCCTCTGGATATTGTGGCCTTAATAATATCGATCTATGTACTCGACGTTTGTGGGTGATTAGTGATTATTAGTCTGGTTCTGGTTTGCAATTAAAAAAAAAATTACGAAACAACATTAATTTATGATTCCAACTCGATCTCTACAACGAAAAAGCAGGCTAAGCAGCATCTTTGAAATGGTTATTGTTGTGATGATTGAATATACGAAATAATCGAAAAAAAAGTAAGAAAAAAATAATATATATATTTATGTGGCTCGACAATATGCTTACATCTACATAAACGAACGACGGTAATTTCACTACCATCTAAAGTAGGATTGCATCATATATATTTATATTAATCCTAAATATACGAGCGTATTTAACACTTTAATGAGAGTCAACTGAAAAATATATATATAAATAAGAGTCAACTGAAAGTCTTTGAAAATTTTATATTTTCTGGATTGAATATTCCGGAGCCGAGGCGGAATGGTGGAGGGGTCGATATAGAATGATTGCACTCCGATCAAATAGCTTACAACCAGTAAGTTTGCAACCTGGAACTAAAAAAATATTAATTAACTGGCCTTGTTAAGTGTATGAACAAGAGTAATCGTTCCAATTTATTACTAACAATCGTTAATCAGAATTAAGCACTAGAGCATCAAAGTGTTCATGGATCAAGAAGCTGGGATGACCAATAAATTACTACTAAACGAGGGCATGCAACACTAGAAGGAGAGGGCAAATTAATGAATAAATTGAGTTTGTAAATAATAAAATCAACTTTTATTTAATAAAAATGTCATTGGGTCGGGAAGTAGAGGATCAATGTGCACTTTGATCTTGATCTTGATCATGATATGAAGACAAGAGAAACCCAATTTGATTTTTTTTTTTCTTTAACCAATCAGAATATTCTTCATTCTCGATTAATATATTTCTCAGAAAAAATTAATCTTAATTAAAGTATTAATCTAGAAGTACTACTAGTAGTAGCAACTTAACTCGGCTTGGCCGGACGCGCGGAATGACTCCCTAGTCCCTTGTACGTTCACATTGAATATTCTTCCTACAATATGGGTTTGTAACATAGCCAGCCAAAGATACATACATTTGTGTTTCACGTGGAAACTTTGTAATTATCCGACCACCACAAACGACTAGTCCTAATTAAGGACGAAAGCAATCGGAACAACCTTTGAAGTCTTCCAACGACAGGAAAATAAAATTTCTTACTTTAGTTTGTAGTTTTCTTTTTTTTTTTTGAAATCTCTAATTTGTAGTTTGTACTTTATGTCTTGCTTGAATTTAGAGATAAATTATAAATAGTAATAAAATGAGTGATTAAAATAAGTTGAATAAATTAATAAAGAGTTGAGATAAATTAACAATATAAAATAAATTATGAATAATAAAAATAAATTTTAAAAATAAATCAACTCTTTCTTTTGATCAATCATTTATGAAAAATCTAATTTTTTTTAATTTAAAATATATCGTTAATAATTAATTAAAGTGTCTCTCTCTCAAATCTGTGATCGATTTACATTGAATGGTTAAGTCATTAGGCTTGTTCATTCGAGTCGGGTTGTACCTGATCCGATTTAAAATTTAAATATTTTTTTTAAATATTTAAAAAAAATTTGAATTCAAATTCTGAATTTTCAAATCTAAAACTCGGAGCACTCTGCAAAGTCGTGAAGCTGTCAACAAAAACAAAACTAAGAAAAAAATAATAATAATCAAGTCATGACGAAGTAAAATCTTCAGTATCTGATAATGACGTACGAGTGCCGCGTAGAAAACGCAAAAGCATGAGAGAAAATGTACATACACTGTTCAGTAGGGACAGACTGACAGCCTTTTGAAGAAAAAGAGGTCTACAAATAAATAGGTGGGAGTAGTATCGATCAGAGTACCTCAAAACAAGGCAATAAGGAATTGTTAAGCACGTACCCTGTGCATGTTTCTTTCCCCGAAAGACAAATATGAAGGTATATTGGAAGTTAATAGCTAGAAGTACGTTACTGAATGTGAGACATATATCAGACCAAAGATATATTATATAGTTTTTGCTAATTATATAAAGTAGCATTTGTTTTTGCAGCAAACGATGCTGATCAGGGTGTCCATGGATGGCCACAAGTGCTGCCTTTTTTTCAGGCTGGATGGACAGAAAGTCCGGACCAAAGCCTTGAAGATTGCAGTTACCGTTCCAGGTACTTAACGGATCAAATACAACTTTTATGTATAAAAATATAGCATTTTATTAATACTGAAAATTACATATATATATATATATATTCCATTTATGTTTTTTATGGGTGCCCGTATATATGTGCTGTTCGATCAGGGGTGGAATCAGCATCTTTAAAAGGGGATGAAAAGAACGAAATAGAAGTAAAAGGGAATATGATTGATACAGTGAAACTTACAACGTTACTGAGGAAGAAAGTGGGACCTGCACACATAATTACTGTGAAGGAAGAGAAGAAAGAAGAGAAGAAGAAAGAAGAACCGAAAGTAGTAGTAGATCAGTGCGTTTCCTGGCCTTATGGTGGTGGTTTTCCTTCCTACTACCCTTATCCAATCTGTGAGGTCAGGGATTATTGCCATGAGAGTTCCAACCCTTGCGCCATCATGTAACTGTGTAGGTTTATCAGTACTAGATCTAGACAGCAGTCGATGACGTAGTTTCTTCAACATATGAGTTTTTGTTTTTTTTCTCTTTTCAAATGCTTTCCCAGTGTGAGCATGCAGATCCGAATTTAAAAAATCGCTTGTCATCAATAAAAACCGTTGGTTTTTGAGTTTCTGACCTCTTAGATATCATTTTTTTAATCTTTATTTTGATGGTTTATGATATGAAGATGATGACACTGATCGAAGAACAACATATAGAATTAGAATTTGGTGTTTGGAGGGCCATCAACTGAGTGTATAGTATGTGTAAATATAAATAATATGTATTTTTATATATAATTATATATAAAAAGAATAATCATATGTCATAAAATTATATAAAAAAATATATGTTTATAAATTATTTTATAAAATAAAGTTTATTATATTCATTTATTTCTTATAAAATGTTAAAGTACCGATCAATATATCTTATACAAAATCAATGAAATTTGTTATACTCATTTATTTCTTATGAAATGTTAAAAGTACTGACCAATATATCTTATACTGAATTAATAATTTTTTTTATCAATAATTTATTCACTAAAAGAAAATTAATAATTTGATGAAAGAAACTAAATACTATTTTTTTAAAAAAATTAGAAACTTAATACTATTATATGTGAATCATTTAAAAGAAAATTAACCATATTCAACATCATTGCAAACTTGCATCAATACAAAACAATTAGAAAAAAAAAAAGCCCAAATATAAATCAAATATTTATGTAGAAAGATTAGAAAACCTGTTGAATCTTGGTTCTTGAAAGTAGAGACTCAAAGGAGGCGTTGACGACAAGCTTCAAACTCCAAAGTCCAAGAGTCCAACGGCCTAAAATCTTGAGAGAAACCGAAAAAATAAATGGGCAGTGATATGGGATCCTGGCGTTGGCCCCTTTGCATCCTTAGGCCCCGCTTGGATTCAGAGATGAGATGAGTTGAGATGAGTTTGGTTTATTTTTTAATATTATTATTATTTTGAGATTTGAAAAATGTGTGTTGGAATTTGAAAAATGTGTATTGGGATTTGAAAAAGGTATATTGGGATTTGAAAAATGTGTATAGAAATTTGTGTTTTGTATAAAAAATTATAAAAATATAATGATGAAATGGAAGTGAGTTGAGATGAGCTCAACTCACCTCCCAATCTAAGCAGCCCCTTATAGTACAAAATTTTTTTACATTTTTTTATAATTTATTTTTTTATAAAAATAATAAAAAAAAATATATGTAAATAAAATATATTTAGTTTTTTAATTTTTAATTTTTTTTTCTATTTAAAAAACTTTATAGGAGTGCAAAGGGGCCTCAATACCGAAGTCCCAAAACATTTCTCAAAATAAATTAAAGAGGAAAACAACAGAGAAAATAAACAAAGAAAATAAATTAAAGGCTTACCCGAGACAAATGATATGAACCCAAATAAATTCTAAACTCCATTTCACGTTTAGGAGTACATAGGAATTAGTGGATGCCTCGGCCAACTTTTTCCACTCCATTTCTTTTTCTTCATGAAAAATGCTAGAAGTACGAATACTTTACGCGAAATGTTTTACGCACTGATACCGCGATGCATTTTTTCAAAATAAAAGAGGCCAAGCGTCTAGACTCTAGAGTCCAGAGTCCCAGACCTTTAACTAGGATACTTTTGTCTTCTCAATTTTTATAATAATATTAAATATAATTTTAAAATATATAAAATAATATTAAACATAGATATAATTTTAAAGTGTGCAAATATTATGAGTACAAAATAAAATTATATTTGTTGTACATGCAGGTTGAAAGGAATAAAAACATGATATTTATAATTTTAAAATGTTCAACATAAGTCTTGTACATTCTCTTTAGAAAAAAAAAATCTAAAAGTACTCAAAGAAAAAATTAATTTTAAAAATAGATTTGACTTATTTTCAAAAATATATATATACATATATATATAATTTACACACCTTAAGACTCTATATATTATTACTAAAAAAATTTATATATAATCTGAAAAATTAAAAATAAATAAAAATGAGAGAATCCAAATTGTTAAAAAAGATATTGGGCTGCAATTGCAAATGAAATTGAGTTTTTGTTGCAAATCACATAATGCCACGGCAGTGCGTAAAATGCAATGCGTAAAAGTCTGCGTACATGTACCAGCCCTCTTTCTTCATTTCCTCCATCAACTCTCTCACATGCAACACACAGCAGCAATGCTTTACAGCTTCTAGGCATCTAGTACTCCTCACTTTCGCAGCAACACAGCAAGTCGGCAATAGCTTCTAGGCTGGCAGCAGTGCTTTTCTTATTCACTGTCACAGCAAAAATGTAAGAAAGTGACTAGAGATCAGTTGTGTCCAACGATACAAGCTGGAGATCAGCTGCGTCCAATAGTACATGACTTGAGTCCAACGGATGAATTCTATAGAAATTTGGAAGCTCAGGTATCTTGTGGGGGTTAATTTCAATTCTTGGGGGGCTAATTTGAGTAAAAAGCTTATAGGTAGGAGAAAATTTTTACAAATCTATCTACTATCTGGATGTTTTTTAAAAAATTGGGGGGGAGGGGGGTAGCCCCCTAAGGTGCATGTAGTTCCACCCCGGAACATATAATATAAGATTCGGACAAACAAATTAATGCGCTGCTTAAAGGAATTAATTGAATAAGTCTGACATACAATCATTACAATAAATTGTCAAAACTATAAAACGTCTCACGATCTAACTCGACAAAAAGCTTCTGTGAAATGGTTAACGTTGATATCGTATTTCGCAAAACTGGGTAATGTCATATCTCTAGTTATCTATTTCTGTGTGCACAGAAACTGAGAAATGTGGTTTAAAGAGTCGTGGTTCCTCCGATACCTAAGCCAGTATAAGAAATGAAAATTCAAATAATAAAAAGCTAGAGAATGTAAAGATTAGAGAACGCCTCTATGAAGTGTGAGGAATTTATTTATACTTGTAAAGAAATCTTCTGATAGGAGAGTTCGAGGGTGTTGTCTATACCTTAGTTCGAACTCCTATGTCGATCTGCTATTTGACGATAGCTTTTCATGTCATGTTGTGCCATGTTCTGCTTACCATGCATTAAATGTGATGTGATGTTCATTTAATATGACGTGGTCATTTTTGACAGAATCGTATTGGCCGGGGTCGTCCCACCATTGATACTTGAGTGTTTGAGCAATTTTGCGTTGGCCGACTCTACACAGTTGCTGATTTCCATGGGATGTGTGGGTCTGGCATTCCCGATGGGCCTTCCTGTCCCAACCCCCAAATAGTGGTCTGGGTCCCAAGCTTCAAGGTAACTTGGCCCAGGGAAGGGGTCGGCCTAGAGGGCCCAAGACTTTCCCCCACACAGTACCATCATGCATGCAAGTTCCTAGCATATGGATATAGTAAGAATTTAATTTCCAAGTTTGAATGGGCTGACTCTTCCTTGAATTTTGGCATGCAATTGTCCTAAGTCGAAAGGGGTCAACCCAGAGGGCCCAAGACTTTCCCCAACACAATTAATATCAGTCTTATGGTTTGAACTAAATGACTCCCTCGATACTTACCACGAAAGAGCCAACAAAGTTCCTTGAAAATCAAGACAGTTATGAAGGTATATTAATGGAAATAGCTAGCAGCTAGGAGTACGTGCTAGCTGCATGTGAGAAAAATCAGACCAATCGAAGATAAATGTAGCTTTTTCTAATATAAAGTTGCATTGGTTAATTTTGCAGCAAACGGTGCTGATCAGGGTGTCCATGGATGGCCACAAGTACTGCTGCCTTTTTTGCAGGCTACATGGACGGAAAGTCCGGACCAAAGCCTTGAAGATTGCTGTTAGCGTTTCAGGTTCGGACGTAATGGATCAATTAATACAACATGTATGTATGTATGTGTATATATATATATATAAACCACAAGTCTAACTACAATCTCCCCAATCGGAGACTGGTCACACAAATTTAGACAATTAATTTATCTCTAATTTTATCTTCTTCTTTTTTTTAATTATAATAATATTCCTTTTAAAATAGTGTTTTTTTCCATTTAATGAAACACATCAATAAGTCTTTAGATACAGTTTTCATATCAATTAAGGACTACATATAGAATTTCTCCTAGTAATATTTCATTTTATTGATACTGAAAATTATATAAATATTTTCCATATATCTGTTTTTGATGGGTGCCGGCCATATATATGTGATATTGTTCGATCAGGGGTGGTATCAGCATCTTTAAAAGGGGATGAAAAGGACCAAATAGAAGTAAAAGGCCGGGATATGATTGATACAGTGGAACTTACAACGTTACTGAGGAAGAAAGTGGGACCTGCACACATAATTACAGTGAAAGAAGAGAAGAAAGTAGAGTGCGTTACCTGGTCTTATATATGGTCCTTCCTACCACTCCTATCCAATCTGTGAGGTCAGGGATTGCCATGAGAGCTCCAACCCTTGCTCCATCATGTAACTGTACTACGTTTTTATTAGTAGATCATCTAGACAGCAGTTGAGTACGTAATTATTTCAACATATGAGTTTTTGTTTTTCTCTTTTCAAATTCTTGATTCCTGGTGTGAGCATGCAGATCTGGAATTGAGTCATGTCTTGTTATCAATAAAAATTGGTCGTAATTTGTTGAGTTTCTCATGACCTGTTAGCTAGATATCGTTTTTTGAATCTTTATTTTGATGGTTTATGATATGAAGGTGATGGTTTATCATGATATATCTTTATTTTGATGGTTTGACTTTTAGTCATAGTGAAATAGTTTGTTCATCATACTAATATTTTAAAATTATTTTAGACGACATTCCCTTAATGAGATTGGTGAGAGCCACGCTTGTGACTCCAAACCGTTTTTTATTTTCAATGTTTATTGTGTCTTTGTATATTTTGAGATGATTATTAAGAAATCTCACCTTACTAAAATCAGTATTATGTAATCGCCTAGTTTTATTTATGCTTGCCTTAAAAATAATATCACTTTTTCAAATTTTCAAATAAAAATTACGTTAAAAATTATTTTTAAATGTTTTTTTAATTTTATAATATTTTATTCAATTTTTTTCTCATTTATCAAAACGTAATAAAATATCTTTAATTCAAACAATTTCACCACTAGTAACAAATTATTCGACTACTATTAATAGATATGTTAAAATATTTTTAATATTCCTATAAGCTTGTGTCACATTTATAAAGAAATGAGAAATGATAGAATTATAACTCTTTTTACAACTTTTTATACAATTATGTTATAAATGAGGGACAATACATCACTTTACAAAAATGTCCCTCATTTATAACATTATAATATAAAAGATTGTAAAATATGTTGTATGTATATCATTACTTGAAAAGAATTATACAAAATAAATTTACAAACTGATACAATTGTATATAATATGTTAAATTTTAAATTAAAATTAATATTCAAACAAGCTTGTGTCACATTTATAAAGAAATTAAACAAAATAAATTTAAAATCCGTTATGGTGTTATATAATATGTTAAATTTTAATAGTTCTAGTAGTACTAGATCACTAGTTGACGTACTATGTTTTAAATAATTTTTTATTTAGAGATCAATTCATAGAAAATTTATAATGTTTTAGTGACTAAAAGCAACAAAAATAAAAAAAAAAAACATTAATTATTATTGGTCTAAATAATGTGTCTTTGTATGTTTTGAGACGATTATTAGGAAATCTCATCCTATTGAAATCATGAGTAGTATGTAATCTTCTAGTTTTATTTATGCTTGCCTAAAAAATAATATCACTTTTTCAAAATTTCAAATATAAATCACATTAAAAATTATTTTTAAACAATTTTTTAATTTTATAATATTTTATTCAATTTTTTTCTCATTTATCAAAAGTTAATAAAATATCTTTAATTCAAACAATTTCATCACTATTCACAAATTATTCAACTACTATTAATAGATATGTTAAAATATTTTAAATATTCCAACAAGCTTGTGTTACATTTATAAAGAAATGACAAATGATAGAGTTACAGCTCTTTTTACAATTTTATATATAACCATGTCATAAATGAGGGACATTTTTATAAAGTGATGTAGCTTTTGATATAATAGATTTATATAACATGGTTGTATAAAAGATTGTAAAAAATGTTGTATGTATATCATTACTCGAAATGAATTATACAAAATAAATTTACAAACGGATACGATTGTATATAATATGTTAGATTTTAAGTTAAAATATTTTTAATATTCAAACAAGCTTGTGTCACATTTATAAAGAAATTAAACAAAATAAATTTTAAAATTGATATGGCTTTATATAATATTTTTGTTGATGTGTGTTCTGCACTCTTGAGTTGAATTACAATTTTCAATCCTAATCTACAACAGAAAAGATGTAGGGTTAGGTTCCTCGACTCTGAGAACTCTCCGAAGCTTTTGTTAGAAATTGAGGTGAATATATTCAAGACATATAATTCAAAAGAGCTTCAGATAGATGTTCATACCTTTTTCGAGTGATCTATTCTTTCCTTTATATGGGCTGAAATATTGATCAGATACACGTGTAATTATCCCGGAATATCGGGGAGCAGATTAATCCCCTCCACATCCTAGGTTTCCTGAGATCATTTATTGGTTTTGTTTCTTCTCAATAATATCTCTAGTAATATGATTACCTCCAAGCGATCAATATATATCTTTGGATATTTACATCAATCTGTATTTAATGCGATGTGTCATCCTGCCAGGTATTAAATGTTTACAGAATCTCTGATCATAACACTATCAATATGTCAGGGGTAACTATAACGAGCTAACTAGATTTATCGTTTTCGTATAATAGGAATTCACGTGGGAGGGATTTAGTTTGAGTAGGAAATACTCAGAATTCAATTGAAGGAATCTTACATAACACAATTCATTCTAAGTCTCTGAAAGAGGTGTAATAGGCGGGCGCCACTTCGAAGGATGCCTACCGCCTTATCCTCTATCGCAATTATCCCCTCACAATTTTAAATTTTAATAGTTCTAGAAGTAGATCATTCGTTGATGTACTATGTTTTAAATAATTTTTTATTTAGAGATCGATTCATAAGAAATTTTATAATGTTTTAGTGACTAAAAACAACAAAAATAAAATAAAAAACATTAATTTATTATTCGTCTAAATAAAGCCCCTTTGGTTTTTTTTTTTTTTTTTTCAAGAAAAGCCCTTTTTGTATTAAAGTCATGTTGAATGAGTCTTCTGCTTTTTCCGGATGATAGTTGACAATGACCAGATGATCATCAACTCCGAGTGAACGCAAGGTACTGAATCATCCTAGAAAATGCAAATTAAAAAGCATCCATGAAGACAAATTATAGATTGTTGGACATGTAAAGTACTCTTCGAAGAGAAAGAGACCCTGTAAATGGCAGCATATCTCAAACAGCCGAGTACCTCAAAACAAGAAGAAATATTGCTATATCTTTCCCTTTCCAAACCAAACCTTTTTTATCAGTACCTTTCTCTGATCCTAAAAGATGGTGACCAGGCTTGATCTGGTTCCTATACTCAATATTCTTCATCGATCTTATCTTTCTTATTAATTTTGGTGTCTCTCATTCCAAATATTTTACCTTACGTTGTGGCAATTAATTTGTTTTTTACATTGTACACAATCTTGCATTCCACAAGCATATCAAATATATTGATATTGATTATTACATCGTTCTAATAAGATTCGCTCCAGTCTCCTCCAAGCTATTTATACTTCTACATATAAACAAGCTATCGGCATTTTTCTTAAAGCCTTAGGCCACGATCTTTTCCATCACTTTTCATACAAATTGAATATAATGGATCTCTATACGTCAACAAGAGGGGGTATATATTGACAACTATGTATATATTCAAATTCCAGAAAATTAACAAATATTATCTTTATTCTAGAAATTAGTCCAGTTAGCTCAATTACCACATGTATTTACTTTTATACTAAGCCATTATAAAGTCTATTTATTTTGTAAATCAATACAAAGAAAAACAATAGTTTAGTACAAATTTCTTCTCCGGCGGCCTCTAGTCTAGTCTTAACAAATAGTTCCAACAAATCACTAGTTGATGTACTATGTTTTAAATAATTTTTTAAAGATCAATTCATAAAATAATATATAATGTGTTAGTGACTAAAAACAATAAAAATAAAAATTATCATTAATTTATTAATCGTCTAAATAAAGCCACTTTTGTATTAAATAAAGTGTAGAAGTAGTAGTCTTCTGCGTTATCGCGGGGATGCTATTAGACGATGAACAGGCAATCAGCTCTGAGTGAACGCGAGCCGAGGTGAATCATTTTAGAAAACGCAAAAAAGCATGTAGATAAAGTATACACTGTTGAACATGTAAAATCTCGGAAGAGAAGAGACTATAAATGCAGCAATAGGTCCCGTTTGGATTTGGAGATAAGATGAATTGAGATAAATTTAATTTATTTTTTAATATTATTATTATTTTAGAATTTGAAAAAGGTGTATTAGAATTTGAAAATGTATATAGGAATTTGTGTTTTATATAAAAAATTATAAAAATATAATGATGAAATGAAAATAAGTTGAAATGAGTTGAACTCATATTCGAATACAAACGGGGCATAATCTCAAACTGATGAAGCTCTAAACCTGTCCAAAAATCACACAAGACGATTTTACAGTAGTTCAGCAATTTGTCTACGTCCACTGGTGCTAAATTACTATAATTTTTGAAATTTACAAATCACTTAAAAATTTTCACGTAACTCTCAAATTTACACACACCACTTCTCTAATACACTACTGCTCTCCTCTTTCAAATACCAGAACTCTCCTTTTATAGGAGAAGATTGCCAACAACTCTCGCAGCTAAAGAAGACTGTGGGATGGTAGGTGAGGGAGGTAGGTGAGGAGTGGGTGGTGCCAACCATGGACAGTGCTTCCATTGTTGACTGTGCAGCCATGCATTTACACTGAGGTGGTTTTCAACAATCACCCCCTCCACCGAAGTGTGCCATATTAGGCTGCTTCCAAACTGATTCATTATTTAAATGAATGCAGATTTTTCTTTGACGTGAGAGTCTTCTACTAACAAATGCGTCATAAGACGCCAAATGCACCCAAAAGTGCCAACGCACTCAAAGGTGCTCAGCAACTTATAATATTGATCAATTCCAAGCAATGTTGGAACTTGATCCCACTGACGACTTTTGTCAACATATCTACTGGATTATCTTCAATGCCAATCTTCTGAAGTAATATGTCCTCTTCTTCTAATATTTCACGTATAAAGTGAAATCGGACATCGATATGTTTTGTTCGAGAGTGATACACTTGATTCTTGGCCAAATGAATTGCACTCTGACTGTCACAGTAAACGGTAACCTTTTGCTGCTCAAACAGTAAACGGTAATCTGTTACCAATCCTTATAACCAAATGGCTTCTTTTACGGCTTCTGTTACAGCCATATACTCAGCCTCTGTGGATGACAGTGCAATCCTAGACTGAAAATTCGATCGCCAACTAACTGGTGCTCCAGACATAGTGAACACGTATCCAGTTGTCGACCGCCGTTTGTCAAGATCACCTACATAGTCTGAGTCAACGTATCCAGTTACTAGACTATCTTCACTGTTCTCGAACTTCAAACCAAGATCTACGATCCCTAGAATATATCGAAGAATCCATTTAGCCGCATGCCAGTGCTTCTTTCCAGGATTATGCATATAACGACTGACTAAACTGACAGCCTGGGAGATATCAGGTCGTGTACCCACCATGGCATACATTAGGCTACCAACAACACTTGCATATGGGACACTCTTCATGTAATCCCGCTCTTCATCATTCTTTAGGAGACTGCAATGCACTAAGCTTAAAATATGGGGCCATTGGAGTACTCACAGGCTTCGACTTTGAGTCCATATTGAAGCGTTGCAATATTTTCTTCAGATACTGCTTCTGAGTAAGGTGAACTGTACATTTCACCATATCTCTGCTGATCTCCATCCCCAATATTCTTCGTACTTCTCCTAAATCTTTCATTTCAAACTCATGACTCAACTGAGTTTTCAAACGATTTATCTCCACCTTACTTTTACATGCAATCAACATATCATCTACATATAAAAGCAAATAAATGAAAGATCCATCTGCAAGTTTTCTGAAATACACACAATGATCGTATTGGCAACGAATGTATTTCAGATCCATCATAAAACAGTCAAACTGCTTGTACCATTGCCGAGGTGACTGCTTCAGTCCATAGAGAGATTTATTTAGCCTGCAGACCCATTTTTCTTTACTAGTCTCTTTAAACCCTTCTGGTTGAGATAGATAAATCTTCCCTTCCAGATCACCATGTAAGAAAACTATCTTCACATCAAATTGTGCTAACTCAAGATCATATTGTGCAACTAAAGCTAGCGATATCTGAATAGATGAATGCTTCACAACAGGAGAGAATACTTCACTGTAGTCAATTCCCTCTGTCTGAGCGTAGCCCTTGGCTACCAATCTAGCTTTGTATCGAATTCTATTTTTAGCAACTTGATCATCTTTCTGATTAAAGATCCACTTACAGCCAATTGACTTCTTTCCTTATGGCAGTGGCACAAGTTCCCAAGTCTGGTTCTTATGAAGAGACTGCATCTCCTCTGTCATCACCTTTATCCATTCATTCTTTTCACTGAATTGTATGGCTTCTCTATAAGTGGTTGGGATCTCACCCCCTTCAATTGGTAGTGCATATGTCACGTAGTTTGCATAATGTGTCGGCACACGTTTCTCTCGTCTCGGTCTACTGGTTGTTATTGATTCAATTTGACTTGGAGGTACTGTGACTGGACTATCGACCTCCTCTTGTTTGTCTTCTCTTGAATCATTTGGAGTAGTAAACTCCACCTTCTGCGAATCACCGGGTCTTTCGCCATCATAGCTGCCTTCACTAGAATCATTATGCTTATGTGACTTAAGCATTTCAGATTCGTTGAAAGTAACATCTCTACTGATAATTACCTTCTTAGACTCTATGCACTAAAGTTTATACCCTTTTACACCAGAACTAAAGCCTAAGAATTTTGCTTTCTTGGCTCTAGGGTCAAGCTTACTTTCCTTTGCATGATAGTAAGCAGGACATCCAAAAATGTGTAAAGAGTCATTATCAGTAGCATGTGTACCTTTCCACATTTCAATAGGTGTCTTCCTGCCATTGGCAGCTGCGGGTAGTCTGTTGAGGAGGTGGCATGCATATGTCACAGCTTCAGCCTAAAATTGTTTACTGAATCTAGCATTCAGTAACATACATCGTACTTTCTCTAACAAAGTACGATTCATCTGTTCTGCCACACCGTTTTGCTGTGGTGTATCTCGTACCGTGAAGTGTCTGACTATTCCCTCTCTCCAACATACTTCCATGAAAGGGTCTAGAGTATACTCCCCTCCATTATCTGATCTGAGCCGCTTAATTTTTATGCCGGTCTGAGTCTCAATCATCTTCTTCCAAACAAGAAAGATGTTCAGCACTTCATCTTTATTTTTCATCGTATACACCAACACACGACGAGAATAATCAGCTACAAAAGTTACAAACCAATGCTTACCTCCCAAAGATGCAATTTTGGTAGGCCCCCAAACATCGGAGTGAACATAGTCAAGTATCTCCTGTGTATTGTGAACAACGGTTCCGAACTTGATCCGCGTCTGCTTCTCCAATACACAGTGCTCACAAAAAGACAATTTACCAGTCTTTGCACTTTTGAGTAAGCCTTGCTTTACGAGTGTTTGCAAAGCTTTTTCTCCAGCATGTCCCATACGCATATGCCAAAGTCTGGTAGTGTCAGCATCAGTCTCATCTAACTTCTCACAACTTGTAGAAGCTCTTCCAACAACAGTATTTCCTTGTAAGAAGTACAAGTTTCCTCGCCTCAAGCCTTTCATAGCCACCTGAACTCCCATTACCACTTTGAGAGTTCCATCTTCAATAGTGATTCTAAATCCCTTTGAATCTAGAGATCTTAATGAGATAAGATTTTTCCGCAAGTCCGGAATGAATCGAACTTCGGTCAGAGTCCTGACAGTTCCATCGTGCAGCTTCAACCGAATGCTCCCTATCCCCCGAGTCTTATAGGCACTATCGTTGCTCATAAGTACTACCCCACCTTCAATCTCTGTGAAGTCAGTAAACCAGTCCCGATTGGGACACATATGATAGGTGCATCCGGAATCCATAATCCATTCATCGGGATGACAAATGAATGATGAATTCGTCAAGGCAATGTCTAGATCTTCATCTCTATCTGCGACATTTGCTGTGGTGGGTTGATTCTTCTGTTGTCCCTTCAATTTGGGACAATCCTTCTTCCAGTTTACTTTGTCGTGACAATAGGAACACTCATCTTTGGCGAGTTTTCTGCCGACTGATGAACCACGTGATGTGGCTCGAGTTTTCGATTGAAAACCTTTCTTCTTTCCGGGATACCTTGATCGCGGTCTCCCTCTTGCTGTCAGTACTTCACTTAATGTATCTAGCTGTACCTGCTTATCTTTTTTTCGGTACTCATTGCTAATCAAAGAACTAGATACATCGTTAAAACTAATTTTCTCCTTCCCATACAATAATGTTGTAACTAAATGATCATATGTATCGGGCAAGGAATTTAACAAAAGCAAAGCCTTATCTTCATCTTAGATTTCAACATCTAAATTTAGTAGATCAGTAAGAATCTGATTGTAACTATTCAAATGTTCAAACATACTAATACCTTCACGAAATTGAAATCTGAACAACTTTTTCTTCAAATGCAAACAGCTCTCAATGCTCTTCTTCATGAACTTATCCTCCAATTTCTACCAAAGTTCCTTTGTATTTATCTCTCTCATGACAAAATACTTCTGATATTTGGTAAGACACAAACGGATTGTACTCCAAGCTTAGGTTTTAAACTTCCTCCAATCCTTTTCTGACATATCGTTGGGCTTTTCTTCCAACGCCATATCCAACTCTTGTTGAATCAAAACGTCTATCACTTCACATTGCCACATACCAAAGTTAGAAGTTCCATCAAACTTCTCAACTTCAAACTTGGCATTTGAAACTGTGGACCTCCGCCCTGAACTGCTGGCATTTCCAGAGTTTCTAACTTCCTTAACACCTTCCATATTAATTAAGAAATTTTAGAAGATAAATTTTGAAATTCTAACCGTACGAATGAGTCCGGAATGATCCAAATAGTCGGAAAGCACTATTTGATCGTCGAAATCAGACTCCAAATAGCTAACATCAAGCCCAAAATCAGATATAAAAATTGGACGGTCCAGATTTGTCAGGCGCGTGCGATACAAGCGCTGAAGGTGGTTAGAGGCGCGTGGGATTCATGCGCCAGAAGGGACTTGGAGCGCGTGTAGCGCGTGGGGAGCATGGGGGCGCGTGAATTCACGCGCAGACTCGTTTAAGGCGCGTGAGACACGCAGACTCATCTGGGCGCATGCGTTTCACGCGTCTTCTTCCTTGGGAGCGCGTGGGGGCGCGTGGCGCGTGTTTTTCAGTCGTCTTCAACCTCCAGCTACGAGTGGAGCGCGTGGGTACACGTTCCGACCTTCTACCGGCGCGTACAGGCTTCTCCGACATCCGTTTTCAATTCCGTTTGCGCCTATGGATTCGTCTCGACGCAAGGAATAGCTTGGAGTTGTCAAAAATCAATTTTGACCAACTTGATTTCTGGATGGCGCGAACCAGAGCTCTGATACCAATTGTTGAAACTCTAAACCTGTCCAAAAATCACACAAGACGATTTTAAAGTGGTTCAGCAATTTGTCTACGTCCACTAGTGCCAAATTACTATAATTTTTTAGATTTACAAATCACTCAAAAATTTCTCACCTAACTCTCAAATTTACACACACTACTTCTCTAATGCACTACTGCTCTCCTCTTTCAAATACCAGAGCTCTCCTTTTATAGGAGAGGTTGCCAACAACTCCCGTAGCTAAAAAAGACTGTGGAACGGTAGGTGAGGGAGGTAAGTGAAGAGTGGGTGGTGCCAACTATGGACGGTGCTTCCATTGTTGACTGTGCAGCCATGCATTTACACTGAGGTGATTTTCAATACAAACAACTCATGAGTACCTCAAAACAAGAAGAAATTCTAGATCTCTCCCCATCCAAACTACCTTTCTTCACTACCTTTCTTTGTTTCTAAAATTACAACATGATGGCTTGATTTGGTTCCTCTACTCAATACCCATCATCGAGCTTAGCTGAAAAACCAACACAATCATGCTCCATCTTTAAAATGGTTATTGTTGTGATGATGCAGTAATTATGATGAATATATGAAATAATAAAAAATAATAATAATAATATAAAAATTTACGTGATTCGACAATGCGTCTATATTTATATAAAAATTTACGTGATTCGACAATGCGTCTATATTTATAGAAGCGAACGATGGTAATTTCATTATCATATGTATTTATATTAATCTTAGATATACAAACGTATTTAAGAAAATTTATAAAAATATTCTCGTCGCTCGCTCGCTCGCTCATTCTACCATTTATCACTTATCACTATATATATATATATATGTGTATCAGATATAAGCCACATGCTCAAACAATTTTATATATATATATATATATATATATATATAAAAGAGTCAACTGAAGTCTTTGAAAATTTTACATTTTCTGGATGGAATAATCCGGAGCCGACGCGGAATGCTGAGGGGTCGATATAGAATGATTGCACTCCGATCAAATAGCTTACAACCAGTAAGTTTGCAACCCGGAACTAAAAAAATATGAATTAATTGGCCTTGTTAAGCGTATGAACAAGAGTAATCTTCCAATTTTATTGCTGACAAAATATTAAAAATTTCTAAAAAAATTATTATTTTTAACATTATTGAAAAAAACAAACAAGTTAGAAATTTTCTCTTTTTCGGTTTGGAATATCAATTCCTAAACACTAGCTAGAGATACATAAATTCCTTTAATAAAATGGATTTTTAAGGTCCCGTTTGGATTTGAAAGTGAGTTGAACTCATCTTAACTCACTTTTATTTTATCATTATATTTTTATAATTTTTTATACAAAATATAAATTTCTATATACCTTTTTTAAATTTCAATACATATTTTTCAAATCTCAATATACTTTTTTTAAATCTTAATATATTTTTTTCAAATTTTAAAATAATAATAATATTAAAAAATAAATTACACTTATCTCAACTTATTTCATCTCTAAATTCAAACAGAACTAAATTTTTTACTGAATGAATTTAAATAAAAAAAACGGAAAGCTGCAACAATTATTAAATCAAGAGTCGAGAAGAACAGAAACAAAAGGTAACAAACTCCTAAAATAATGCACGCCCAGCGGCCCAACCAATAGGGGATTAAATTTAAAATAAAAAACAACCAACAACTAGAGAGAGAGAGAGGGGGTAAATTATTACTAACAATCATTAATCAGAATTAAGCACTAGAGCATGGATCAAAAGTACTGTTCATGGATCAAGAAGCTGGGATGACCAATAAACTACTAAACGAGGGCATGCAATCCGAGAAGGAGAGGGTAAATTAATGAATAAATTGAGTTTGTAAATAATAAAATCAACTTTTATTTAATAAAAATGACATTGGGTCGGGAAGTAGAGGATCAATGTGCACTTTGATCTTGATTTTGATCATGATATGAAGACAAGACAAACCCAATTTGATTTTTTTTTCCTTTAACCAATCAGAATATTCTTCATTCTCGATTAATATATTTCTCAGAAAAAATTAATCAAAGTATTAATGATCTAGACGTACCACTACTCGTAGCAACTTCACTCGGCATATTGGCCGGACGCGGAATGACTCCCTTGTCCGTTCACATTGAATATTCTTCCTTCTTAAGGTCTTTGTTGGAAGAAATTTAGACAGCGACAAAATTGTATTTCGCTTTGTGTTAACTTGTTAGAAAATAATTGAGTAGAGAATAATACAAAAAAAATCACACATATAAAAAGCCAAGTTTTTACGTGAAAAGCCCTTCAATGTAAAAGGAAAAAATCACGGGACCTAGTCTAGTTAAAACTTTCACTATTAACAATGTTTGTGTACACAAATATTTTCTCTAGATAACACTAGAGACATACAATCAACAATAATTTCAAGAAAAAAACTTTCTTTGCAACCAAACAATGTGATTAGGAAAGCTCACCAAAAATTGCGTTACTGTTTACGACATCGAACACCAGAAATAATGCTCCAAATCTGATCTCTACCGTTCAGATTGTAGAGCCTTGAGTTGTGAACGTTTCTGTAAAATTTCAGCTCAATCGGAACACAGAAGACATAGATCGGAGCTTTCAAAAATGTGTTACTGTTCATAATCTCGAGCACCAAAATGTATTACTGTTCATGAACTCGAGCACAATAAATACTGCTCAAAATCTGATCTCCACCGTTCAGATTGTAGAGTCTTAAGTTGTGAACGTTCATGCAAAATCTCAGCTCAATCGAACCACAGATAACTTAGATCGAAAATTTCGATTGAAACTGGATTAGAGTTATTTCCTCTCCCCTTTTCACACGTTTTGCTCCTCTTCTTTTCACTCTCTCTATCTCTATTTGCACACTTTTCCTTTGACTGATACGCATATATGAGTATATATTAGTTGGAAGTTAGCCAACGAGCTATAGTCAGCGGACTAACGTAGCCAGCCAGCCAGCCAATTAATTAAGTTACATACATTGTCATGTTTCACGTGGAAACTTTGTAATTATCCGATCACCACAAAAGACTAGTCCTAGCTAATTAAGGAAGAAAGCAATCGGAACGACCTTTTAAGTCTTCCGATCACGACTGGAAAATGGAATTTCTTACTCTAGTTTGTAGTTTCAACCTTATGTCTTTCTCTTGATCAACCATTTATGAAAAATCCATTTTTTTAATTTAAAATATATAGTTAATAATTAATTAAAGTCTCTGTCTCAAATCTGTGATCGATATACACTGAATAGTCAAGTCATGACGAGATAAGGTTCTATTTGTATTCGAAGAAAAAGAGACCTATAAATGGGAGTGGTATCTCAAGCAGCTGATCAGAGTACCTCGAAACAAGGCAATAAGAAATTGTTAAGCACCTACCCCTGTGCATATTTCTTTCCCTAAAAGACAAATATGAAGGTATATTGGAAGTTAATAGCTAGGAGTAAGTTGCTGAATGTGAGACATATCAGACCAAAGATATATTATAATATAGTTTTTGCTAATTAATCTATAAAGTTGCATTTGTTTTTGCAGCAAACGGTGGTGATCAGAGTGTCCATGGATGGCCACAAATCCTTTTTTGGTGAGCTGGATGAACAGAAAGTCCGCTCCAAAGCCATGAAGATTGCAGTAGGCATGTCAGGTAACGAAAATACAACATTTTGGGTCGATAAGATATCAAAATTAATTTATTAATACTGAAAATTTCAATATATTTTTCATTTTCTTTTTTTTTGATGGATGTACATATATGTATGTGATGTTCAGGGGTGGTGTCGGCATCTTTAAAAGGAGACGATAAGGACCAAATAGAAGTAAAAGGAGATAATATTGATACGGTGAAACTTACAAAATTACTGAGGAAGAAAGTGGGACATGCAGAAATAATTACAGTGGCGCCAGAGGAGAAGAAAGAGGAGAAGAAAGAAGAGAAGACAGAAGAAGAGAAAGTAGTAGATCAGTGCGTTTCCTGGCCTTATGGTGGTGGTTTTCCTTCCTACTACCCTTATCCAATCTGTGAGGTCAGGGATTATTGCCATGAGAGTTCCAACCCTTGCGCCATCATGTAACTGTGTAGGTTTATCAGTACTAGATCTAGACAGCAGTCGAGGACGTAGTTTCTTCAACATATGAGTTTTTGTTTTTTTTCTCTTTTCAAATGTTTTCCCAGTGTGAGCATGCAGATCCGAATTTAAAAAATCGCTTGTCATCAATAAAAAACCGTTGGTTTTTGAGTTTCTGACCTCTTAGGTATCATTTTTTCAATCTTTATTTAGATGGTTTATGATATGAAGATGATGACACTGATCGAAGAACAACATATAATATAGGATTTGGACAAACAAATTAATGCTCTGCTCGAAGGAATTATAAATTGAATAAGTCTGGCAGACGATCGTTACAATAAAACTGTCAAACTATAAAAAAAGGTCTCACGATCCAACTCGACAAACAGCTTGTTTTAAATGGTTAATTTTGATATCGTATTTCGCAAGACTGATAATGTCATATCTCAAATGTTCTTTCGTTTTTCTATGTGCATTGAAAGTGAGAAGGGTGGTTTGGAGAGTCGTAATTCATTCGATACTTAAGTCAATATAAGAAATGAAAATTCAAATAATAAAAAGCTAGAGAATGTAAAGATTAGAGAGTGCTTGCGTGAGGTGTGAGGAATTTATTTATATTTGTGAGAGAACCTTTTGACAAGAGAGTTTAGGGGTGTCATATGTATCTTATAAGGTCAAACTCCTGCATCGATTTGCTATTAGACGGTAACTTTTCATGTCATGTTGTGTCATGTTCTGCTTATCATATATTAAATGTGATGTGGTGTTCATTTAATGCGGCGTGGTCGTTTTTGATAGAATCATACTGGTCGAGGCCGTCCCATCATTGATACTTGAGTGCTTGAGCAATTTTGCGTTGGTCGACTCTACGGGATTGCTTATTTTCGTGCAATGTGCGGGTCTAATAGTCCCCCTATGGGCCTTCCTTTCTTAACCCCCAAATAGTGGTCTGGGCCTCAAGTTTCAAGGTAATTTGGCCCGGGGGAGGGATCGGCCTAGAGGGTCCAAGACTTTTTCCCATATAATACTATGCAAGTTCCATACGGATATAGTGAGAATTTAATTTTCCAGTTTGGATGGGCTAACTCTTCCTTGAGTTTTGGTGTTTGAGAGGAGTCAACCCAGAGGGCCCAAGACTTTTCTGCAATCGACACTTTTAGCGTATAACTGTAACGTTCTAATTTCTAAAAGTTACGCATTCGACATTTTTACAGTAATTTCTGTGCAGCCACCTAAGAGTATTTTTATTGATCTCATTTTTTTTATTATAAAAAGTATACTTTTTATACAAATATCAAAAAAAATATTATATTTAATCAAATATAATTAAAAGAAAATATAATAAATAACATAAAAGTTTTTACTTATTTTTTATTTAGTTTTTAAATAATAAATCATCAAATTTAATAATTTACTATTCAAAAATTAAGCAAAAAGAATCTTTATGCTATTCTCTACATTTTTTTTAATTATATTTAATCAAATATGATATTTTTTTTTTTAGTATTTATATAAAAAGTATATTTTAATGATAAAAAAAAAAGATAAAATTAATGTGAATGCTCTTACCGTATTTTAAACTTTCAAATCACTTCTCTACACTTTTTCTATTTGAAACATCACATCATTTCGTTTAAATTAATAAATAAATAAGTTTATTATACTCATTTAATTTAATACATATTTTGTCATCTTATATATCTTATATTTTAATTAATAATTAAAAAAATAATTATTAATATATGAGTATATTTTATATTTTTTAAACAATAAAAAAAAGTTTTAAACTAGATGGTAAACTCTAGTGATCAATTATAGGCGACTGGCGTGATTTAGATTCGGAATTAAGATGAACTATATATCAATTTATCTTTAATTTATTATTATATTTTAAAATCTTAATTCAATTTTTTTTAATTCTAATATAATTTTTCTTAATTTTAAAATAATAATAATAATAAAATTTAATATTTTTATAATATTTTATTTAATTTTTAAAATTTATTTAAATTTATCTCACATCTAAATTCAAAACTCGTTTAATTTTATCTCAGAACATTTATAATAGCACGCTCCTTAATATATAGGTTGTACTGGCTATTGACTACTCTAACCCATTTTGATCTTCTCATAATTTTAATTGTCTTATTTTGATATTTTTCTTCATCTATGAATTATTTTAATAAATTTTAGACTTATTTTTTTTCGTCCCTGCTTGCACTTTTATTTTTTAATACTAGTTTTACTTTGATTTCATATTTTTATATTATTAAATATATATAGTATAAGAATAATAAGTAAAAGAATTAATTTAACTATTTTTTTAAAATCTAGAATAATTTATTTATATGTAAATTATTTCAAAACAATATATCGATATCTCAAAATAATATATCGATATCAAAATATTTTGTTTTAATATTTCGGTAAAAAGGATCTTTAAAACAATATTCAAAACATTGATCTAAATATCTTAAATCTTAAAAATTATAAATGTTTTATTAACATGCGATATCTAGGACACACCTTAGTAAAATGTCAAACTTATACAATTTACTTTTAAAATAAGTCTAAATATTTAAATATTACAAATAAAATTTTATTATTTATCTAATATAAAACGATTTAAAGATATAACTAAAAAATTATAACATAAGTTCAAACTATAATTTGCTTATTAACGTTTAATTTATTTTTTTTTTGATTGACATGCGAAATCTAGGACACACCTTAGTAGAATGTTTAATATATATAATTTAATTTTAAAATAGATTTTAAAATTTAAATATTACACATTAAATTTATCATTTAACTAATATAAAACGATTTAAAGAAATAACTAAAAAATTATAACACAATTTCAAGCTAGAACGTCTTGTTTATTAATGTTAAAAAAAAAAGTTCGAGCTGAGATTTAAGTTATGTTTAAATAGTAAGATGATTTTAGATTTATTTTTAATAATAATGAATAATGAATAATAGAATATTAAATAGTATTAAATAATAATTAAAAATAAATAATAATAGGATATTCTCTTCTCAAAATACTCCACCCTTAATCGATGCACAAGCCACATGAACTCATGCACATTATATTAACAATTCACGAAGGATTTACCGGGTAAATGCACATATTTAGCTTGTTAAAGACGTGTTTTGCTCCTGTCTTGCAACTGTTCACCTGCAATAAATTTAAGAGATTCGGTGATCTTTGTCTGGGAAAGTTTCGATGTCTAAATTAGTAATCTTACTAATTATTTAGAAGTAGTTCGAAGGCCAATGAGAATGGTCTTTCCATAGAGGGTTATCTGGTTTATATAGGCATAGTATTGGTTCTTATCCTTTGATATGATTTTCGTTTATAAGTTATTTTCCCGTAACTGATGTGGTATTTGCATGAAATCCCGTAGAATGTGTTGAAGATTTGAATATTAATTTATGTACGTGATTTTGCAGGATTCTATTCTTATTTACCTTTCTGAATAAGTTATTGGACTCATGGTATTGATTTTCTTCTATTCGAGCTTTCATACTGGTGGTTTTATAGGCCCCTTGAGTTAAATAGGTCATACACAACCCAACAACAATAGAAAAATGGTTTAAAACAAGTGAAAAGCTAACCGAAAAGTATCCAGAAAATTTTTCCTGGATGCGAAAAATAATAATAATTTTTTGACTTAATGATTTTAAAATTATTTTTTAATAATATTGTAAAATTTTTTATTTTTAAAAAATATTTAAAAACACTAAAAACTAGAGGAAAATAAATAATAATAAAAATTTATTTGCATATTTGGATAATCTTTGGACTACAACACCACTCTTAAAATAAACTGGACAAAAAAAGTGGGGTGGAATTCAACCGTCGAAGTGTTAAACTACAGTAATTTTATGGGCCCCCTGTGGTTTTTATTTTTATTTTTTATTTTGATTTTATTATTTTAAAATATTTTCAAAAAATATGAAAAAAATATCAATGTATTAATAATCACTTCTTTAATCATTAAATTAAAAAAATTAAATTAAATGCATGAAGTGTAAAAAAAAATGTTAAACTTAGTCCGGTTCGGATTGCAAGATGAGTTTAACTCATGATCTCAACTTATCTTCATTTCATTATTACATATTTTCACTTTCTCATATAAAATACAAATCTCAATACACATTTTTCAAATTTTAATACGTATATTTCAAATCTCAATATACTTTTTTTCAAATTCTAAAATAATAATAATATTAAAAAATAAACTAAACTCATCTCAACTTATCTCATCTCAAAATCCAAATGAAACTTTAGTGAACAAACTAACATTTTTTCTTAAAACAAACTAGATAAAAGAAGTGGGTGAAATTCAACCGTCAAAGTGTTTAAACTATAACTCACATCTTCTTAAGGACTTTGTTGCACAAATCTCAACCCGTCACAAAGGGTAGCATCACATTATAACACCCATTCTACAACTTACCTTCCCAAGGAGTAATGTTCAGGTGTGAGACGAGAAACACATGAGATATTTTAATTTTCAATCGAGTTCAACAACCAATATTAAAGTTATTCCCAAGTTAAAAGTTCAAAGAGTATTAGATCCCAAGTGCAAAATCAAACTAAGTATTTCCAACAAAGAAAATTTCAACATCCCCCCTCAAAATTCAACCACGCTGATGCAAATAGGTACCATTTACTAATTACTGCTTGAAGAAAGTGGTAACATTTGAGGTGGTGAACCAATGTGTCCATCATTGCAATCTTCTCACTTCTCTTTCAAACTCGAGTAATATAAGGATGTCACCTTCCCTCACTAGTCCCTTGACATTCCTCATAATGAACCGGGTCTGATCATCCAAAAATTTGACTCTCACTTGAGTCACTTTACCCTTGGATCCAGTTCGACCCATAACTTTCACCACCATAGCATGCTTCACTTGAGATTTCATCCTGCAAACTGCGAAGGCAACCAATAGAATTATAAGATATAACCATTGTCTAAAATGGGCTGGAAAACATGGGCATATGTGTAAATTCCTCAAACAACATAACATTTTATTGAAAAAAACATAAAAATATAAGCACATTTAGAACTTCTAAACGTAAGTTCCTAGTCACATGGAATCTAAAATGAAGCGAGATCATGTCAATGAAGCTTTTAAAGAAGGGGGTAGGGTACTGCAGAAACAACCTTTCTAGAAAAAGGTGTGCAGAATAGTTTTAACTTCTCAAGTACCTTCTTTAAGACGAGCGAGCTTTGTTTTTCTCTCTGGTGATTTTTGTTCCCCAGGGTTTCAAAATCTCTGCTGTCGGCTGAGGGAGGGCTGGAGCTGAGGCTCCTCCCTCCCTCCCTCTTTCCTTTCCGTCTCCCTAATTCCTCTCTCTCTTCTCTTTTTCGTATCTGTTTGTGTTTGTGTGTTTTTCTCGAGTTTTGCAGGCAGAGATGGCTTATTTGGAGTCGGGACACTCTACGGTGGTCTTCGACCAGTACGCGTGCCACCACGGGTTTCAGCAGCCACTGATGTTCTAGACTGTCGAAGGCCTCGCCGAGTATAGCCACTGATGTTCTAGACGTCGGCTACATGCGTGGGTCAAAGTTTGGGAAGTTGCATCCATGCTGTTGCCCAAATGACTAACATAAGAGGGGAGGTCAATTAAGTTATATTTAAATAAATAACAATTATAAATCAAATATATAATATAAAATATAAACAAAATATGAAACAACAATAAATATAAAGAGTAAGGGCAAGAGATAAGCAAATTCAGTATGTTAATGAGGTTCGGCCCCACTGCCTACGTCCTCGCCTCAAGCTACCCCTTGAGGATCCCTGAATTCACTATACAATCTCCTTCAGGTGGAGATAGAAACCTATTACACTTTTGAGTAGCACCGCTCCAAAGAATTTATGTAGAACACCCTCTACACTTCTAATCACCTCACATTTGGTGATTTAACTATTCCCCATATAGAACACCTTCTACACACACAAGGGTTATACACACCCTTTTACTGATATAAGAATTAATAGTGGGTAGGCTATCAGAAAACACTTCTCAATGAGTGAAAGAAAAACAATACAGTATAAACTATATCTCTCAAAATGAATAAGGGTTAAGGCTTAATGCTTAGAGAAGAGAGAATGAAAGCTTTGAATGAATGTTGTATGCTCTTAGTGTTGTGAATATGAAGCTCTCAAATGATCTATTTATAGGCATATGAGACTTCATATTCAAATTTAAAAAGATTCACATGTCAGAAACATTATTATTCACTTTTCAAAAATTTCAAATCTAATTTTTTTACTTTTTGCATGTGACAAAATGAGCACACTTTACTTTTCAAAAATTTCAAATCCAATCTTTTACTTTTTGCATATGACAAAATGAGCACACTTTACTTTTCAAAATTTTCAAACAAAAATATCTACCTTTTGCATAAGTCAAGAAAAAACATCCATCACTTTTGAAAATATTTAAATAAAATATGCACATGTGAAAGATGACAATCAATCATCTTAATATTTTCAAAATTCAAACATTTAATCATGTCATGCACATGTGAAAGATGACAATCAATCATCTTAATATTTTCAAAGTTCAAACTTTTAATCATGTCATGCACATGTGAAAGATGACAATCAATCATCTTTCAAAATTTTTAAATTTAATTTTTAAAATATTCATGCACATGTGGAAAATGTATTTTAATACTTTATGATAAAATATTAATTTTGAACCTTAATCGTAATTTCGAATTTTTAAGAGATTTACAATATTATTCTATGATTTTAATGTGAACTTGTTCCCTTCTTGCTCATGCTTGCTTCCTTGATGTGCTTGATTCTATTGTGTGGATAACTTGAGCTTGAGACTCCTTTATTCTTTGAATTCATTTGTTATCATCAAAATCCATGTGTAGATTTACACGAAACTTGAAATCTTGAGTTCAACATACGCGTCTCCTACTGTGAGATCTATCACCTCCACGCGCGGTTGTTCTAGATCCCGGGCCGTCGGTAGTTACTGGGATGGCAGTTTTGTACACCCCAAAGTGGCGCATGTTCCTCACGTGTCACGTCCGTTTCTCTGCCCTACCTTTTGTTCCGAACCGAATCCTATTGATCTGTGTTTCGATTTATTTGTATTATTGTTGTTCTTTTATTTCCTGTTTTGTTTGAATGTTTGCAATAATAAATAGGAATAGAGTTCCTTGTTGGGCTCCACTCCTCCTATGGAGGATGCGGTTGATTTTCCTCCTTCTCCTTAGAGAATGAAGGTTGTGATCTCCTCCCATTTTTGAGAGGTGAGAGTTTGGTTACCCCGGAACTCTCTCAGACAAACCATATTTATGTGGACATGTCTTCTGAAAGATTAGAAATTAAGATAAAATCCATCACTTTGTGTGCGGGGATGCTATAGATCAGCGTTTAGTTAGGCTTGCAATACAGGACTTCCTGTTTTTATCAGGCTCAGCTGTAAACTTCATTTTATAGAATAAATTGTGATCTTTCCTTTCAAAAAAGGAAAAAATGTGTGCAAAGTCAACATAAGCTTGGAAATCTATCCCAAATACCAACATGCAGCCAATCCAAGATGAATGATACCAACCAATTTTTTTAGGGTTCAGTAAATCTTGATGTTGTTGTACCTTTCGATGTACAAAAACTGTAGAGCTGTTTGTAAATTCAGCACCATATTTAATTTTTCATTAGCATTATAAAGCCAACACCAACTTAGGACTAATAATGAATAAACAGTAAGTAATCATTAAGCAGACAATTCTATTTTACTAGTGAGTATAATAACTCTCAATATGCCTATCGCAAAGCATCATAGTTTAGTAGGGGGAAAAATAAGAGAAGTTCCATGGGAACAGATGCTCCGACATCAGTACTAGGAAAGTATTTAGTAGTACACCAACGATAAATTAATGAAACCTTCCTTCAATCAAGGGATAGGTTTTATCTCAAGGATATAAGGTGGAAGAACAAAAATTATTCCACGGAAATTCAAAACTCATTAAGGGAATAACCTAGTAATTAATCCAAATAACAAAACACCCAAGATCCATTTAAAAAAACTTGTTGTAATGAATCGCAGAGCGAAAGCTAAAATGCAAATTAGCATTTACGATCTTAGGAAAGTGAACATAAGTTTAACATATCAGAATCGGAGTCATTAATTAACTCAGAATCTACACAGCAAAGCCCAATTAACAACTTATGGTCCAAGTTTTACAATTATAAGTCGAATGACTCTATTGACATATTGTGTTTAACTAATAAAGTTCGAATTTTCTCAAGTTATGCATATATGAACGCACACCAAAACTTTAGCAAATGATAAATTACTCATTAACAATGAAGGATTAACACACTAAAATTCTTTGCCAAGCAAATAATAATAAAAAATACAGCTAAGCAACCACTAGTGTAAAGGAAAAAAGGGACCTGCAAAAGATATCACATAAATATCAATCTGTACGCAATTACAACAACTAATTGTCCTAAACTTTTAAGCCCCTGTTAGTGTAGAAGCAGATTGAATAGGGAAATCCGATAAGCCCAGGCCACGACCACATGGCGCAGAACCCGTAATCCATAGAGTCGACCCAAGCCCAAACCTAGATAAAAGCCATGAGATAGGACCTAGTGGATCTTGACTGTCACTTCACTGGAAAGGTGAACCCGAGTAATCTCGGCTTTAATAAAGTGACCGGAGGTATCAGGATGCAGGGCCTGTACCTCCCTTCGTCACATCAATCTTGACATTAATGACAATAAGACAAGATTTCACCTACCAGAGGGCTCCATTGAATGCAAGGTCAGTCTGGATGTATTGCATTAATTGTTAGGAGTGGACGGAGTGTGCTGTATTAAATGTGGGATCGGGATTCAGTCTTGCCAATCCTTGATTAGGGAGGTCAATACGGCTAAGACACGACGGAATGTGCCAAACCATCATTTGTCGAGTGACGACTGGACAATGTCACCGAACATCATCGGCAATACTCACCTACAAGTTGGATGTAAGAGCGTTTATAAATAACCCCCATCTAGACAAAGATCTGTTTATATTCTACGTTCTCTCGCTTATGCAAGTCCATCTTAAGCTATCCATATCGAAACTAACTTTACTATTGGAGAGGTCCCAGACCCAGACCCCGACTCCAACCCATTTATTTTCTATACCTTGCAGGATAAAGTCTGTTGAGCCACCTCGAAAGGTTTGGATGTGAAATACATCTTGAACACAAATAATTGTGTTTCAGCCGTTAATATGATGAATATAAGAAACATTTAAATACTTGAGAGATCCACAAAATGAACTTTCAATGAAGAATAATCGACACCGAGAATGACCATTGGGAAGGAAAACATAACCAACTTGAATTGAACGAGAGTTGAAGTTGAGAGGATTTGCAGTGGCCGCAAGCGCTCTATGTTCTAGTCTTATAAATGGAATATAAGCCATGATAAAACCCTAGCCATGGGATATATAGGAAGTCATGAAAACTAAATAGCAGACTTACCCCCAAGAGTTTAGTATATGGTTAGATTATTTTAGTCATCTAGCCATTATAGAGTATTTGGATATATAATTATGAAAAAATATTTATGTAATTGCGAATTAGTTAACTGTCGAGTAATTGTTTTAAAAAAAGTGAATAAAATATAAGATTTATATAAAATAAACTAATTTTTTAATAATAAATTTTTCTATTTTTCAAAATGATTAAGAGGTATATAGAATTAATCCTTCATTATAATATCTGGCTTACCCCCTGAAACTCGAAGGGGATGTAGCTCAAACGGTAGAGCGCTTTCTTTGCATGCGAGAGGCACGGGATTGGATACCCCGCATCTCCACTTTCTAACTTTTTATTCCGTTTCGGCGTCTACCAATTGGTCGCCGTTAGAAGCTCGGTGGAAAGTGGAGTCGAAAATTTGAAGCCCTGGTGAAGAGTGACCCCACTGCGGGATTGTTGCTCGCTTCTCGTCCCCAATCTCTCTCTGTTTCGCTCTGCATGGAGCTCTCATTCTCTCCTTCCTCTTCACTTCGAATCCAAGCCATAACCCCTCGTTGTAAAGCACCCTTTCATCACACCACCATACCCGCCAAGTCCACCGGCAAATCTCTTCATTCTCTCTTACAATGCCACCCGAGATTGCCTTCTTTTGGGCTGTACGCTCTCACCAGCTACTCAAAATCCGCCTCGAGTAGACAGCACAGGCGTAGTTCCATCAGGGTATCTTACATTCGATTAGTGGTTTTCTCTTCTTTCGTTTGCGTATTTCTGTTTTGCAAGAAATATAGATTTTAGTTACTGAAAACTGAGGGATTGGTATCTAGATATGTCGAGACCAGTTCTTTTTTTATTTTTATTTTTATTTTTATTTTTAATTTGGGAATCTGTTGTATCTCTTGGGTTAGTAGAATCTATGGACCATCTCGATTGCATTGCACTTTGCCCAATTTATTTTTGTTCATAAAAAGATTTTTTTTTTTTGGAAATCGATGCCATCTGAAGTGGCGAGCTCAGGATACTACCGGACCATCCAAGTGTGATTTGATTCGAGCCTACATCCCAAGCAATTTAAACTTGTGAGCTGCATTTTTTTCCCTTTTGTATCATTATTCGAGGGTGCTGTTACTAACTTCAAGAAAATATCAAGCTTTGAAGGCATATCGGCATCATACTGACTGTGGGGATCTGATGTCATCGACAATTTTTTAGAACTTGCTTTGCTTCATTCTGGAAAAGTTGGAATACTGACATTGTTAACGAGATTATTGGCTCTTTGTTCGGCACTAATATAAAATGAATGCTGCCAGGCATGTACTCAAATTGGGGCAGCTGGGGCAGCCGGGTCTGATCCAATGCTGAATAGAATTTCAGATTTTAAAGATGCGTGCTGGAGATTTCTTAGGCCCCATACAATAAGAGGAACAACTCTAGGGTCCATGTAAGTAATTACTGCAAGCACAAATTGGTTAACGCTGGCTTACATCTTTCTCCACATAATTACATCGTAGACTGGACTAAGCTTCATGTCTAATATGTTTGCAGTGCTTTGGTGGCAAGAGCATTGATTGAGAACTCTCATTTGATAAAGTGGTCTCTGCTATTGAAGGCATTCTCTGGTCTGTTTGCTTTACTATGTGGTAATGGCTATATAGTAGGCATCAATCAGATATACGATATTGGAATTGACAAGTAAGCTCTGAATATGTACACGGATTTTTATGTGAATTATATATTGGACATAAGCACCAATTTATGTAGCTGGCCCCTCACGTTAAACTCAAGTACAATGATGAGATTTACAACACTTTTTTGTGGTTGAGACCTGGTGCAACCGTGCAAGAACGGCCTACACTGCCGTTAATTCTGAGAACCATTGCAATGGAATATAAAGACTGACTTAGAGGCTGTTTGGGCTTGAATAGTGGTTTTGGTATAGCTAGATGGACTTGATGGGATGGTTTAAGCTCCCCTCCACTCCCTCTATATTTTATTTGTTGCTACAATTGATATTCTCGATGGCATTGTTTTCTTTAAGAAGTCTCAATCCAATATTTAAAAGCCACAAGTATAAATTACCTACACATGGATTTTAAATCTTTTTTGTTTTTGATAAGTAAGAAATAATTATTATTGATATGAATGTAAAAGGTCTATCCTGTGTACACATGAAGTATACAACAGAATACTTAATTACAATCTAAGAGCTGGAAAAAAAAAGACAAGAAATCATGAACATTGTTTCCATTTAATACAATGGTTGAGAACCACAACATTAAAGTGTGAAAGAAAAATTTTTGTAGCTCCGCTATTGACCGCTCCTTATCTTCAAAGTAACGTTCATTCATTTTCGACCAAATACACCACATAATGCACAACGGGACCATCTTTCACGCTACTGCCACTTGAGGACAGCCTTGCACCTTTCTCCAACTACCCAACAAGTCCAACACCCTTGCTGGCATAACCCAAGCCACATCAACCCTTCGAAAAATCTCATTCCACAATATCCTTGCAACCTCACAATGCAATAATAGGTGGTCCATTGATTCTCCGCTCTTTTTGCACATGTAGTACCGATTCAACACAATGCATCCCTTCTTCCTCAAATTGTCCGTTGTCAAAATCTTTCTGAGAGCGGAAGTCCACACAAAGAATGCTACTTTAGAAGGTACGCCTGACCTCCAAATGTTCTTCCATGGGAAGGGAGTATGATCCTGTGTTAATAAAAGTTTATAATAAGCCTTTACCGTACACCTTCTGTGATCATTGGATCTCCATTTCATTCTCTCTCCCTGTAGGATAGGAATCCTTGTAGCATATATTAATCTGAAAAAATCTGTGACCATGAGCAACTCCCAATCATGGAGATCCCGATTAAAGAGGATGTTCCAATGATGAGAGCCATGAGAGAATGACCGCATATCTGCCACTGAAGCTTCCCTATTAGTTGCAATGCGATACGAGGCTGGAAAAGCTCTATCTAGTGTGACGTCACCACACCATAAATCCCTCCAAAATCTGACTCTAATGCCCTCTCCGACCACAAACCGGATATGACTATCAAGCTGTGACCACCCTCTCCTAATAAACTTCCATTCGCCCACACCATAACCCCCTTGTACTTCGTTGGAGCACCACACCCCCCCAAGCTACTCCATGTCTCAAATCAATGATCTTCTTCCACAAAGCCCCCCCTTCCAAGTGATATCTCCGTAACCATTTTCCCAATAAAACTGTGTTGAATGTTCTCAAGTTACAAACTCCCATTCCCCCAACTGGAATTGGAGAACAGATTGTTTTTCAATTAACCAGATGGTGTTTTTTCTCCTCTTCCATCCCCTCCCATAAGAAGGCCTTGAAGAGCTTCTCCATCCTGCGTGCCACCCCTGCAGGCAAAGGAAATAGAGACAAAAAATAGGTGGGTAGATTAGTCAACGTGCTCTTAATAAGGGTAAGTCGTCCCCCTTTAGATAAGTACACCCGTTTCCACCCAGCTAGTCTTCTCTCTATCTTCTCTACCATCCCATCTCAAATGGCTCGAGCCTTGAATGTTGCGCCCAACGAAAGACCCAAATACTTCATTGGCAAAGAAGAAACCGTACAGTCCAGAAGGCTAGCTAACCTGGAGACATGAGGAACCTCTCCCACCGCCACTAATTCAGACTTAGCAAGATTCACCTTAAGCCCTGACACTGCTTCAAAACAAAGTAACAGTGCTCGCAAAGTTTGGAATTGGCTCTCCTCCGCTTCACAGACGAGAAGAGTATCATCTGCAAATAAAATGTGTGATATGTTGACGGAACCACTTGTGCCATTGCCCACCTGGAAGCCAGACAGGAATCCGCCACCAACAGCAGCCTTCACCATCTCACTCATTGCCTCCATTACTATAACAAACAAGAGAGGAGAAAGAGGATCTCCTTGCCTCAAACCCCTGAAGCTCTCAAAAAAACCAGCCGGTGTGCCATTAACTAGAACCGAAAAACGAACCGAAGAGATAGAATGTCGCATCCAAGAAATCCACTTCTCCCCAAAGCCACACCTCCCAAGCAAGTATAAAAGAAATTCTCAGTTTACATGGTCATATGCCTTTTCCATGTCTAACTTGCAAAGTACACCCGATTCGCCCTCCTGCAATTTATGATCAATACATTCATTTGCAATGAGAACTGAATCAAGTATTTGTCTCCCACATATGAAAGCGGTCTGAGGCTTGGAGATAATAAGTTCCATAATAGGACTTAACCGATTAGCGAGCACCTTTGAGATGATCTTGTAGACACTACTAGCCAAACTTATGGGACGGAACTCCTCAATAGCAGAAGCCCCTTGTTTCTTTGGTATGAGAGCAATAAAAGTCGCATTAAGAGATCTCTCAAATTTCTGATAAGAGTGAAACTCGCTAAATACCTCCATAACATCACCTTTTACAATGTCCCAACAAGTTTGAAAAAACCCCATCGAGAAGCCATCTGGTCTTAGTGCTTTGTCTTTTGCCATAGCTGAAATAACCTTATGAATTTCCTCTTCATCAAAAGGTCTCTCCAAGGAGCTCACGCTCTGTGAATCGATCACCTCAAAAGACAACCCATCTAACTTTGGTCTCCAACCAACCGGTTTTGACAGAAGGTTTTTGTAAAACTGAACAATGTGATTTTCTATCTCAAGGGGGGAAGAGAGTACCTGAGAACCTGAATGTAACGACTCAATAGCATTACTACGACAATGAGAATTTGCCACTTTGTGAAATAATTTTGTACATTTATCGCCTTCTTTCAACCAAAGGGCCCTTGATTTCTGTCGCAATGAGATCTCCTTAGATAAAAGAACCCTCACCAAATTAGCCACAACTGCACATTTTCTCACCAACTCCTCCTCTGAACTGTCCCCCAAAAGTTCCTTTCCTTCAAGCTCTTGCAATTTTGCCAGAAGGGTTGATTTTTGATTATCAATGTGCCCAAAAACCTCAAGGTTCTACTTCTTCAGGTCTTGCTTCAAAGACTTTAGTTTACCTGCAAGAATGAAACTAGGGGTGCCAGTAACCTGATAAGATGCCCACCATGCTCATACCAACTCAACAAAACCCTTTGCCGCTAGCCACATATTTTCAAACTTAAAGTACTGACGTCCCCGATGAATACCCCCGCAATCAAGCAGAAGAGGAAAGTGATCCGAACAAACACTGGCCAATCGCTTTTGAAAAAACTCAGGATAGTGGGCTTCCCAAGCTGGAGAGACTAGAAAACGATCCAGCTTCGACCAAACCCTTCCATTTGACCAAGTGAACTCTCTCCCAATAAGAGGGATATCCATAAGACCGAGCTCAAAAATGAACTCAGAAAATTCTTCCATAGCCACCAAATTCCGATAATTCCCCGAACCCTCGCTGGGAAAGCGAGTGGTGTTGAAATCACCCCCTATGCACCAAGGCACCTTCCAAATGGAGTGCACACTGGCCAACTCCTCCCATAGACCTTTCCTGATCCTATCATCACATGGCCCATAAATGGCTGCAAAAGCCCACTCCCAACCGTCTACCACATTTTTAAAGAGATTGGCTACTGAAAAATCGCCACTACACTCCTCCACCGCCTCAACTATTCTTTTATCCCACATTACTAACACTCCACCCGAGGCACCCACGGCAGCTAAATAAGACCAGCCCACATACGAACATCCCCATAAACTTCGAATAATTCTTCTGTCAATAACCCGCAGCTTCGTTTCCTGCAAACACACCACATCAACCTTCCACATTCACAATAATGATTTAATACGGAGACGTTTATTGCGATCATTGAGCCCCCACACATTCCATGAAAGGATCTTAGGCTTCATGGAAATAAAGAGGAACCCCTCCCTTTTGATCTCTCCCTTCCACCGTTCCTTTCCTTCCCGTCATGATTAATATAACAAGTAAGCCATTTTAGTTCTCTACTTGGCTTTGTCGTTGTCTTCAAGCGTCCAGCTTCCATAGCAACAATGAGGGCTTGGAATTGTTCTGCATAGCCTTCATAAGAAAGCCCAAAAATTGTTTTTAGCTCTTCCACCTTCTTAAATATCCAATCTGGAGGACTTTGAGGAATTGTTCGTAAAGGAGTTAGCTCAACCTTCTTTCCTACAGAAACTTCTTGAGCGCACCCAGCCAGTTGCATATTTTGAGAAGCCTCAGCATCTACTCTGGAATCCCCTGCCGCGACCTCCTCACCAACCTCAAGCACCTCCCCTTCTTCACTGATCTCTACCTCCCCCTCCAACAACTGCTCATCCAACATTGAATCCTAAGAAGGAGAAGACCCAGACGCGACCTCCTCAACGGTCTCGAAAGCTTCCCCTTCTTCGCTAATCTCGGCCTCCGCCAGTCGTGATGGCTCTGTCGGTCCACCAAGAATATCACCTAGGGGTGGCGACACGTTCTGTGTCAGAAAATGGTTCGTCCGATTACCCTCCGGCGACGTGGGAGCCTCTTGAAACTCTTGAACCGCGGCGTGGCTTGTATCGGGAATCTCCCGATTTTGTTCCTTCCAAACCGGGTTTGGGCTTGAAGGCTGGCCCATCCCACCCGACTTATCAGACCAGCCAACCTTAATAGCAGGCCCAGCCCACGAGATGCTTACTTTCCCCTTTACGCACTGTTTTAACCATGAGACCTTTTCAGATAAATCGGCCAGCTGCTCCTCCATCTCGCTCAGCGTCTGTAGGATACTCACCTGATTCATCCCAACAAAACTGTCACCTCCTCCTACGCTCTGTCCTTTGTCCGAAACAGAAAGGTTTCCTGCTACACGCAAGTCAGGTTTCTCGGCCTGGTTTGCTGCTCTAGGCACCTAGAGCACCTCTTTGTACGAGCGAGAGAGGTTCAAATGCTGGAGCTCACCACCACCTCCACCTCCACCCTTTCCCCTAGAATTCTTGTTGGAAAGAGCTGAGAGTTCCCTCAGCGTTTCAATGAAGTACCTCTATCCTTGCCCTTGTCGCCCTTCTGGAATCGCAAGAAGACCTCTTCTTTGTGCATGTCCGAACTCTGCCAAAGACAAATATCGGCCATGGGAGTTATGTCGTCTCTGCACTACTAGAACGTGACTCCCACTTCTCTTGGTTCTAATAGACTGAGATGAATCCACATAAGTTGTGCATTCCTCTATTACTGTAGCCAACCATCCCAACGCTTGATAGTCGATGAATATATATTTCACCACCCGAATACTCCTTTATGTTATCCTCAACCACCGTTAGTCTTCCTTGCTAAACACAAAGCTTTTATGCTCAATGAAAATATTTCTGTTTGATACCATCATAACCAATAACAAAAAATCACCATGAATATGATTTTTCGCAGGTGTACAGAGAGAAAAAAAAACATCAAAAGAGTTCTTTGTGTCATACCAGATTTTAGATCTCTGAGATCTTAGATCCCATATTCATCTTAGTATGTCTTTCCAGGGAAGTACACATGTAAAATTCTTAATTAGCATATTTTTGCTTCATTTGCAGAGTAAACAAACCTTATTTACCGATAGCTGCGGGGGATCTTTCAGTTCAGTCTGCATGGTTTTTGGTGATATTTTTTGCAGTGACTGGCCTTTTGATTGTTGGATTCAACTTTGGCCCGTTCATTACATCGCTTTACTGTCTTGGTCTTTTTCTTGGCACCATCTATTCAGTTCCTCCATTTAGATTGAAGAGATTTGCTGTTGCAGCATTTCTTATAATTGCCACGGTATGTCTTCTCTTACCCACCCATACTTTCAGCAATTTATGACCACGCAAGACCAAATGGTTTGATATCAGGGAAAAAGTCAAACACATGATTGATCACAACCGGATGTTGGAGAGACTTAAAAGCTTTCTTTGTCAACACTTTGTTCCTTTCGGTAGCTTCTATATATCAGAATGGGCTGAGTTTCCATAAATTTCTTGTCCCTTTTCCTATTATTAATTAAGTGTTTCTCTTTTATGCTACTTATGTACTTGGGCTACGTTTTTTGTGTTTGATAAATAAAATCTTTGATTACTTATAAGCAAAAATTCAGTTTAACCATTCTCAATTTTGCCAAATTGATGAAGTTGGAAAAAAAAAAGGTTCTTGCTTTACAACTTAAAATGAGCAAGATTTAGGTTGTTTATGATATAAAAGACACCTTTATGTAATAGAAATACAAAGTGGCTCATTTTAATCCAGGGCCATGAAGTTGATTAGGGTCAATTCACATTCTAAGATGACCTAGTCTACTAAGTTAGAGGCAAACAATTATTATTATTCTTTTGTAAATGAGGTAAACAATTATATATGTGTGATGTACGGCATCCATATATAGTGTATGTGTTTCTATGAATGAAGTAATTGATTTTAGAGGTCATGAAGAGCCAAATCAAATGGATTTAAGTTCTGAGAAAGGAAAGATTGTTGTCAGTTTTCCAGGTGGAGCACAACTTTATGGAGATTGTTGTATTCATTGATGATGCTGTTTGGCTGTATAAGCACAATTATTCATAATTACCTTTAATTTGTAAGATAAAACTCTGCAACACACTGGAATTAACCACCAAATAACTTCTGCAGGTGCGTGGTTTTCTTCTTAACTTTGGTGTATATTATGCAACTAGAGCTGCACTTGGACTTCCTTTTGAGTGGAGGTGGGCTGTTGTTTTATCATGTATAATCCATTTGCAGTTGTGCCAGGAGAAACTGTAGGTCACATGTTTCATCTGGGGTGCAAAGAGATGAGCTTCCTAAATCAGTAGTCTGGGAACTTTTATGTCAGTGCCTTTTTTAATCTACAACAAGAAGTGTTCAAATAATTGATTCTTGTGACAGATACTGGTTCAAGACACCCACCCACTCAGATATAAACTTTTTTTTTTTGATAAGTCACTCAGATATAAACTTCTGACAAATAATTGAAAAGGAAAAGGGAAAAACACGATAAATAAGTTGCTTTGTAATGTGCTTTCATTACCCTTACGCATGCTTAATAATAGTTGGGCTTCTGTGTTATATATGGGCATCCATTTATCCAATTATGAATATCTTTTTGGGATAAGTATTTATCCAACCAGGATTAATTTTTTTTAAAGTAATTTATCCAACCAGGAATCTGATTATTAGTGACTGGCCATGTGTCCTATTTCCATTTCTTTTAGTTGCAATCAGTGCCTAACTTGAGGCATGAATTAGAGCTTGAGATTTTACGTATTGGAACCTTCATGAACTCTACCAAATTAAAAGTAGCCTAGTAGATAATGTTGAATTCTCATCTACAGGATGGGCTACAATGGTAACATAATATCTATTTTTGTTATTTGAAATTGGAACCTCTATATGATGTTTCAGCATATACATCTCAATTTTTGAGAGAGCAATTTTCCTGCAGCTCATCTGTGGCTTTCATCACTGCATTTGTAACATTGTTTGCACTGGTCATTGCCATAACAAAAGATCTTCCAGATGTAGAGGGTGATCGCAAGTAAGTTCCATGGTTCACATTTCCAGACCTAACCTAGCTCGTTATTTTTCCCCAGAAGTTTGGTGTCCCTTGTTCAAATGATTAACTATGGTCTAAGTTTCAGTTTGATCTATCATTACTACAGGTTTCAGATATCGACCTTGGCAACAAAGCTTGGAGTCAGGAACATCGCGTTCCTTGGTTCTGGGCTTTTGATGGTAAACTATGTTGCTTCTGTACTGGCAGCAATTTATATGCCTCAGGTGAACGTTTCCATGATTTGTTCTTACATTTTTTTCTTCACAGCTTATGCATCTATGTATTTATTCTTAATACTCTCCAGCAAAGATGAAGCCAAAATGAAGTCCTTCAATTGCATGTGTGCAGGCTTTCAACCGTAGGTTAATGATACCCGCTCATGTAATCTTGGGATCAATGTTGATCTTCCAGGTTTGTTTCTTGGAATTTATAACACCTCTTATGACCATGGTAACCAGGAGCCATTTTTCTGTGAGTATTTTAGGTTAAAACTTCCTAATTTGATTCCACTCCATTTCATCTCCAATCTCTTTGTTTTACACTGTTCTGCAATTGGCATTAATCATTTAATTGTGTTTTTTGTTATAAGAAAGTAACTGCAATGACTGGTTGTTGGCATATAACATATTAGAAAGCCGCATTTCTGCATGGAGGTTTGATGGTGTTGACCTAAGAGGCTATTTCAGCCAACTTATAGCTAAGATCATGATCAAGACCATGCATATGCGAGCTGTTACCCTAGCTGTGAGGACTAAGATTACGACCAACCGCAACACCTCCCAATGGTTTTGAATATCTTACTGAACTGCCAGATCTGACCCCCTAACCTGCTACATATAATGTTCTAATCAAACCCACTTACACCTATTGAAAGACTGCCTGAACCTGGGTCCACCCATGGGTTCGTTTGACAGCTTCATCATCTCTGAAATAAAACACCTCCTCCCTGCCTACCCCCCAGCATCTTTGAACGCCCTTCTCCATCCTGTTAACTGTCTGCTATGATCCCCAATTACCAACACAGCCAAATCTTTGATCACCTCCGCATCCAGCAAGTCATCACCACAGCCATCAAGCCCACCCCTTGCCTGTCAAACACGACGGACCAACTCGTTCAGGGTAAGAGACTCAGAGGTTGTTTCTAGAATCTGTGTAAAAACTTTGGTTTATCCGTTAAACAATGGAATGATGTTGCTTTAGACTCCTATTCATGATGGATTCTACTTTGCAAACTTCAACAATGTCCATGCAAGGAAATAATTAATAAGCTGGATAAATATGATATTTACATGCATATCCTGGTGCAGTGAGTCTGTTTTGCCCCTTGCAGCCCTCTTATGTTCATGCATATATATATCATATGGAAGCCAGTTTGCTGATTGTTAATTGTTTTCACACAAACATACCTGCTTTCATGCAAGTATTTCACAATCTTGAAAACTCTGACTTACATTTAATTTTTGTGATATCAGGCATGGGCATTAGAACAAGCAAATTACACCAAGGTAAATTATGGTTGCTTTTTTTTACCAGTGGAGATTTTTTAGAATGCACATTTCATGACTTTTCAAGAAAAGAACAAAGGAAAAGAATAGGTAAATACAACTGGGGATGCATTTTAAGAGGATTTTGGGTCTTCATGTTCCTACTTAGCAAAACATTTCTTTATTTTTGGTACAAATGAAGTTGTCAAGCGGACTACTTGGACGTGTGTCATCCAATTGTAAGCAACGTGACACCCATTAGAGCATTCGATTAAATTTTTTGACCTAGAAAAATATGATTCCATTTAATTGCAGGCACAATATCTGAACATAACTTGTACTCACTTTTCTATTGGCAGTATTAAATAACTCCACTTGTGTTTTCTTTTTTTCTTTTCCTGAGGGTCAACCGAAGTGAGCCAATCCATAGGGTTCAACAATTATGTCAGCCACATGTCTTGATAGCCATACAGCACTCACCAGACTGCACTTGTTTTCGAGTCTATAGGGTATTATGTAGGGATTGTGCCTTTTTTTAATGGGAAGTGCAGACTGGAATAATCATATCTCCATAATTGTTGTAACAAACCAAGCCACACTTTATTCAGATGCACATGAGCAATTTCACCCCTTTGTGTTGCCGAACTATTATTTTAATATGTAAAATAATGACTCAAAACTCTTTTACATTAGTAAAATTGGGTTGCAGGTCATGTGATTCTCTTGTCTTCCTGATCAAAGTAATACTTATCGGAAGCTAATAATGCAGCAGGGGATATGAATAGAAAAATATGTAAAAATCTTCAATAGAGGGGGAAAAAACAGAATTCACTTTTTGGCTTCTGATCTCAAGTTTGATCGCATTGTGCAGGAAGCAATCTCCCGGTTCTATCGATTTATATGGAATCTCTTCTATGCTGAGTACATCATATTTCCTTTCATCTAGCAAATTATTCTTTAGTTCTCCTGACCTTTTATTAGAGAGAGAGAAGTGAAAAGAGAGAGTTGGTGTACATTATAATTAGTTGTAAATATCAGCAAATGCTCTCAGATTTTGCTATCCTTTGTATTATTATTAGGGAAAAAATCCCTCTTTTACCAAATTGTATTCCTTTGGAAAACACAAGTAACATGTAATTTGGTATGATTCCCACTTCCCAGAACTACAAAAATTGGAAACTGAAAGCACTGATGGATAATTGATGACTTTGGGTTTGCTGGTCAAGTGTGTGTGATACTGCAATGCTGAACTTTATATTCAAGTCTTCACAAGGGCTTGGCAATATTCTTGATTCACTACCTGTGAATAAGACATCATTTCCTATTTCTAAGTTAGAATTTTGCGAATTTTTTTTGTAGTGTAATCTGCAAAATGTTACACTGTAAACTTTTTTTTTTAATCTCACTCAAAACAAAAGACGAAACACTTTCTATCTCGGTGATGATTTATGGTCTTCTGTTTTTTGATTTCGGTATATCATGACAGACAATTGAAAGAATTGAAATGGGTCTCCTTTTAGATTGAAGGGTGCAAAACCCTGTCAGTCCGATTCTAATTCCACCATAATCTATCAAACACATGTACAGAAAGAATGCAAAAGAATTCGTATATCGTGATTCCTACCCTATAATGATACAATCGATTCATTTTGTATTGTGGTTTCATCTAAACTTAGTACATCTACGGTGTTTCTGTTTTAGATGGTATCAGTTGCTATGGAGCAAGGGAACATTTGTCTGCAGTTGTTTCTCTACACAAAGAAGTTGAAATTAGAACCTTTGGGCTCAAGTGGGTTGAGGTCCGGGGGGATCCATTAACACTTCTTGATCTTGGAGACAAATTCGCTTGCTCTAAAACCTGGAACTGAAGCTCAGAAGGATAGTCTCTCATGCAACCAATCCGTGGCCCGACTCCGGTTGCCCATCTACTCGATAATTGCCGAGCCAACTGATATGACTTCATTCCTTTATGAGAATCTATCCTCTGCATGATTTTTTCCTTTGGAATGGGCAGTTCATCTTCTTCTCCATCTCCATGAAACAAGTTCAGTTTAGGAACCATGAAATCTTCCTCTGACAAAAACGATTCTTTTGCTGTCTCGTAACCATCTTCTAAAGGGTGAGTGTGGCAACTTTGTTGAAGTGATTCCTTCTCCAGAATGTGAAATACATTTTGTCGGTTTGGTATTTCAAGTCTGACTATTTTTGAGCCTAATTCTTGAGGCAATCTTGACATGAATGGTTCTGGATTTTCAGCAACATTAGAAGCCTGATCTCCTGAATCTACGCACTTCTGACTGTTTTGAGCCAAGAAGTATTCGCTTATTGGTTCAGTATCCTGATATAAATTTGCTTCTGTTAGACTTCTTTGAAAGCAGAAGTCGTCAGTCTTATTGGTAGGGACTTCTTCTTGCTCTTCACATGGGCTTTTCTGTTGTACAGAAAGAAAGAAGAGCATTAGAAAGTTTAAACTCAGGAGTCAGGATAACAAAGATGTCAACTCCATGAAAAACATGAGAAGCAAATTCAGCATGTACGTTCTACCTTTACACTGGTGAGATCTACATTGTTTTCCTTCAGAAACAACATTAATTCCTGAAAATTTTCTTCTGTTGGTAGATAATGTCCACTGTGAGGCCAAACTGCCTGTTGAGTTGACAGAAACCCTTTCAGTATGTCAAACAAGTTTTACAAAAAGGTAATGCTACATACAGTCGTGGACTTGCAAACGGCGTGCAGTCGCTTAAAAAAAAAGTTAACTTTTTCACGTGGGTCCCATATATATTCATTTTTTTCCAAAGCGACTGTACGCCGCTTGCAACTCCATGACTGTATCTATCATTTCTCTTCTTAAAAATCTCCTCATTTTTCTTTCTTTTATACCTTCAGAGTGCCATCTTCCACGATCAATCTTCCAGCAGACAATGTGGCTCCACCTGCCAAGAAACTGGAGTGCTGAAATGTGCCCTTGTTCTTCAACCCAACATACAATATCTTGGATGTGCTAAGGACAAAGATCCACTTCGCATCTTTGGGTCCTCCTGTGGTATCTAGGAGTTTCCCACTCTGCTTGCAGATAAATTTCCCATCCTGCACCACAACTTCATAAGCCTTTCTTTCTGCCTGCAAAATGTAACATTTGGCAGAATATAAAAATCCCAATAGCTCTTCTAAACCTGGATTTGGTTTAAGAGCTTTGCCATTTATCATATTGTATTTTTAAAAAATTTTTTTTAAAATATTTTTGGATTTCTTCTTTTTAAATTAATTAAATTCGTCTACTAGTCTTTATCCATATATTAAATATTTGGTAAAAAAAAAAAAAGATGGTTTGTGGTGTGTAGGGACATGATTAGGCTTACTGGTCCAAGATATTTGATGCACTGTCGCTGAAGCTTTGAACGAGGACATCTCTCAAGATTGATGTCTTTTCCTTCTCCAATATCGAGCCTGTATTATTTTTCCACGTTCAAATGTTGAAGGGAGAAAAAATATTTTCCTTGTCAACCAAAAGTCAATCTGAAGAATTTTCTTGGGTCCCAAGTTTTCTTACCAGTAGAAGAAGGGCTGTTTACTCTCACAATGGAGCCATTTCACGTAATAAAATTGAAGATTATGGCCATATCGATGGCGGGGATCAATCTGTTTACGAGAAGGAAAAAGACTGAGAAATAGCCACAAATTAAAGATGGTAGTTTGATTCAAAGATACTTTCAGCATATGACTTACTGCTTCAAGCCAATGTTGTAAAGCAAGTTCACGAGCCTTTTCAGCCTTTGATAATCCTTTCCCGACCTGAGAAAAAGAAAACCAAAAGAATTGAGAATGTTAAATATAAAATAAATAATAATCTACATTTTTCTATAAATTTAAAATTTTAAAACAAATAATAATTTTATATAATATCAAAATAGAGATATTGTATTTGAATAATGATTGTACACTCTATCTCATTTAATGAAATATTCTAAATGTTGAATCTTTCGTTGAGTGATAGTTAGGCCTGTTATCCAGACTGGGTTGTATCCGGCCCGGTTTGAAATTTTATTTTTTTCTTAAAAGTTTTAATTTTTTTTTAAATGTTTAAAGAAATTTTGAATCTGAATTCCGAATTTGAGAATCTGGAATCCGAATATTCCTAGTGATAGTTTAGCAGCCCACACATAAAGACGAGAATTAATATATAAAATAAATAACAAAATTTACTTCCTCTCATAACTTAAACTAATTTTGGTGTAATGATATTTAACAGATAACCATATAAAACTAAACAGTATCATATTAATATAGCATGGATCAAACTGATTTAAACCTACCTTGGCAGCTCTAGTCCTTGCCCTTAACCAACGTGAAGACACAGTCTCAGGTTTCTCGATGTCGAAAAATGATACAGAGCTCCGCTTCAGTTCAGCAAAATCGAGCAACTTCCACCTACAAAACACTTGGTGAGTTAAACTTTATGATTCTTTGCTTCAAAAATATATGGGGAATAATTAAATGGATATTTGCCATAAAAACTTAAAACAAACCATCTCTGCTCCACAAGAACTGCACAATCTGCAAGCTGTCTTCTAGTTCGGAAACTCCTGTACACTTTCTGCAACTTCAATGCAGCCTGGCACTTGAGTTTCTTCGGATGCGTCGACAATGGTGATTGGTATTTTTCCTCAGACAAGTTATCTAATCTTGGCAATTGGTGTGTAGAATAATTAGTCATGGAGCTCATACATCTACGAAAGACTTTGATTTTTTCTCGATCAAACACCATCTTTCTCGATCTAGATGATCTTTTCATGGTGGCCGAGGCTGAATCATGGCCATTAAAACTAAGTGACCGCAATGGATTTCTCGCATGTCTGCCCCGAAAACGGACTGAGTTTAGAAGAAAAGCTTCGAAGTGACGATCCTCATCACCAGGGTCTGAGGATGGACTATATAATGATATCCCCATCTAACAAACTCGTATTTACGACAGAGTCGTCCTTCTGTTTTCGGTGTCTGAGCTAATTGTTATCCATGAATCATTGAATATATATATATATATATACATACCAGAGAGGAGAGAGGAGAGATGAGAGAGATAGATCGGCGGTGGTCTCCAAGACTCCAAGTTCCAACCACGTCTTTTTTTCTTTTACTACGAATGGAAAGTTTTCCTTCTTTATTCAATATTAGAGAAATAATCTTTTTTTTTTTTTTTCTTTTAAACAAACACATTCTAAATAAATAGAAGCAAATGATACTCCGTACCCTATACGGCAAAATAAGATTTATTATCACTTGCAAACGAAAGTGCTAATCACGCGCCTTAAAAGGAATTTAGATTAGATTAATGAATGAAAGCACCAAAGTCAAAACGCATGTCTGTGGCAAGTCCTGCCCTGTCATTGCCAACTGTCCTTTCAGTATAAGAAACCAGTTACGGTACTGTATTCCGTACATACCTCAAGAATACGTATAACTTATCTAACAAGTAATTATTAAGTTTATTTATATTCATAAGTGAGATTAGTTCATCTTAAATTTATTATTATATTTTTTTATAAAATATAAAATTTTTAATTTTAAAATTTTTTTAAAAATTTTAAAATAACAATAATATTAAAAAATAAATTCATATCAACTCATTTAAATTTATCTCATTTTTAAATTCAAACGTGATCTTATTTTTTTTTTCTATTATTCTTTAATTTGATACCCATATAAACAATATGATTATACATTCTTAATAGTTTAAAGGTCATATTAATTTATGTTTTGGTGTTAAAATGATCTCAAATAATTTGAAATGATATGTAAATGAGAATATTTTATAAATTTTATTGAGATTTTTTTTTAATATATGAAATAAGTTAAAATATGTATTTGAATATATAAATTAAATTGACATATGTTTAGTTTAAATTTTACACACTGATATACTTTATTATATATAATTCATTAGATTATAAAAACTTTATTATAAAATCCATTTAACAATGTAACATATTATATTTATATATAAATTTATTTGCATAGATTTAACATTTTTAGGACCAAAAAGGCGCTGAAGTTGACAAAATAAGAGGAAATCCAAGCTCCACCTTTTCCTTAGAATCCAACTATTTCCATGTCATAATCTAACGAAATATGACCGTCCTTTTCCTTTATCGTCCAACACGGCCAATATGTGAGCTGAGGTATTACTCGTCGGTGCTTGGACTGGACTCATACTCCTTGACGACTTCCGCGACAAATTCAAAGCATTTGAATTTTTTAATTTGTATTTTCAGAAACATTACATATATAGTATATACAGTTTTTATTTTATGGATTTTTACAATAATTTTAGGTTCGGTTTGGATTGAGATATGAGATGAATTGATATGAGTTTTGAAAGTTAAATATAATATTATTTTTTAATATTATTATTATTTTAAGATTTAAAAAAATCGTATTAAAATTTGAAAAAACTATATTAAAATTTGTATTTTGTATGAAAATTTGAAAAAATATAATAATAAATTTGAGATTAGATTGTCTGATTTCAACTCTTAATCCAAATCGGGTCTAAATTTCTAGTTTAAGATAAATTAATTGCATACGCTGGATCGTTTATTGCAATTCATATCTTTGATAAGGGATTATGGGACACGCACGTATATGGAACGGGTCATTAACATTAAAGAGTCACCTCCACATCTAGCGTAGAGATAATAGTCTTAATAGATAATCAAGCGCAGAATTTAAGAATTTTAAAGTTAGTTTATGTGGATGTTTAGAATATCCTAAATTATTAATAAATATTAGTGAAATAGTTTATAAATAATAGTAATATTAATGAACTATTTATGAATATTAATAAAATAAATTAGGATAATCTAAACTCCAAAACACAGCTTGAGTACTTAATTTAGATGTTAAGAATATCTCATATTATTTGTATGGTGGTGAATTAATAATAAATAATTCATAAAGAGTAATAAATTCCTTAGTACATTTGGCAACGAATATTCTCAAAATATTTTATTACTATTTATAATACTTCTCAGATTACGAGCTTCGCTTATATACGTCCGTATGTGATATATAACCAGAAATACATATGTAAGCTTTCAATGCACAAATCTTGTATAAATATTAATAAAAATTATTTATTTACGGTCAGTTATTTTTAAGTTATTTTTAATTAAAATGAATCTATTTTTATCAAGAATAATAATTTTCTTGTATTATTTTTTTTTTATAAAAGTGAATTTTACTATAAAAAAAAAAGTATGAGGAACTTACTCTTTTTTTTTTTTTTTATAATAAGAACTACATTACTATAAAAAAAACTTTGCATAAAACTTATACATTTAAAAATTGTACCTAATATTCCTCGATATATAATAAGGAGAAACTTCTGCATAAAAAAATGTTATTATATACATTATAATTTATTTGTATTGTGTGGCCAAAAACAGAGGCAGGAACGCAGGGAAAGAAAGAAAAAAGGATTAAAAAAATAGTTAGTCGTATTTTATGAAGAAAAAATTTGAAAAAATATATAAAAAAAATTTAGTCATACTTTGGATTTTAATTTATTTTTCTGATTTTTAAGAATATTCTATAGTGCTCACCAACTTCGTCCAAACTTAACGGGGAAGAAAGAGATATTTTCAAAGGTCTAATATCAGGAGTACTTGTTCAAACTTCATATCCCATTTTCCAGTTCAAAGCCTACCTACGAGGAAAAATTATTTATAAAATCTCTAAATATGTCATTTTATTTTCTTTATTTTCTTCCAAATAAAAGAAAAAAAGAAAGAGAGTGTAAAGACGTTGATTTTTTCATAACCATCTCCTACTCATTTATCTATTATATCATATGTCTCAATCTCCATTTTACAGTCAAAACTACGTAAATTGCCCAGCAAGCACTCAAAAAGGAAGTTAATTAGAGACCAGCAAATTAATTATATAATAAAGTCTTTGAGGTACCTTCTGCAAGTTTTCTTGAGTACTGCCTTTTCCTTCTAGCGTGAAAGAATTATTCTCAATGTGGTTTTTTCCACATTGACCTGGTCACTAATTTTGTTGTCATTGGCTAAATTATAAATCAATGTGGACCATATATACACGCAAGGAATGTAGTTCAGTCGACCGACAGGATTTCTTACTTCAGTTCAGGACATTAAAGTCCTTAACAACATTTCTAAGATAATCCAACGTACACACCTAGTGTTTTTGCTGCAGAAGATAGGTACAGAAATAGTGTCTATTGATCATGGGCGTCCCCGTATGTCCGAGTTTTGGTTATTTGTAAGAACAATGATATATATATATATATATATACAATCCTCAACCTTATAAGCTTCATACAGAGATTATATATATATATATATATATATCAACAGTCTAGCTATCGTGGCCTCCAACTCAGACTTGAAGTCAAGCAAAACAGCCACCTCAGCTTCACAACTAGACAACAAGCCAGCTCAATACAAGTCTCGAAATGATTCTGGAAAATAACTGATTGCATTTATTTTGTTTATTTGAATATTCTGATGTATCAAGGAAATGCTTTTCTGTAGGTCATGCACTCCACATGCTTGTAAAAATGCCAAAATGAATTCGGCAATTGTAAGCCCATAAATAGGACTCCGTACAAACCAGAAATTGAGGCAATAAAATTCTTTTGCGCATCATATTTTACATGGCATTAGAGCATCCATGGACAAGCATCTTCAATGGCGGAGGAAATTCTCAAAAATACCCCTCCTTCTCCTCCTCCTCCCCTTCCCCTCTCCCTCCCCCTCCCCCTCTCCGTCTCTCGCCAAATTTCTTCTCTTCTCCTTTGCTTCCCCATCTTAATCATTTTGTATCTGTCAAATTAAACAATGACAACTTTCTTCTCTGGTGAGCTCAGATAATTCCATATTTGAAAGGCCAGAGATTATTTCACTTTGTTAATGGTTCTAGCAAACTGCCTCCCCTCTTTCTCCCAAACTCTATAGAACCCAATCCCGATTTTGTAAGCTTGACCCAAACAGACCAAATTATCTTGAGTGTGCTCATTTTGTCACTATCTGATAATCTTATAGCCCAAATGGTTGGATATTCTACCGCACGAAAGGTTTGGGCAGCCATTGAAAAACTTTTCACATCTCAGTCTCATGCTTGCGTCATCCAGCTCTGTTATCAACTTGCCATGGTTGCAAAAAGATCCGACTCTGTGACTGACTATTTTTGCAAAGTCAAGTATTTATCTGATACAATGAGCGCAGCAGGGACACCTCTATCCCCTACTGAGTTCATTTCATATCTTCTTGTCAGCTTGAATAGCGAATATGATGCTCTGGTTATTACCGTTACTGCTCATGTCGAACCGATGTCATCTAAGGAACTCTATGGTTTATTGCTTACCCATGAGAATTGCATCGCTCATTCCCCCCATCTCCCTCATACCATTAACCTTTTTGCCAACTACACGACCTCTACTCGTGGCCATGGTAACCATCACGGTGACAACCGTGGAGGTTATCGAGGTTGTGGTAGATGCCGAACCCAACCCTTCTAACCCCCCATCCTCACCTAATCAACCCCCTTCTCCATAACAAACCAACCTGCCAAGTTTGTGGCAAAGTCAGCCACCTAGCTCTCAAGTGTTACTACAGATTTGATCAATCCTACCAGAGTGACCCACCCCGCTCCCTTACCGCCAACTACACATCCTCTGTCCCCACCCCTGATTAGTCCTAGTACCCTGATACTGCTGCCACCAACCACCTTACCTCAGACTAATCACAGCTCAACCTTAACTCAGCTCTTTACAGTGGTACAGATCAGATTCAAGTTGGAAATGGCAATGCACTACCAAAAACAAACATTGGGGACTCTGTCTTAAATTTCTCTTCTCGTTCATTTGTGTTAAATAATCTTTTACATGTTCCAAAAATAACAAAAAATCTTGTCTCTATCAAACAATTTTGTTAAGATAATTCAGTTTTCCTTGAGTTTCATAATTCTCATTTCCTTATGAAGGATTCTAAGATGGGAACAATCCTCCTTCGTGATCCCGTGCATGAAAGACTACACTTTTCCAGCTCCTCCTCAACCTCAAGCTCTTGTTGGTGTGCGCACTTCTTCTACTCAGTGGCACTCCAGACTTGGGCATCCTTCCCTCCAACTTGTTCACCGAATCATCTCCAATCAGTCTCTTCCGATGTCTACCCATGACTCCACCACCATCTGTCCAGCTTGTTGTGAAGCCAAGAGCTCTCAACAACTATATCGTGTTTCTCATCAACACCCTACTTCTCCTTTACAGCTTATTTATAGTGATGTATGGGCCCCTGCCCCAGTGTTATCCCGAGAGGGTTTTTGTTATTATGTTACTTTTTTAGATGACTTTACGAGATACACTTGGTGGTTTCCTTTAATAAACAAATCAGATGTTCTTTCTATCTTTACTCAATTCCAAAAACATGTTGAATTATTCTTCAATTGCAAAATTAAATCACTTCAAAGTGATTAGGGTGGAGAGTATCGTTCTCTTCACACCCTACTTCAATCTCAAGGAATTTTTCATAGAATTTCATATCCCCACACCCATCAACAAAATGGAGACGTAGAACGCAAACATCGGCATATCGTAGAAACCAGACTCGCCCTTATGGCCCATGCTTCTTTACCACAAAAATTTTGGGCTAGTTCTTTTCATACCGCCATACACTTAATAAATCGACTTTCCACTCCTTTTCTTAACTTCAAATCCCTATTTGAAAAACTCTTCTCCAAACCTCTTGATTATACAACTCTAAGAGTATTTGGGTCAACTTGTTGGCCTCATTTGAGGCTCTATAACAATCACAAACTTGATTTTCGCTCTGCTCCGTGTCTCTTTTTGGGCTATAGTGACTCTCACAAGAGTTACAAATGCCTTCACCTTTCCACAAATTGGCTCTACATATCTCATGATGTTATCTTTGATAAAAACTTATTTCCCTTTCAATCCAATTCTTCTCCCACCCCTCGGCCCAATCCTGTGTCTCTGCCCTCTATACTTGGTTCAATTCCGATCTCTCCCATACCCAATTCTACTTCCTTAGTTCCCAGACCATCCTCTCCACCTATTGCACCTCAGCCCACAAATACTTGCCGCCCACACTTGCGTTCACCTTCCTCTCAATCTTAGCCCATACATGTCTTACCCAAAACCGTCTCTGAACTCCACATTCCCTTCTCTTAGTAATGCTCCACCTATTCATGATACCTCTCTCTCTAGGCCCATTACAAACCCTAGCCCATCTATCACTTTTTATCTTCTTCTCCATCTCCTGTTCATCTTGAAAATAAAATCGTCACTCACTCGCATACTAGTTCTCTTTGCTCTCTACAGTTCACTAATGGGACAATGCTTTGGCCAGCTCCACGAAGCTATCTTACCACCACAAATAACCCTCTTGATGATCCCACCTCCTTCATAGAAGCTGCGAAACACCAATAATGGCGAAAAGCCATGGCAGATGAATTTCAAACCCTTTTACAAACCAACACCTGGACTTTGGTACCTCCCACAGGAATCTCCAACCTTGTCGGTTGCAAATGAGTATTCAAAATCAAGAAGAACTTAGATGGCAGAGTCCAAAGACACAAAACTCGACTTGTGGCAAAAGGCTTCCACCAAATGGAAGGTATTGATTTCTTAGAAACTTTTAGCCCCGTAGTTAAGCCCACCACTATTCCAACAATCCTTTCCATTGTTGTCACCAATTGTTGGTCCCTTCGACAGTTATTTTCTAAAATCATTTAGAGACTTGTGTTGAGCTGGCTTGTTGTCTCGTTGTGAAGCTGAGCTGGTTGTTTTGCTTGACTTCAAGTCTGAGTTGGAGGCCACAATAGCTAGACTGTTGACAATATATATAAATACACGTCACAATGAAAAAATGTAAAAAATTCATTTTTTTATGGGATTCATTTTTTTTTTAATTATAATAAGTTTGTGTGAAACTTGTGCATTTAAAACTTATCCCCAACATTATTCATTTATTATTATTATTAGAAGACTCACTTTAATTAATAGCATGTTGGCAAAAACATACTTGTAAGTATATTTTTCAATGCTTATACTACTATTTTATACCCTCGCTAGTAACCTAGCTGATCAAATTTTTACAGCCAACTAGCATGTACATTAGTAAATCTTATGTAAAGAAAGTAAACTCATAAATTAATGTGATTTCATACAATATATTAGAACTACTCTACAATAAGAAATAATTTTATAATCTAATGTACTACATCAAAACACGTCAGAATGTAAGTTTGCTTTTGTATAACCTCTTTGTGGCTAAAACATTTTCCTAAAAGACAATTGCACAAGATACATCATATCATTTAATTTATAAGATAATTTTTCAAAATCTGAAGTGGATCAAATATTTTCCAAGATAAATATGTCCTAAATATTGCATCAGCCAAAGTTCTTATCTCTAATATATATATATATATATATATATATATATATATATTTTGGGTTGGCCCGATGCCCATCAAAACTGAACAGAAAACTATAGACGAATTAGAAGATCCCCATCCAAGAGAAACTATAATAGAAGTAATTCTAAAGAAAAATACAAAGAGATTACACAAAGTAATCTCACAAACTGACATGACTCATCAGATTATAAGATTGTTTTTATTGTAAAATAAATCTAATAGATGAGATGCACTTACATTAATTTTGTAAAATTATTTTTATGTAATAAATTTGTGGCTCTGACATTTAAAATTCTTAAGAGTACTTCTACTTCATGATGAATAGGATTCTCTGTGTACACAAAAGAAAAAAAAGAACAGAATGCGTACTTGCAATTTATAAAAACTTTTTAACTCTCAGCTTTGCTTGAGGTCTATGCCAGATTTGATGTCTCCATTCTCTCTTGATTATCTTTGTTCTTGATGTGGGCTTCGTCTAAGCCATTTGCTGCATTTGAAATCTCCACATTCTTTTTAATATCCTTGTTCATGATGTCCCCCCCCCCCCCCCCCCCCCCCCCCCGCGTCGATGTCCTTGACTTTGGATGTTAAAGATCTCAGATCTCGAGCTTCTGCTAGCTGACTAGATGATGCTGCCTGGCACAAAGCATGACAAATATTACATAAAAGGGAGCAGCTTTGATCTCAATGATATTTTTGCAAGTTACATGCTTCTGAGCATTTCAATTCTAATCCCATTTGCGATCATACAAGCAAGGATGCATAAAATAGTTTAACATAAAAATGTTTTAACTCGTGGCGAGGCAAGGCAATGCCCATTAAAACTTTTGAAGTGTTAACTTTTCCCTGCCTTATAGTTTCACAAGTTCAATCGAGTGTAGTTTTCAAGTATAAGCTTGTTTTATGGAAAAATTTGTCACAAAAACCAAGCAGATAAAGACAGATGAATGGAAAGTTTTAGAAGGTCTTAACATTGCTATAGGAAGCCATCGAAAAGAAGTTTGTCTTTGTATCCTAATACACCTTAAAGCTCACCTTTTCTAGTTGCTCTGCCCGTCGTTTCAGATCCTCCATAGATGCTTCTTTGTGAACGCCTTGAAGAATATATAGCAAGTGTGAAGTGAGGGTATCTGAACAATGTTCTTCGATCATACAGTGAGGTATGGTTGATTGACAACCCACTGCATAAAAAGGGCAGTTCACAAGTTTCATTGGACAGACAGTTATGCAATGCCTATCCATCTTGCATCTGATGATCCTGTCTGAGCACTTCTGCTCACATTGAATTATCTTGAAGGGACAAACTGAATCATGCTTGTCCAAGTGATGCGCACAAAATCTGGCATCACAACCCTCATTTGTGCAGGTCATAGATCTAAAGCTGCATTGGTGAACATGTGCATCAAGTTCTTCAGAAGAGTTGAATTTCATGTTGCAGTGAAATGCATTCTTGAAGTCAACATTCTTGAGCAAAGTCTGTGCAATTGCTTCCCTCCCATCCAACAACCAAAACCCATTTATTTCCATCTCTTGAATAAAATCATCTACCTTGTCTTCTCTCTTTTCACTCAGTAGCCATCCTGAAACCTGACTAAACAAGTTCCTCTTTGAACTTGAAAAGTCATCAACAAAATCGGAAATAATATCAAAGGGATAGTCAGATGCTTCTGCCTCTGGACCACCATTTAAGATAATAAATTCAGTGACGAAGTTTCCACTTCTCTGAGTAAGATAGTCCACCAGTTCTTTTCTGGTATCAACAGCTACAGAAGCAGGGCTCCTGAACATATCACCTGTTGTGTTGTCAATACAAGCTGTAGCTAATCCTAGGATGAACACTTGAGCTATCTTGTGAACTATTTCTGTGTCATAGAGATCGCACTTGAACAATGGGCTTCCCTCTTGCTCGTCTTCAATTATCTCTGATACACGTCCAACAGTAGTTGTAGGAAGATCCATGCCCTAATACACCTAGAAATAAACTTCAGATTCATAAAATGATTGCATAGGAGAAATTAAAATATGCTTTACAGGAACTAGCTAGGAAGAACATCACAAAAAGAAAAAGAACATTATACAAATCCAATCATCCATCAACAACCAGGGAGCATACCTTTCAGAATTGATTAATTTTCTGGTTTCTACGTGCTTCTAGTGTTACCTATAGATATACCTCTGAAGAATGTGATTTATATTTGGCGTGTGGCCTATGTATGAGTAGAGTGAACTGACCTGGTTATTGATGCCTTAGTTGTTTCTCTATCATGAACTTTTTTTGTGTCTGATGTGCAAAGTTGCTAGTTTATGAGTGTTTTCGTTATGTGCCAATTGGCTGTGTTACTCTAATCGAGTTTTTATCAGGTTTATATTTCTGGATTATCTTCTCTTTTATGCTAGTTTTACATATTCTAATATTCAGGGTTCTCCAGACTTGAAAGCTGCCGGAGAGGTGGCAGATTATCTTGGAACTCGTCATCATGAATTACTCGTCATCATGAATTTCACTTCACTGTTCAGGTAATCCCTTATATTTTTCTCTGGAGAAGACAGATCTATCGAGTGCATTTGAGTATTTAAAGATTAAGTGCCTTTTCTCTGTAGCATATCAAGAAGGCATTACTTGGGAAATGGTTGTGGAGGCATCATCAAGAAAGGGAAGCTTTATGGAGGATTGTCGTTTATGCTAATTTTGGGAGCATTTGTGGTGGTTGGAGCGCAAATGAAGTGACAGCAGTGTATGGTGTGGGAGTATGGAAATTTATATGGAATGGATGGGTGGACTTCATTAGCAATTTCAGATTTGTGGTGGGTCAAGGAACCTGGGTCAGATTTTGGCATGATATTTGGTGAGGAGATGTTGCTTTAAAGGATGCCTATGCTTGTTTTGTCAGGCATGCATTGAATAAGATAGCTTCTGTAGAAGACTACATGGACAATTCAAATGGCTTGGTGCAGTGGAATGTGAGGTTCATTAGAGCTGTTCAAGATTGGAAAGTGGGGGATATTTCTGATTTTTACAGCACCTTGTATGCATTGAACTTGGAGTGTGGTGAGGATAAATTGCCGTGGATTCACCCTGGGAATAAGAAATTCTCAGTTGAATCCCTGTACAGAATTATGTCGACCCATTTATCTAGTTTTGTCCCTTGAAAGTGCATTTGGAAAAGTAAAGTGCCTTTAAAGGTTGCTTTTTTCTGTTGATTGGCCTTTGAGATATTTGGATAAACATATCGGGCTTCTAACAGGATCTGTCCAAGACAAATAAATAAGACGATAAACTAAGATATATTGAAAGAAAATTAAATATGTAACAGCAATGAGACAGAACTAATGTGAAGATCTACCAATCGACCAAGTCAGAAATTACTTAAGGATGCACAATTATCCCCATCTACCCATCCCCAAAGAAATCCTTTTTGTTCTTTCTTCTTTCTTTTCCTCTTTTCTTTCCTTTTTTTTGGGGGGGGGACTGCATAGGATGACAGTTCCAAAACAACTAAGAAAGCATAACTGACTATACTAGAAATGAGGATACATGAAGAGTCAACAAACAAATGAATTTATTGTCATAAGCCCTATGACTAGAACATCATATTATGTACTCATGTAACAGTAATTTAACAATAATTTCTGTTGGCAGTACCTTTTCTTCTAGACCTTTCAAGTAGTCCACTTTCTTTCCAATCTTATTCACCAGCCTAAGTCACAACACCTGTGAAGATCGACAGCAAAATTAACATGATTGGATAAAAGAAATACTATGGGGTTCTTAAGTACGTTTATGGTTATGTTTATGTGACAGAGAGGGACAAAGAGAGATCTATAATTGTAAACTATGATTGATCCTAAAGGGTAAAATAAGAGGAGAGTTTGATGTGATTGCATTGTTTTAGTCATTTTTATTGGAAGAACATAATCTACTAGGAATGTGAGAAGCACCCAAGCTGGAGGTGAAAGAAGCAATGTTTTGAATACCGTACCGGTGGTTGTACTGTTCAAAATATTAGAACGAAATATTTTGGTACTGGTATCGTTTCGTGTACCGTTTTGGAATAATCTATATATAAATACATATATAAATTATATTTTAAAATAATAGTCAATATACGAATAAATTATATATATAAATATATATGTAAATATTTTAGTCTGAATTGAGGTAAAAAAATAGCAAGAAATGAAAAAACAAAAAACAAAATCTGGTAAGGCCGAAATATTGGCCGGTACAGTCGAAATACCGGCCGATACGGCCGAAATATTTGTCGAAAAGAAACAGCAGTATTTTTGTACTGGATTACTGGCCGGTACGGCATATTTCGACTGTACCAACTGGTAGAGTACGAAATTAAAAACTATGGAAAGAAGTTGAATTTAAATGGTAATTCTAGGCATATAGGTATGTCATGAACACATGTACATTGATTTTCATTTGGGTCTGCAGGAATGCAGAGAGAGAAGTATTTATATAGAATCAAACCATAACTACAGCTGACTTTGAGAGTTTTTACATGTTTCACAACCTAAGTTGTTGAAAGAATGACTATAATTTTTTCAAAAAAGCATCTGGGTCAGTCTTGGAGATATCACTTTGAAGGTTATGCGCTCCAAAAGCATCCTAAAGAGCATGAAAAATTTGCAGTGTCAATCAATGAAAGAAAATGTATGCTTACAGATCATGGTAAACTTGATCATCTTCTCCCCCCCCCCCCCCCAAAAAAAAACATAAAAAAATACACAAATCACTTATCAAATCTACACTTTCCCCAAATTAATCCTCTTCATTCATAATTTTAACCAGCCTTAAAATTCCTTGTGGTTCTCCAAATTCCTAGATAATGGAATAAGAAGTTCCGCCTGGAAAATGCGAGAGAATTTCTATTGCTATCAAGGGTTTCGCATTTTCATGCAGTTAACTAGCATATATTTGCCCGAATTTCTCCAAAATCTTCTTTAAGAAATTGTAAATTCCTAAATCAAATAGAATTCAGAGAAACTTAATAAAAAAAAAAAAAAAACCTGATGGCGACAATGCCGACATTCAGGAACCAAACATCACACTGCCTGAAAATTAAGAAACTAATCACATATACCTGGCAGCAATGATCAGGCGCCGAGAGAAAATCGATTGGGCCCCGCTTGGATTCAGAGGTGAGCTCAGCTCATCTCAATTCATCTCAACTCATCTTCATTTTATTATTATATTTTTATAATTTTTTATATAAAACACAAATTCCTATACACCTTTTTCAATTCCCAATACACTTTTTTCAATTCCCAATATACCTTTTTCAAATCCCAAAATAATAATAATATTAAAAAATAAACTAAACTCATCTCAACTCATTTCATCTCTGAATCCAAACGGGGAATCGTACGTATTCACTCATTTAATTGAAAGGAAAAGTGTGTAGGAGCACTTCCCCAAAATAATAGAAGACAAATAGTTGAGGAACAGGAATTTATACTTTCTCACACATCGTAAATTTATATTTCTTAAAAAAAAATGTCGTAAAATTACTTTTACAGTAAAAAGATATAATAAAGAGATACCAGATGAGAAATTCTTATGTTCTTCACACCATGTGATTTAACTTCTTTTTTTTTTTTTTTGTTCTACACTTAAAAAATTCTTCACATCACTGTATATAAAAATATTTGATTCATAACTCATATTAGTCTGGTTTAGATTTAAAAATAAGTTAAATTCATTTTAATTCATCTTCATTTTATTATTATATTTTTTCAATTTCTCATATAAAGCACAAATATTAATACAATTTTTTTAAATTTAAATATATATTTTTTAAACTCTAATTCAATTTTTTAAAATTTTAAAATAATAATAATATTAAAAAATAAATTAAATTTATCTCAATTCATTTTATCTTCAAATTCAAACGGAGTCTAAATATAATCATGAACCGTATAAGCATTATGCACTTAAAAAAAAAGAGTGAAATTTATTATTAAAAAAATTAATTTTTTCATATATAACTCATATTTATTCATTTTTTAAAAAAATATGGGACATTTATATTTTACAATTATAAGTATCATTTTTCTATAATAAATCACATAAAAATTTTGTGAATTTATATTAACATAATACGTCTTTTTTTTTTCTCGTCTTTTATATAATAGGTCCGTATGTAACACTATTTTTAGGGTTGTTTGTTAGGTTTGATAAATGTTTTTTAGAGAAATTGAATTCATCATTCTACAAATCACACATTATATTTTTTAATTATCTTTTTACTTACCAAATATTTGATATATAAATAGAAAATAGAAGAATTTGATTAATTTAAGAAGAAAAAATCTAAATTTTTTTTAGAAAAATTAAAAATATATAATATGTGGTGTGAAAGATGATGAATTATTTCCTAAAACTGATATGGGTTAGTAGTATTTGTTAATGTTTGGGTCTTGCATTTGAACTATTATACCATATCATCCATTTAACGGGTTCGGCGTACTGTTAATAGTCCGGCCTTCAACATTGATGGGCCTTGTTAAAACGTGTAAACCACGCGATCTGTATAACGGACGGCTGGAGTTCAGCTAGTGCCATGAGCCACTACCTCGCGCACACAATGACAAACCTATGTTGAAAAGAAGCTTCTCGAATAGAATCTTTATAAAGGCTTCTTGTTTTTTTGAGGTTACACAGAGAGGAAGGGTCGAGAAGATATAGAGGTTCAAATTCCCTTCTGTTGTCCTTCAAAAACAGGGCTGTTCCGTGCAAATCAGGATCGTTTGTTCATTTCTTCTCAGGTCTCTCTCTCTCTCTGACGATTTGAAATCGATTTATCAGATCTTACGCGGTTGCTCGTATTTTTTCTGTTTTTTGAAGAATTATTTGATTGAAACTGTATATCTGTTGGCTTATATGTTGATATTTGCTATTGATGCCTCTGTGTTTTTTTCTCAAATTTTCGTTATTGTTGTTATTTGTAGTTGCTGCTACTGTTAGGTTTAATTGTTGTTTCTCTTTTGGTTTCTTGTCCGTTTCTTTGTATTCGTTGGGTTTATGGTGACGCAATCGATTTATAATATCGCTTGGAGGAAAGAAAGTAAAGAAAATATAAAAGGAATTAGTTTACTCGATTTGATATAATTTGTAATTTTATGTCCTTTTTGCAAAATAAAATGTAATTTCTCTTTTCAAGATACTGTGTTGTGATGCAAGGAATTGAGATTTTTTATTTTATCTTTCTTGTACTGTGGGTTACTTGCAATAGTGTGGGTGTTTTTAGCATTATTATTTTTCTCGCATCTTGTATCATAATTTTTCTTACAATTACGATGGATAAAATAACTGAAAATCGGTGGAAACGAGTACAATGGACAGTCTGCGTGTTTTGGTTGTACAAAACGAATGTGTGTGCGTGCGTGTTTTTGTGTGAATATCTAAGTGAGCACTGAAAACGCATGTGCGCTGTATATATTTTTCGACCTCAGTTTATGAGCAATGTGCTGTGATCTGCCACCGAGAGGGTTGTTTTGTACTTGGATCTGCCCCCATTTTATTTTATTTTTCCATTTCATGGACATAATGGTTTGTTACGATTGAATATTAATTTCTGGCCACAGTAAAGTGAAATGAGGGGTAGAAGCTACAGCTACAGTCCTTCGCCACCAAGGGGTTACAGCCGAAGACGTCGTAGCCCCAGCCCCAGGGGTCGCTATGGTGGTCGTAGTAGAGATCTTCCAACAAGCCTTCTAGTTCGCAACCTTCGTCATGACTGCAGGTTTATTCTCTTGAATTTTTTTGTTTGTACAACGGGATGAAAATGGTCAATAATTAATGGAACTAGGGAGTGGATTCTGTATATTACTTATTTGTGTCTCAAACCTTGAAAAACCATAGCATCGGGGCAGTGGCGGAGCCAGAAATTTGCGATAAGGGGGGCCAAGTAAAGTTAAAATAATATATATAAAATATTTTTTGTTTTATTTATATACAATTTTTTATGTGGTATAGAATAATTTAATTGTAAGATCTACAATAAAAATAAAATATGTTTAATACAACTTATGTATTAAAAACATATATAATATGATAAGAACATGGTATTATAATAAAAATATATTAAAAATACATTAGAAATTATCAAACTTCTTTTTTATTTTTATTTTTATTTATAATAAAAATATGTCATTATGTTAATGTATCATTTTATTTTATAAGAGGTGTATTTTATTTTTAAATTAGATTAATTTTGTAGAAGGAAACCAAGATAATTTTTAGAGAGGGCGCTAACACAACATAAGATAAAATTAATATTATCTTATAAAATCATAACAAAATAAAATATTTTTATTTTTTTCTTTAAACAAAATATATTAATTTTTTCATTTTTTTTAAGGGTAGGGTGGGAGCCCTTGGGGAGGCCCCCCCCCCCCCCCCCTCTCTCTGCCCCAGCCCCAACCCCAACCCCAACCCCAACATGGCTCCGCCACTGCATGGGGGATTATATCAGCTTTTTTCCCTCACAAGGCTGGCGAAATTTGCAGCTGGCTATTGTTGTTTGGGGACTTGTTAAAAACTGTAGGGTTAAGTGGTTTCTACTGCAGTTCATCCGAGCAAATTGTGCAATAATTCTCCTATTTATTGTTGCAGCAACTGCTATTTGTTACCAATAGCTTAACAGGGAAAGCATTGGTTTTCTTTCATTATTATCCCAACATGAAACATCAGAAGAGCTCTTAAAAAAGTGGCGGATGTGTTTCTTATTTAGAAAATAAGGTTTTATTTCTTATCAATAAGCAGTTATGGATGTGTTTCTTTGCCGATCAAAACACATTTCCTGTTATGGGAGCTGTGATAGCCAAATGGATTGAGCATTGGGGCTACAAGCAGATCAATAAGTTCAATATTTTACTTTTGCTCATGATTTTGTTAATTTTTGCAACCAAAATATTTCCTCTGTTATGGTTTTCAGGTCTGAAGATCTACGAGGGCCATTTGGCCAGTTTGGTCCTCTTAAGGACATTTACTTGCCTCGAGATTATCACACTGGGTAAGTTTGCAGTGTTTGCCACTTATGGCTTTCAATATCTGAATAGTTTTTTTTTAGGGAAAAAAAATTGCTTTTACTTTTGTAGTGGGTTTAGTTGAACTTCCATGTTTGGAAATTGCCCAATTGTTTGTCTTCACATTCTCTTGGATGTGTTGGGGGATATTTTTCCCTTTTTAATTAATTATATGCAATTGGTTCATGGGTATTTGGTTGTTTTTATTGAAAGTTTTGAAGACACCAATGAAGTAATAAGAGTACTATGTTGAAGACAACAATGAAGTAATAAGAGTGTTGTGTTGAAGAGACCAATCAAGTAAGTAAGACTACAGTTCAGGATGGTCTTAGTGTACATGAAGATTCGAAGGAAGTTGGTTTTGAATACATAGAGAGGAAGTTCAAGGGTTGAAGAATTTCATCTCAATTTTTACTTTGGCTTCAACGAGGTTAGCAGCCACTTGGTGTTTTCAGTTGTATTGTTTGTAGCAGATATTTTTGCTTGTCTTAATCTTTGCAATGATACTGAGTTTGAGGTTAAGCTTTAACTTTTCCTATCAACATGCTTTTAGGATTTCATGAATTATATGCATCCCATCTTTGTGATGCTTACAAAATGGTCATGGTGCAGGGAGCCACGTGGCTTTGGGTTTGTACAGTTTGTAGACCCGGCTGATGCAGCAGATGCCAAATATCATATGGATGGTCAAATTCTTCTTGGTCGTGAATTGACTGTTGTATTTGCTGAGGAGAACAGAAAGAAGCCTGCAGAAATGAGGGCCAGAGAACGTTATAGGTATGTATTCTGTCATCAGGGGTAATGAATTACGAACGGTCAATTTACTACAGGGATGCTTGCCTTCATTTGATGCTACTATGATTGATGCAAAAGGTTTCCAAAAGTTTTACGATGCAAAGGTTTTACGATGTATTCTGTCAATGTGTTTTATAAATGCTCCCTGTTTATTGGGAGAGGAATACAGGGAGAGGAATGATCAAGTCAAGGCGGCTTTTCATATGATTTTAGGGGTTTGCTTTATGTTGTTTTCATGTTTAATTTATTTAAGATTTGAGGCTAACGCACCATAATGAATCAATTCAGCCAGTCTTATTTTTCCAATGCCAAGAGTATTTGAAAATATTTGTTTTAGTTGTTTTGCATCAAAAGTCTGACATATGTGTGTTCTTCTGTATGTTATGATGTGTTTTTTTTTTTTTTTTCTTTCTGTTAGGGGTCAGTCATATGAACGTAGTCGGTCTCCCGTTCGCTATTCTCGATCATCACGCTATGCGCAGACTTATTCTCGCAGTCCTCATTATTATTCCCCTTCCCCAAGGAGGCATTACTCAAGGTTCATATAAGACTTCAGTTTCCGTCTTTTATTAAAATTTTCTCCAATATAGTAGACCCTAAATGTTTCTTACTATTTATGCAGGTCGATTTCGCCTAGAAACAGGAGGTACAGGGAGAGATCATATTCGAGGTCGCCTTATGCGTCAAGGAGCCCTAGCCGCAGCTTTAGTAGGAGCCGCAGTCGAAGCTTGGATTACTCTGGTTGACTGGTTAATAGGGGAGTTTCCAGACCTTAGTATTTTTATCAAAAGTAGTAAGCGTCTGTGTTAGAAGTTTTAATTTCGAGTACGTGCCTTGATGCACTGATAATAAGTATCTCAGGAGTTTCTAAAGAAGATCCGACTTTCTAGGCTGGTGTAGACTATAGCCATCTTGCCGTACAGAGTGGTCATGTTTTCATTGTACCGATGGGGGTATTTCTGGGGGTTATAATTCATCAGGTATGAGTAGCTGAACGTCTTGCTAGTGGGTTACCCCTCATTTAAGTTCATGTTTTCAGGACTTATTTTACTACCCATTAGCGCATATTTAGCATGGCATGGTTATTTCATTAGGCAAACTTTTGACTAATAGTTTACTATTTACCTTTTGATTATCCTACTTTAAGTCTAATTCTATTTTCTTTTCATATTTTATATTTTTATTAATGGTCATAGCAAAAATTTCTATTTTAATGTTTAATTAGAATTCTTAACTCTATTATAATCTTAAATAGTAATATTTTATTACTTGATCTGGGTACACTTTCTAGTTGTGTATGTCTACCGTACACTTGGATAAAATGAAATAGAAAATGAAAGTCTATTATATAAAAAGAAAATATTACTTTTTACTTTCGGCAATAGTTGGATTCGGCCCAACTTCGGCAAAATGTAACTTAATTTTTATTAGATCGAACCATACAAGAACCTTTTGTGTTTTTGCAAATTAAATAAATAAGCAAGTCTTTTATTGGCCGTAAAGATGAATAATGCATGCGATCGCTAAATCCCAAATAGAAGGAAATTTGCTAATCAGTATCGGGTTGGGATAAACATTATAATAAAAGATGTAATGACTGGGCTACATTGGTCTCCAAATAGAAGGAAATGTTAGTTTCATGTAAAGGCTTGGACGAATTAACATTTCTTAAGCAAATGCAGGCCTATTTTAGGCATTTGCAAAGTGATTCAATTAGTTCTTTTTATAAGAAATAAAAAGGAAGAAAAGGCACTTGCTTTTATCATTTTGAAAATATCATTCCCTCCATTTAGGCAATCATCTTTGAAATAGTTTTGATGTTGCAGCGAGATGAGTCAAAAGTTCTTCACTCCAAAAATAATAAGAAGAAGAAAAATAAAGGTTCGATCTCTATTTTATGATTATCTAAGGATTGTCGAAGGTAGAGAAGATGCCCTTAAATTAATTCAAGACAAGTAGAGCTTCTAGTTCTACAGACTACAACCTTGGTAAAGTTAAGTAATTATTCAATATAATATACAAGCAGCAGTGCATCGGGTTTGTGTTTGACGCATTCGATAACACACAAACGCTTAGATCTCCACGTGGCAGCCTGATTGCACAAGTCCCATGAACTCTTCTGGGACTTCTATCCTCTCCAGTTTACCGTTTTGCCCTTCCGCTAGAAAGAACCCTTGCGGTCCACCTTGGTAAGCCGACCCGGACAAAAAGTTCCTCCGACCCAACTGGATCCCACACACTCCGACTCTTACTTCCGAATTCGACTCGGCCCAGCAAAACATCTTACCATCTTTTCCTACTCCAACGCAAGATTTAGGGCATTGACTCGCCTTCCAGGCGTGTTCGACCCGCTTCCACTGACCCGTCCCGAGATCATACGACTCGGCGCTTTCTTCGAAGCCTCCTTGGTTCTCCGTTCTGTACCCGCTCACCACCACGAACTCGGACCCAATTACGACCCCTTCACACTCGTCTCGCTCCTGACTCATTGGAGCCAACTCCGCCCATTCGTCCCTCCTCACGTCGTAAACCCAGGCCGAGCTCAACGCGTTCTTACTCTCGTCGTGTCCACCCGCGATGAAAACCCGCCCATCCAACTCACCAGCGGCGAAGAATGACCGATTCTGCGGCATGTCCTTGCCTTTCCTCCACCGCCGAGTCGTAAAATCGTACACGAACACGTCCTTTACCGGCTCGTAACTCACCGGATCCCACCCTGCCATGACCACGAGTTTGCCCTCCGAGCTCGTCACCTGACAGAACAACGGAAATCCATTCGGGTACTTGGGAACTGGGTCAATCCGATCCCAAATCCCACTCATCGGGTCAAATACAGACACCCCATAAGCTGGGGGTCCAACTGGCTTGGTCTCATCGGAACCAGACCGAATCGGGAGTGACTGAACCAAGCAAGCCGCTTTACGGGCATGCCCAGTCTGCTTTCTGTGGTAGTAGAAGTCCTTACTATGAAGAAGCTCTCGCCAGCGGCGACAGACTCTGGCAGCGACTCCATGAGTAGAGAAGTGCAGACGACTCAAGCACTCAAGCGCGAGTTCTACCGGTAAGCCAGGAATCAACTCGATAGATTCAGAAATATACATTTAAGTGTTTGAAGAAAGTTCCGTGAGAGACTTTTATCAGATTGTAACCTCTAGAACTCCGAGATTGATATTTATAGCCCGAATGGCCGCACACAGAGTCGAGTCACTACGATGTTCGCTCGGAGAGAATGGGGGGTTTGACTGGCTGTTTAGGAGTTCCAGGCGGATATCGGATAAGGGAAAGGGATAGACATTTGGCGTCTGAAGGGTCCCACAATGTGCAGAGATTGGAAAAAGCGATTGATACAACAGCAAGATAGGCGCAAACGTGGCCCTCAATTGGATAAAACATGTGTCTTGCTCCATAGACTCATCGTCGAGTCCTGATAGTCTGATAGATATGCCGGTGGATACTTTGTGATTTTGGTTGTTTATTCCTTTTGGATAAAATTAAAGGGAGGGCCAGACCCCATGTGATTCTTATAACTTTTTAACCATTTATTGGTGTTTCCACTTCCTTTGTTTTAGACCCTTATTTTTTTGTAATTTATTTAAAAAAACTCAATTTCTAAATCGAATTTATATGACTTGATAAATTCAAGAAAATTTTAAAAATACAAGCATGTTGAGAGCATATTAGAAGAGGGACGGTTTCAGTAGAATCTAGATTCGGAGAAGTTAATTAGGCTGAAGCATGTTCGGCAATGACATGGCAGCACAAGGATGTTTAAAAATAATATTAAAGTTCACAATGAATAATAACTTGTATATACATTATAAGAAAAATAGGTTTTTGTGGTCAGTTATATGCTATGAACATGACTATTTAGGATAAAATTAATACTGTTTTCATCTCAAATAATCATATTCATAATATATAACTGATCTCAAAAATTTATTTTTCTTATAATTATACCAACTTCCAAGTAGTAAAACTAAGTACAATCACAATTTGTAAATCAAGTTTACAAACGATTTATTTTTATCCTATCAAATTGCATCTATTTGTAAGTTATTTTTTAGATCTTATAATAAAATAAGATGAGATTAGATATTTGTAAATAATAATAAAATAATTTATGAATAATAATAACATTAATTGAGTTAATATGTTGTATGAGATTTTAAGAAATTAAAATGAAAAAATTGAATAAAAATATTATAAAATTAAAATATTATTAAGATTTGATAATTCGTTATGATTGATGGAATGTCAGCGATTTTAATTAATAATTAATACTAAACTTGAATATTAGGTATAATAGAATTATTTATTTTAACAATCTCTTAGCTCTTTGATTTGTATCCCTATATATAATTCAAGGGGAGAATATTATTAAGGCAATATTACATACAATTTAAAAAAGTGAATTTTTTTATAGTCTAAATAATAAATAAATAAATAAATAAATCTTTATTTTAAAATAAAATTGATTAAAATATTCTTATTTACAAATAAAAAATTTTAAGAATTTAAAAAATTCATTTTATTTAATTATAAAATAATAACATTTTTATATAGACTATATTATAATTTATTAAATATAGATTGTAAAAAGAATTATTCATATTATTAATTTGTTTCGTCGTTTATGAATATAATAATAATCAATCATTATAATGATGGTGGGATTTCGTCGGGAGTCCAAAGGCTTTTGGCCATGGGTTGAGTTCAAGCTGGAGCAACCAGGATAATGCATTGAGTTGGACGGTGAAGTCGATGGTTTTAGCACTATTTCGGCTCCCACTGTAATTTTCCGTTATCTAAGGATTTTATTTCCACAGAACTTCAGGAATAAGGAAGATCCACTTGACGGTATTAACGGCAATTGACCTCTTTTATTTTATTTATTTATTTATTCCTCACTTTCCCCTTACGTACTTTGTAAGAAGAAGCAAAACAAATAAATAAGTGTATAAATAAGGATTGTACAAATTCCGACCTGCCGTTGTTGCTTAAGAAGGCATTAAATAATAAATTATATATTTTAAAATTAGTTATACTAATTTTTTCAGATTTTTTTTATATAAAAATTTTTATTTGGTGTTTTTTGAAAAAAATTAACTTTCATATGTTTTAATAGATTAAAATTCTTTTTATAAAATTATAAAACATATCAATTTTTTTTATAAAATACTTTTAACTACTTAAAATCACTTTTTAATACTCAAAATATAATTCCAAACAGACTCTAGATGTGAATTTGTAGAAAAGTAGAGTGAAGATATACACACAAATAGAGAGAGTTTTTTTTTTAAAACTTATTTTTTGATGGAAATAAAGATATTCTTATGAATTGTAGTATAAGGATGTATCAACTATATTTGTCAAAGTATGTAGCTAGCCTATGGTGTGTTTCTTCGCACGAACAAAAATAATCCATTAATGAGCTAAAGATGTATTTTATAATTGAGTTATGTTAAATATAATTATTCTAATGAGTTGTGCAAATTTCATGTATTTATCATTTTGAAAAATAGAAAAATAAAGTCTAACGTTAAAAAAAAAATAATTTTTTTCATAAGTACTATTGCAGATTTAGATCTGGTTTGAATTCAAATATGAGCTTAACTCATCTCACTTTTATCATTATATTTTTTTAAATCCTCATATAAAAATAATAAATAATTCAAAATTTTAAAATTTTAAAATAATAATAATATTAAAAAATAATATTTTAATAATATTTAATTTATTTAACTTTCAGAACTTATATCATCTTTGAATTAAATCCAAACGAGACCAATTACTCAGTTTATTCAAATGGAATGAACGAGACTTGCATACTGCTGCAATATATTTATTTTTTTAATTTTCTTAAAGGGATTAAAGTTAAGGGTGATGCTGTAGGTCGGTCCGGCTGCCTTCAGTGTAAAGAGTAGCCTCTATAAAAATATAATAAAAAAATAAAATTAAAAAACACAATAAAAAACATAATAGAATATAAAAAGAAGAAAATATAATAAAAAAATTAAATGAAGATGATTTGGTAGAGAGACATTTGGCCTTAGCCCAGCCTCCGCTGCCGTCGCCACCGTAGGCGACACCGCCTATGCCATCGAGACCGTCTAATAAATTTATTTCGGATTTAAGGCTGCTGACGGAAGGTTATCGTTGCAGGAGTGAGATCGCCGGAAGGAAGTGGTCTTGATGACATAGACAATATCGTCGCTAATAGCTGGTGGAGACGGGAGCTACTTTTATGAGGAAGTTCAGTCCACAGAATATTCCTAAAGTTAATTAGGATTAGGAGAGTGTTGGTAACACGGATTTGTTACGTGTGTATGTTGGTAATTGTATTTCACGTAACAGTAACAATAATTTACAATTCCAACTTTAACACTTTGTATTGAATTGCATCCATCCTCGGTGGAGTATTGAACTTCAATTGTTTTTATAAAAAATTATTTATTTATAATTACTAAATAGTCATAACTAGTCTATTTTAATTATTATTAATTTATTTTAATCATAAATAATTATTTTGATCATAAATAATCACTAATATCTAATTTTCTTGTATTATATGTTTTTCAGCCATAAATAAACCGTAAACGGGCTTATGCCATCTGCCGAGAGGCCCAACTAAGAATACTGCGGACCATGATGTATTACGTACTCGGTACTAACTTGTGGTTAAAGTTTTTTTTTTTTATAATAAACAAAGCTTTAATTTTTGGGCAACTGTTAGATTTAATTACTTAAATAATTTATTTAATATTTTATCTTCTATGTGGATTAGATTCTTTTTCAAAAAAAGAGGCTGATTACCACGTATATTATGTATTTAACTAAATGATCAGGAGTATACATATAGAATTAAGGTTCAAACTCTAGACGACTTTGATATAATTTTATATCATGATCACTTGCATCCTAAAAATATATACTAGTCACCGATAAAGAAAAAAGATTTAATTATTTGAATTATATCTTAAAGCAAAGAATTAATTAACACAATTGATTATATGTTTGGCAAAACAAGAATTCAATAACCAGGAATTGTTAGCAAATGGACACTCCAATTCTTAAATGTATTGATTTTATATTTGAGAAGAGTATCAAATTTTTAGAATCAATAGGAGAAAAACGGGGTTTTAAGATCAATTATATATTTACAATGAAAAAATTATTTACGACTGATTTTAACTGTAAATAATTATTTTATTAAAATTAATTGATTACAAATAAACGATTTTCTTATAATAAATATATAAAAAGTTTTATACTTGCTGAGATGGTTGCCTTCAAGAACCCTATGATTCAGCTTTTAGGTTGAGATTAGTACGCAATATATGACTATGATGAACACTGGACAAATTTTATGGGGGTAGTGTTTGTTCCTACCCAAACAAATCGTGCCACGTGTACAAGTCTAGTAAGATTTGTTGTTGTTACTCCACCAAATTAATTAGCTAGATGCAACAATGTAATCACAATATTTTCTGGATCATCATCTGAAAAAATCAAAGTTGCATTAATGAAATCTATAAGCTAGGCCAGAATTAATTTCAAAACCAAAGCAGGAAGGGAGCAGTAAACAATGAATATCCCAGTTTTTGTAGTACCAAACTACCAGAAAAGCCATAATTGCAAGTAGGACAGGATGTGAACTCGTCACCTTCCTTCTCGATCTTCATATTCTTTGCCTCCCTTAAAAGCTCGGCCTTCTTCGTATCCTAACCAGATGTAGAGAGGTAGACAAACTATATAGTACTTATCCCACGCGCCTTCGGCAAGCATGTAAAAATAGTCACTTCTTTGTGGGACTAAAAGTCGGGTCTGTATTTCAAAGTTTATCGTGATCTTCTTGATCAAGAATCGTATCTATTCATGATATATAATTAAAACACCCCCATCATGCATACATGATCTTTGATGATCAGATCAACTTAATGCACGTTATAGTTTTCCATTAGAAACTAGGCTAATATCGGATCGACCAACTGATCATCATCAAAAAGCTGCATGCATATAAGAGTGATCAATTTGTATTTGCGGGTGCAGATTGGTAAAAATTAGCTCATGTTAACCTAGTTCATTAATGCCACCATTATTATATATATAGGCTTTTTAATAATTTCAAATGTAGAAATAATCTGATCTATGTCTTTTGTAAAAATATTGGTACTCATGTAATATATCAAGAAAAAGTTATTTTTTTACGTTCTTTTCTATAGTGGAATCATGACTTTCTAATAAAGAATTCTGTACGTCTTGTGCATTTCAGCCTTATATATATATATAATATTATATTATATATCCTTTTTATTAAAAATGGTGTCTTGAAAAGAAAAATAAGAAAGAAATTAAATAGCAAAAATATAAGGATCGGAAAGCTGGGGGCCGAGGCGAACTAGTTTTTCATGTGCCCGGCCACCACCCGGTCGGCCAGTACGTACCTCATCAACTTTCTCACAAAAGAATTGTACGTGAGCGTTTCATCGTGCTAATTGCATGCAAGCTTTTTTAGAGGGGAGGGGAATTAAAATGTATTTTTTCTAGAAGATCGGAGGAGAGAGAGGCCATACGAGATGTTTCTCCACATGAAAAAGTTAAAAATGTCACATAAATGTAGTAATTGTAAATGGTGTGCCAATATATTTATAATTGCCCCCTTTCTAATATTTTTATTTTACAAGTGGCTAAGTGGATGAAGGAAAAGTGGCTAAATCTGAATCTTTGAAAACTAACGAAGCTCAACTAACGATCACATGAGGACTTTGTGATCCTTGAGCTGCACCTAATATTTATCAAGTGGTTGAGCCACAGGTTTGTGATCCGTGTTGTCATCTGTGAAATGATATTTACTTGTACTTATTCAATGTGTAATCCTAATTTCATTTTTTTATTTGGTCTGTGTATTATTGAGAGGTTGAGAGAGAGAGAGAAAGAGCTTGAGAGAGTGATCTAGGATTTCTACCTAGAGTTTCATGAAGAGAGAAAATCTGTTCGATTTTCTAGTATGTGAGAGAGAGTTTTATATGCTAGTTGATTTTTAAGATTTCTCTGTGAAGGACATTGATCATCAATAAAGATTTGAGACCATTCTTATTGTGGACGTAGACCATTAAGGTCGATCACATAAATCAATTGTATTTTTTCTTCACTTTCTTTATTTTTGTTCATTGCTTTATATTCTTATTAATTTCTTGGTTATTTTTTGATATGGTTTATTTCATTAGCTTGTTGGATCAATGAGTGTTTTTGGTATCAAACTTTTATTCTTGAGTTCTGTTTATCAAAGAGGGACTCAGGGTTGTTCTTTAACAATAATTAATAAAGAAGATAAAAACAAAAAACCTTGAAAATAAACCTGATCGATTCCCTTGTGTGTTGGGTATACAAAAATAACTGTAATATTTAACCGATTGATATTGCAATGGTTCAAAAGCATTATGAAATGCATTGGTTGTTTTGATTCATGTGGTGGCCGGGTTAAAGCTTATTGCACAATATTCCAAAGTGCTAGAGAGCTTCGTTTCCGCAGTCTCATGATCAAGATTAATTATGCAACTCCTAGGCTCCAAAGATCTAGAAAGATAGCTAGATGGACCAAACAATATGGATAGGATTTTAGGCATGCACCCACAAGTATTGTACAGACTGGATATGTGTGAATTAGTTGAACATGAGATTAGGGAGTGGTGATTAGATAAATCTTCAAAATTGAGAGACAGAGATATGAAATTTGGGTAGCACGGTATAAACTCAAATGATAGATCAATCTTCAACTATAAAAAAGTAAAATCTCATAGAATATCAAAAGTACTGTTTTCCTCACAAATAATAATAATCTTCATTGCCATTAATTAGTTATAAATATCAAATTTTTTTTTAATAGTAAAGCGAAAAGATATTGTTGTTATGCCTTATGGAAAATGAGAAAAGGAGGGGCTCTACAATCACATATGAGAAGACAATATTTTTTTAAAACATTTTTCATGTATTTTTTTTAATAATCTTAAATAATTTTATAATATTATTTAAAAATATTTACTTAATTCTTAAATAAAAGTTCTAAATATACATGTGCCCTTTATCATTTCTAAAACCAAAAACATGGCATATACACGCGCCCCAGCGCGCGCATGATGTGCAGAAAGTGCATTAATCCGACAGTCGACAGGGACTCCACGAGGAGCCTTCGGTTCATTCATTTTCTTTCGTTCGCTCGAGAATGCTTCATTACTGTCTCCCTTTCATCCTTTCCTCTATATCTCTCTGATCTCTTCTATTCCCCCAAAAGCAAAAGCAAAGGCTGAGATGAGTCGACTTGCACCATTATCAGAGGAGCCCATCAACGGAGAAGACGATGGCACGAGCAGCTCAAAGAAAGGAAGAGGTCTGACATGGAGGAGCTGGATCAAGACCCACCTCTCCCTCGTCTTCAACAAGAAATCTGACCTCAGGCTCCTCCTCAGCGTTCTGGGTTGTCCTCTCTTCCCCATCCCACTCCATCCCAAACAGTCCCTTATCAACGAGGTAGAGTACCGACTCAACATCTTTTAGTCTTTTTCTTCCCTTAATTTTTTCTTTCATTTGAGTTAGTCACAGCTAAGGCATGAGATATGTTAGTGTTAGTGATAGTTTGCTAGCTGCTTTGATTGGGATTCTTTCATATTCCTAGCTGAGAATACAATTTTTTTTCCAACTTTTCCAAAGTATAACTACCATCCGGCCGGAAAATGTTGGGTTTCATTTAATTTTTGTTTATACTTCGATATTTTCGGTCTTTTCCAATGGTATGACAGGTATGTTATCAATAACTTAATTCAGCACTTCCACCGGCCACTACACTTCATTATTTGCATTGAGTATGATATGCAGTATCCAAGTTGCACATTATGATAGAAGGAAAAGTAAAAAGAGGAAATCAACCATTCCTCAATGAAACAATGCATGGATAAAATTAAAATGATAGAATGATTTTTATCCTTGGATTGACAGGTGTGTTCCTCAGCCCAATATATCGTACAACACTTCACGGCGGCGACGGGCTGCCGGAAATTAGAGGGGAGGGTGAAGAACATTTTCGCGACCGGAAAGTTAACGATGGTCATGGTGGATGAGCTAGGTTCTGGTGCCGGCTCGGCTTCGGGAGCCCCCGGAGTTTCAGAAAAAGGATGCTTTGTAATATGGCAGATGGTCCCCAATAAGTGGCTGATTGAGCTAGTTGTGGGTGGTCACAAGGTTGTAGCCGGAAGTGATGGCAATGTGGCATGGCGTCACACTCCCTGGGTCGGCGCTCATGCAGCCAGAGGTGGTGTTCGCCCTCTCCGGCGAGCTCTTCAGGTAACTCATCTGGTAATATCTTTAAATGTTACGCAACATTTTTTGGATAAAAGGATAAAAAGGGCTTGCTTTTGGAATAAGTATTCGTTCAAGTATTAACGATCCTGTGACCAAATTGGGTGTTTCTTTTTTGCATGTGCGTTTTTGTTGATATTTAGATAATGCTAATTATTTTTCGAGAAAATATTTTAGCCGACGAACATTATATAAAAATAGTTTTATGAATTAACGTGATTTGATCGTTAAATTATAAATTTAAATTTATTTTAATTATAAAATAAATTTAATAAATAAGATAAAATTATGTTAATTTATAAAATTATTTTTATATAATTCTTTTATAAAGATAATAGTACTGATACATTTGAATAGTAATAACTGTTAAGAAAAGTTGTGAATATTAGAGAAAAAATAATAATAAATAAAATAATAAATAAAAATAATAAAAATAATAAATAATAATAAATAATAATAAAATACTTTAAAAATACTAATATCATAATTTTCATTTCCATTGTTCTCTTTGAGAAGGAAAATCGAGGTGGTCTTGACACCAATGCAGTGTTATTTGTTATTCCAATCCCTGCTTACGACACTAACGCAATCATGTGCTGATAGGAAACCTCGTAAAAATATTTGTAGGGACTAGATCCTCTGGCAATAGCGGCTGTATTTTCCTCAGCCAGTTACTGGGGAGAAAAGCGAATCTCAGGCGTCGATTGTTTTGCATTGAAATTGTCAGCAGATCAAACGGACCTGGCCGAACGTGGCGATAACACGGCGGAAATGATAAAGCACGTTATGTTCGGACACTTTAGCCAAAGGAGCGGGCTCCTCGCACACTTGGAGGACTCTTACTTGATGAGGATACAATCCCCTGGGGTCCATCCCATGTATTGGGAGACCACCATGTCCACCAGAATCGAGGACTATCGGACGGTGGAGGGCGTGATGATCGCCCACGCTGGCCAATCGATCGTGACCATTACACGGTTCGGAGACAACTTGAAGGCGGCCGGCCCCGCAGCCACACGGATGGAGGAGACGTGGGCCATCGACGATGTTGCGTTCAACGTCCCCGGCCTCTCCGTTGATTGCTTTATTCCTCCTGCCGAAGTAGTAGCACCAATGGAAGAGGATCTCGTTTGGAGGTCACCGTTTGGTCATTGATCATGATTTTGATCCTGCGGTACTGCTCCTTTCGATTTTTCATATAATTGTTCTTCTACAATTTTCTTTTTCACACTATAAAAAAAAAATGGACAAAAATAACCAATTTAATGCAACTAAAATTACTGTTTTTATTAAAAATAATTTTTTACGATTTTTTTTTTTTATATTATTTATGACAAAATTGATATCGCAAAACGCCTATTTTTTTGAAGTAGTGTTGATATGCAACGAATTCCATTAATAGAAACAATTAGGAATGAATATCAGACCAAATGGGTTGAGCAGTAAAATCTGGATAGGAATCCCACCAAATATTAATATCTTCAACATTCCATTTATTTTTTGTAAGTTGTACGTCTACAATATCTTCATGTTCAAAATCTGGATGGGAATCCATTCCCACCAAATATTAAGAAGAGAATCATTTTTTACGCAAAAAGTTCTTGCATGAATCTCATATCATTATAAAAAAATTATTTATTTGTAGTTAATTAATTTTAACAAAATAATTATCTATAGTTGAAATTAATTATAAATAATTTTTTCATTATAATTAATTAGTCACAAAAAATCGTTCTTGTATTGATTTTGTCATCTTAGATAGAGAGATGATGGTGCATTATTCTAGGATGGAGAAGATTTCCTTGTTTCCAGGGATGGAGAACAATGATCATACAACAACTAATTTAAGGCAATTAATATTGTTTGTTTGTGCATTATTAAGTAATATATGGGTTAATCTTTAGAATATATTAGGAGGAAACGGATCAATTTCGATCTCATTTATCTAGTTAGTTTACCGATCGATCCGAAAGCTAGTAAGCAATATTAAGACACTATAATTTACACAAAGATAAGTGGCAAGAGTTTGGGGGAAAATGAAGAATATGGTAATTATATGGGGCCCCCTGGTTGAGGTTTCTTTGCGTTTCCGTAAGCTTATTTTATTTTGTACTTCTTCACATTTTCTTTATTTTTGTTCACAAAAATTATAAAAGAGGGTATGCGGGTATATATATATATATATATATATATATATATATTCTAATAAAATAAATTCGTGGAGACGCAAAGAGGCCTCAACTACGAGATCCCATATAATTTCTCTAAAAAATACAAATTGTTAAACAAATAAAAGGAAAATAACTACCACTGCTTGACATACAAAGTAATAATCACGATTAAAACTGCTTTAGATTAAAAAGGAATAGTAACCCTAACAACTGCACAAATATTAATGCACATATAGTTTCTCCAAATTCCAATAGTTTTCTTTTCTTAACAAAGAATTCAAACTTTTAACTTTTCATCATCATTTCTCTGCTAAAGTTTTTAATTATCAGATCTAGAAAGCATTGATGTCTAGTTATCTTTGTAACTCATCCAAACAAAACAAAAAACCATGAGCAAAACAGACCTGGATAAATTACTTAGGCAAAGCTAGAACTAAATAAGAAAATACAATCTTAGAGCTAATATTAGAGAAGGTTAAAAACCCTAGCTATTACCTATAACTATAAGTGAGGTTTCATTATCCAATCAGCTACCTAGGGCTGAACATAAAAGTCGATACCCGACTCGACCCGATTACAGTTTATGTTTCGACCCGGAATTCCGACCCGCTGTCGGTTGAATCGGGTAACGGGTAATACCCGTTACCGATTAAAAGCTATTTCGCTTTCGATTTTCGTTTCAAAACCTAATTATCCCGATTCAAAATTCGAACCCAAGCCTCCAGCTCCAGCGGCAACTGTTGAAGACTATCGACGACTATTGAAGACCATCGGTGACCATCGGCAACCTTCCCATCGGCGACCATCGAAGACCATCAAGCATCGGTCACCATCGACAACCATTGACGACCATAGGCAGCACGATTTCAAGAAGGTGAACAACATCAGCGAAAGTTGCCGAAAAAATAAAAGGATGAAATCATCTTCTCCAAAGACTTGTGTTCATCACCGGATCAGGTTAATCGAGTTTGATTAATCGATTTTGGTTAATCGAGTTCTTCCCATCGACGAAGGTTAGATCAAGGGTTTCTCTTTTACTTTTTTTGGATTCGGTTATTAGGGTTTGGTGTTCTTGAATTCTGGAATTGGGGCTTGTATTCTTGAATTTTGCCGATTGGGCTAGGGTTTGGTGTTCTTGGATTACGATTTTAGGTTTGGTGTTCTTTGATTATATCTTTACGCATAAAAAATATTGGGTAATCGGACGAGCGGTTAACGGAAGAACGGAATTGCACCAGAATCGGGTCGGGTCGGAAATGCCCGATAACGTCTCGAGTCGGGTCGGAGTACAGCCCTACAGCTACCTATATAACATGCCAGAACTATAGCAGGAAACCTCTATGTTTGTCTCTAATATCACTCCACAAGTAATAAGTGTAATTTTTATATAAATTTTATTAATTTTTTATTTATTAAAATTGTTAATTTTTATTTATTTATTTTGCTTTTATTTATTTATTTGTGTTAAAAGAATGAAAAGAAAGAAAAGAAAAATTAGGAAGTTTACAAAAAGGAGAAAAATAACACAAGCCGTAACTCACAAGTTAAAAGAAAGAAAAAGGCGCCCACTTCATCAAGCAATACTGCAATAGGATAAATTGGGCACAAGCATCTTTATCACTTTGTTGGGCAGCACTTTGAAATTCAACTTCACTTTGAAATTCAATTAAGGGCCCGCACATTCAATGCTGCACTATAACTCAATGGAAAAGCCACAGCAGTCAACTGGTGCAAACGCGAGACAAACGCGGGCTGACGTGGCAAAATATGAAAACGCACCGTTTGACCCCAGATCTTTCTCCCCCCTTCCCTCCGGACTCTCCTTCCCTCCGGACACTCCCTCCCTTCCACAGTTTCATTTCCCGTTTCCAAAGCCTTCGAGTTCTCCCTCCCTCAAAGATGACCCACATGAAGCCTTCTTCCCTCAACGCTGCCCTCCCTCCCTCAGCTTCGGGATGAAACTCTGAGACGACCCGCTCGAAGCGTCCTCCAAAACCTCCTTCCCTCCTCCCTCATAGCTTCCCTCCCTTCGCCTTCTTCTTCCTCTTCCCACAAAGCCTCCATTCGTCCTTGCGGTTTACCCTTCCTCAGGTATAGATCTCGAAACCCTAACCCTAACCTAGCCCCTTCAAGTTTCTTCAAAGTTTTTGAAATATGCTTTTCCTTCTTCAAATTTTAAGAAGCTATTTTAATTTATATCTTTTTTCTTTCTGCTTACATACGCTGTTAGCTGTTAGCTAGTAATTAGGATCTGTTTGCTGTTTGCTATTTGTTGCTTACATACATTGTTAGGATGCTTGTTTCTATTAGGATGCTTGATGCTGTTAACTGTTAGATGGTAATTTGGATGCTTGATGCTTACATACACTAATCTTTCTGGATGCTTGTTAGCTAGTAAATAAGCTTCAAGATGCTGGTTGCTTGTTTTTTTTTTTCTTTTTTTTCTCATGCTTGATGCTTACATATGCATTACTAACAACAATAAGTGCTCAGTAACCCTTTGTTCCAGAGTAATGAATTATTTTTCTAAATATCAATCAAGGTCTATGACAGTAGAATTCTGTCTACGAGAGTAGGATTTAGTCAATAAGTGCAAAGAACCCCCACTTGGCTTGCTCGTAAGATAAATGTAAACAATCACCTTTGAGTTGCAATCTTTCATACATGAGAATTACAACTAAATCACATACAACTTCCTATTTTGGAACTACATGTCATTTACTAGCAGATGACTTTCATATTTGCTTGGTGGCAATGTCCTCCTGTAGATTTACACATTCTTGAGAACAAGTACTCCTATTAATAATGAATACATCACCAGAACAGCAGTGGAATACACAACAGCCATTAATCAGGCTCTACTTATAAAAAAAATAATTTCCATTTATCTGAGTTCAGTCTCCACTTTTTGGGTTGCAGCCCGTTTCTCCCCTGAAGACAAATACTCAAGGCAAAGATTTCTTCTAAAGAAGCGTTTTGGATTGTTGCCAACCCAGCACCCACCTCAGAAGTTGATTGAACTGATATACTGTCCTGTTTTGGATTTGATCTGAATTTGATGCCTCTTGCATGAAAAAAATGTTCTAGTTTGCTATGATTTATTTAGTTTTTGGATAGGCAAAATATATTGTAGTTTTTCTGCAACCTTGTAATCAACTATAAATGTTTAGTGATGTTAAAAAACTTACTTTCAGACATTTGAATTCACTTATAGTGAGGGATGAGAGAGGATGGTTGTGTTGAAAGCTCCTTTGTTTTTGCAATTCAAGTGATTCATCAAATTGAGTAATTAGGCATTCATATATTAAGGACATGCAGTATTCTCATCCTGTCATGGGATGTTATCGGCTAAAATTGATGCTTGCACCAGCATTTTGAATTACATATTGTGTTGTGCCTCCTTTTTCCCTTTGCTTTCCTGCGTTTCCAAGTCATATGAAACACGGGAATGCCACTTCTCACGCCTTTCATGCTTCTCTTGTTTCTTTTCTTCGTGCCTTCTTTTGTTTCAACTACTTTGATCATCAGATTCCTTCTCCTGAATGTTACTTAGTTACTGATCGAGCAGAGCCAGTTTTGCTGCTTCAGGTGAGACATCCTCCACTGTAGGTTGAAGAGAATTTGTTTCTTCCCAAGGACGGGGTGCTCTGCAGTAAGTAAAAGGACTTCACTTAAAGGGAGAATTAAAAAAGAGGAAGAGAAGAGGAGAAAGAAGAAGTAAGAAAAGAAAACAAACAAAGAAACGAAATGAAACAAAAGGCAGCGCATTGGTTGGGAACCTTCACGTCTTCCCAACTAAACTCTGTGCATCACAAGCAGAGAACGAAAAATTAACAGGAGATCCAAATGGGAAGTTCTGAATATATTAAAGTTGAACGAAACTGAGTTGTATTAATTGTTTTTTAGGATTATGTTTCAAGGATGCAGATTTTCTCAAATTATATGATTACCCAAGTTTAAATTAGATAAATACAATAATTAGGGGTATAACCGGTCTGGTTCAGTCCGATTTTGGACAAAATTTAGAACCAAACCAGTATTATCGGTTTTGTATTTTTTAAAATTGATTAGGCACCGGTTACACTCTAAAACCGGTAGTACCGGTTTCAGTCCAGTTCGGTTTGGTTTTTCGGTTTTAAATTAATATATTTTAGTCTATTAAATTATTAGTATTAGTTATAGTGATTCGAATAATTATATATTAGTATTTCTTATAGTAAGTTCAATTTTTTATAACTATATCATTGATAGTGATGGTATTAATATAATACTAATAATATTAGTATTACTTCTTATAAAAAAATATTAATATTATTATATCATTATTTTATAAGTAATTATTTAGTATAATAATTTATATATAGACTTAAAATATATTACTAATAGTAATATAGTATTAGACTATTAGTATTAGATTATCAAATGTAAATTTTAACTAATTTACATTATATTCTAATGTATAAAATGTTATATATAATATAAAAAATATTATTTTATATTACATATAATATTAAAAAGTTTGATATAAAATATGTATTATATTGAACCGGTCCGGTCCGGTTCTAAGAAGTTTATAGCCGAAACTGAACCGGTATCCACCGATTTGGATATTACGGGAACCGATTCCGGACCGGTATCGAACCAAAACGGGACCGATTTCGCTAGTTTGGACCGGTCTAGTTCGATTTTCTGATTTTCTCTTACACCCCTAACAATAATGAGTAGACACACCATCATTTGATGATGAATGTGAAATTATACGATTACTCTCTCTCTCTCTACTGTAACAAAGATACAATCACATATTGGGAAAGCATGAGTTTTTTATCCCAATGATTTCAAGGGATCATGACAAAAGCTCCTCAAGAGTTAGTTGATAGAGCATGACTACAATACAATTGTAAGTTAATATTTCAATAAAATTTAAGGATTTTGAATCAGCTTATGAAGTTTGATTGTCAAACCACATGGTAGTAAATTTTAACTCATTTTCTTTTTAATATCTTAACCAGTTTTTTTTTTTTTTTTTTCTATTTTCCAACATAAAGTTAATGTATTCTATTCAAAACATTCACTTTTCTAGGGATTGATCATAAAGTTTAACTCAATTCATACTGAGAAAAGTAGTAAGGTTCATCAATTTAACCACATTTCCTCTTTGAGCTCCATTATATTTTTAACAACAAATACATTTTCTAGATAGAGAATGTTTGGATCAGCTTCCCTAGGTTAAGAAGAAACATCGTTGAATTTTAAAATGAACAGATGCCTAATTTATTGACTTGCATTCATGTGTAATAGGAATGATGGGTTTGTTGATCATCTTTTAAAGGTACTCTACAGACAAACTGTACAGATCAGAAAGCAAGACCAAAATCTACAGACCAAAACCATTTTCTTGCTACATTCAAGATCCATCAATCATGGAACAAAAGCAAGTAAAAAAAAAAAAGTTTCACCATAACGAAGAAGAAGACCAATTCAGTGGCTCTTACGGTTTCTTGAAGATGATCTAAACGAAGATCTGTGACCCACGAAAATACCCGCACAGATCCACTTCAAGATTTGAAGATCTTAGTGCCGACGATGAGCTTCAGTAGCAGACGACACCTCGAAGCCAAAAATGGAGACCAAAGCACGAACAAACCGAAAACTGAGACCAGTAGCATACGACAACATGAAGCCAAAAATGGAGACTAGAGCACCACGACCTCAAGGGGGGCAGACCAAAGCACCACGAATACCAAAATGGAGAAGCATGAACAAGCGGGAAATGGTCCAGACGAAAGCTTTGTTTTCCTTTTGATTTCTTTTTCTTTTTTAATAAATTAAAAAGCAGCTGACGTGGCAGCCGTTTGCAAGCCGTTTGTAGCTCGCGTTTAATATTTTTAATATTATTCGAGAGAAAATATTGAATGAACAAGCCGTTTGAGTTTTGCTACGGACAAACGGCCGTTTGCAGCCGTTTGCAAGCCGTTTTAGCAAAACTCAAATAGCTGACGTGGCAGCCGTTTGCAAGCCGTTTGCACTCGAGAAAAAAATTCAAAACGTACCGTATGGTTGAATTCCATTTGGACTGAAGATTGAGGTTGTGTTTTTCTTTTTTTCTAAGCAGATTAAGGTTATGTTTGAGTATTGAGAAATATTAAAAATATTTATGAATAATAATAAAAAGTAGATAAAAAATAATAACAAAATATTAAATAATAATAAAAAGTAATAAATAGTAATAAAAATAAATAATAAATAATAGTGAAAAATGTTAAAAAATATTGACGAAGTTTGATTTTCCAAACTTAGCCTAAAATGCATAATATAAAATGGATGAGAACGAGTGGAGAGGAGCATCGCATATGGGAGAAAGAGAACAAAAAAATAGATTAGAAAGCCGAGAGGCAATTGAGCAGTGCATTGAAAATTTTTCTTTCAGATTTTTCTGAAGAGGATGATTTGGATAATAAAGGTAAGAGCTGTATGTTTCATCAACCGATTCTGACGAAGAACACGAGTTTTATTTGTTTTCTTTTAATTAATTTTATCATGAACTAAATTTTATTTTCTAGATTTTTGATATAGTCTAGTATTGATCACAATTTATATTTTGAATTATTTTATTTTTAATATTTTTATGATTGAGTGTTTAATTTTTAATCTTAATGCTTACAATTTTTTAGGAATTATTGTTTGATCAATTGAATTACAATGAGACCGAGAGGTGATTTGTTATTTTAGTCTATAATTAAACACCATTAGTTAAGCGAAAATATATATACTTTATCATGACTAGTGTAATTTTTCAAAAAATTTAAAGAACGTAATAAGTTTCTAATTAATTAAATTCGTATAGAGATATAGAGTTGTTACTTAAAGATATTTTTAATATTATTCGAGAGAAAATATTGAATAGTTAAAGAATTTTTAATCATCAACATGAAATTATTGGAATTTAATCAATTAGGAAGAATAAATTGTGTGAGATTTGCTAGGTGAAATTAAATGCTCTAAATCCATTCTTTTTATATTTTTATAATCTTATATTTTAAGCTTTGTTACTTTTTATTTGTAAATTTATTTTTGTTAAGTGGTTTAATTTAATTTAGATAGTAGAAACATTCTATTCATTTTCGATTTTTCAAATAATAATTAATTTAATAAATTTCGGTATTCGGTAATATAATTAATTCTTGTGGATTCGACATTTATTTTATTTAAGAACACTTTACTACTTATTACGATTATGTACACTTATAGCTAATTTAGCACTGAACAGGCCCGACTTTTCTACCACAAGCAAAGATTAGTCATGTTAACAGAAGACAAACCATTGATAAAAGGAGAAACTACCCACAAAAATTAAGTATCATGTGAGGGTAACCAATGTGTCCAAGCCTGAATTAATGCATCTTGTCTCCAAGGAACTACGTTAAAAAATGAAATAAGTTCAAAGAAACTTCCCAGGTAATGGCCATGCCAAAAACCAAGTTGTTACCCCTGGCTTAGAATGCAATAAATGTAATAAACCAGCCACCATAATTAACTCAATATAACTTCTTTGAGCAAGGAAATAATTTTCAAGTAATCTTGTTGAATCTAAGGGCATATGCCTACCTTTCATGGTGAATCTAAAGTCAAGCATGTTAATATTTTCATGTGTTTTATTTAGTATTGAAATGCTATGATCTAATGTATCTAAAGTCAAGCATTAACCAAGGTCGTCAAAAATTAAATTTGTGACATGTTTACCGATTGCAGATGCAGCAAGCATTTTTCTTAATTGGAAGAAAAGAAGGCCTAGCATGAGAGACAAGAGACTGTCAGCCTAGCCAAGTTGACTTGCCTGCCCCAAACCTTATTTAAGGATCGTGCATGAGAAATATACACATGCATGCATATATAATTTGAAATTGTCCTCAACATCAGGATGTACGAGGCAAGTCATCCTTGGCTACCAAACAAAAACTCTCTTATCTACATGTAAGACCTCTCTTCCTCTTGATTTCATACTCCATTCTGATCGACGATGCCATTTAACACATTTTGGAAGTCTCTATTTATAGCCCTCAAAAAGATTAACAGAGATTAGAATCAGATACCCCCTCCCCTCATATGAGTCTCTTATTGATTTTGCCAGCTTTGCACATAATTTTTATATGGGCAATGTTACATGCAATCCAAAAAATTAGACTCATTTGCAGTCTAAGCAAGAGCAAAACTAAAACATCTAGTTTGTGAGAGTCAATTTACAAAACAAAATTTAGGGAGAGATAAATATTAATTTTTTATATAATCTATTTCATAAAAATACATTTCAAAATTTGATTTTTATCAAGTTATAAAAATTTTGGAGGGCCAAAGCCCCTCAAATCAAAGGGTGGTTCCTCTCCTGAGTCCAAGTAATAAATAAATATAGAAATTCCCATTTTAGAATAAAATTAATTAAAATAAAATTATTTACAAATAAAAAACTTTAAAAATCTGAAAAATTTATTTCATTTAGTCATAAAATTAAAGCGTTTCTATATGGACTGCAATGTAGTCCATATTTGATGGACTATAAAAAGAATTATTCTTTCAATATATCTACGACAGATGATTTGCAACTTGATGATTCCTTTCCAAGATGCTTATTAATTTAGTCGACCCTTCATTGAATGAATGGCCTTAAGAACTGCAGCAAATAAATGCTTGTATTAATAGCTGTCTCCCTTTTTAGTGGTGATCTTTGGATTTAGTTGAAGTTGAGCTCAACCTATACTAAATAGCTTTTAATTCCAAAAAGTACTCAAGGTGATCAAATTTTAGGGCCTCAAAGTTCTGCATTTAATGTTAAATTGTAGTCTAATATAGCTGTTTCATTTCACAAAAAATGCATTAATGATCAAGCATCCGAGCACCCAAATAATTTGTAGAAGTCTTCCATAGAAATTTAGCTTGAGACTCCATGCATAAACGACTTTGATAATTAATCAATATGATCTACTCATATTTAAGCTGTTAAATCGATAATTGCTTACTAAACTTGGTCAAGCCCTATCTATTTCGACAAGTCCAGTACTGACAATTTACTAAGGTTAAAGACCTCCATTAACATATATAAAACAAAGATCTCAGCCATGGCTAGCTTAGCTTAAGGTTCCTGTCATGACGTACGTGCATGTTTCTTCTCTTATCCTATATATCCTCATGTATTAATTTATGCTCCTCTCAGACCTCATGATTTTCCTTTTGACTAATTTATTTGACTTTTTATTCCTTATAATCTGATAGAAAAGAAGCAAAGAATACGATGAAGATGCTGTTTTTTATATCATGACTACTGTTGGGAGGTCATTGCACTACGTGTATGTAAGACTTTGGTGATATATAGAATCTAATCCAACTGATGATCAATTTGTTTCTCCTAATTTACCTCTTTTTCAAATCCTTTAGTATCTCATCATCCATCGGGACCCATTACATGAGCATCAAACCATTTGAGATATATCCCTTCCAAGAAGTCAATGCCTTCTCCACTAATTATCTTATAAAGATTTCATTCTGATGGCCGCCTAGTGCATTAAGCTTATAGCCCCAATTTATGGCTTCCGTTTTTCATATTCTTTTCTTGTACTGGTGCAGCTAGCTGGTATTTCAAAAACAATTTAGACAGTCTCATGATCTCTAAGAAAAATATATACTTGTTCTATGAAAAGATCTTATAATTAAAGAAATTAAACCTTAAAACATAAGACATAGCCAGATATGATACATCAAATTGTAAATCATTTTTTTATTATAAAAAAATTGGCATATCATATTAAGTACGTAAGGTGGGGAAAGAAAGAAGAGACGCGAGGGAAGAGAATTAAGGAAAATTAAGATTTTGGAAAATTAGATCCTAACCCTACATTTGGGATTGATTTAAATCCAACGGTCTAGATAAATCTAATTGAAATAAAAGATAATATAAAGTAAAGAGTAGAAATTATAAGCGCAAGGGAAATATATCATGTGCCTTTGAAAAAGTGCTAATATTTATCTTCAAACTATTTTTTGCGATTCATTCCTACCGCAACATCTAATAAAGTTGGCATTTTTGGACCTTTTTCCGGCAGACTTATTTGCAAGGACAAAAAGTCGCTCAAAAAAGCATTTTTATTGGCGAATTTTTGATCGTCAAACCTGATCTCGCTGCAATTGTCTAATTTATTTTTCACGCACATCTTTTGTGTGATCAGTCTTGTATTTTCTACCATGGTGTGCTTTGAAAAAAGAAATCGCAGGGAAAGACTAAAGTTTGATTATTTTTAGAGATGAAAGAAAATGAGATAAAAGTTAAAAAAATAATAAAAATATTATTTTAATATATTATTTTAATTTTAATTTTGTATGAGAATTTGAAAAAGTAGTTTTGAAATTTGAAAAAATAGATTTTTTTATTATATTTTGTATGAGAACTTGAAAAAGTGTAATGATAAGTTTAAAATAAGTTTGAAGTTTTTAGTTTCATCCCAAAACAAATCGACCCTAAATTTATTGTGCAGTGAACCATGTATACATTCACCTTTTTTTTTGAGAGGGAGGAGGGAGGGGGGTGGGGAATGAAATTTATGGTCTAATTCATTTCATAAAATTGGTTGATCAATAAAAAAGATTTGTACATTACTTATAAGTATGTCTAAGACCTTGTTCATATGTAATATGGAATTATTCCTTAACATTTTCTATCACGTGCATGTTAGTATTTTTCCTAATCCTTATCACGGGATAAGTAATGTGGACCCCTATTTGTTTTATAGCAGTCTCTGATATTATGATAAAATTTATATACCTAACTCATCTTATAAAACTAGTTCAACAAATAAATTTTATACATTATTTATAAGTATACTTAAGACCTTATCTATAATATAAGATTATTCATCAAGAGGAGAGATACTAATTTCTATTAGCTAGGAAATTTGACTTCAAATCAAATCATATGTTGTACAGTGCTGCAGGAGGCCAGGGCTGCTCATGTGATTGGAGAATGAGACCGTCGCTTTCATTTTTCGTTACTAACGGATATAGTTCGATAATTTGTTGATAACCAATTCAAAAGACCGTTAAAAACACACAAGAAGGCTAGGTATAAAAGGAAATGATTTGTACAAGTTTCAATAAAAAAACCTAATACAAACCCTTGTAAAAGAGTATACTCCAGCTAAGAAAGTGTTAAAAAAATTATTCTTTATTAGTGAGGCTCATTATTTTACAAAAGAGAAATGCTAAAGTCACAATTCAAAATCATATTTCGCTAATTTTTTTGCTTTTTTTACTTAAAGATTAATTAAGTATTTTTTAAGATGTTGTGATTTAAAAAAAAATAGTATTAAAACTGTTAAAAAATATATGAAAAAAAAACCATAAAAAAATATCAGAAAACCTTTAATCGAAATCACAGGAGTGGCTGTAGCGACACTTTTTACAAAAAAACTTGTATGAAATTTGTCTAGATATTTGAGATTTGACTATTTCTAGACTTGTATTTAACATTACTTTATAAAGAAAAAAATTGGGATGAGTCCATTTTCTTTAAAAATAGAAGGTAAAAAGGAGTAATGACAAACTAGTCATGGAAAGCTGCATTCAACATCTGTTCCGTTGTCTTTAGAAATAGATCAATAAAAGCCACGTACGCCTAAGCTCACAGCCAAGCCAACCCCTTTTTATCACAACCTTTCTTCGCCAACATTATAGACAAAAGTTATGCATCAAAGAAGTGGAAGAAAGAGAATTCCCCCTTAAATATTGGTGGGAGGTGTGAAGTGGTGGCGAAAGAGCCGTTATATGAACCTATTACGCAAAGCAGAGTATCCAAATTTGTCCAAGCCTCATCTATCTCTTCAAAAACCGAACCACACCCATATCTTATCGTCCAAAACTTACTAATTCACATGTAGCAATAAAGTCTGATCCAAATTACAAATCATTGTAGTTTTGAAAAAGAAAAACCAATAGCAAAATAATAACCTAAAGTGACACGTCCATGTTACATAAGAAGTCTAATTGGAAAAATCACAAGATCAACTATTGGAGTACACCGTAGAGGGGATAAAATATCCAAGGGCTACATAAAAAGTCCAAACCACCAAAAGGCTCCTATTAGAAGACAATAGAAAGAGAGAAAGAATAAAGAAAGAGACAAAAGTTGACAAAGGAAAGTGTGTCAGGAAGAAAAATTGAGATGTGATGTAAATAAGAAATGGAGAAAGGTACTTCTATTTCTGCACATCTAGATGAATTTAATAAGATTAATATGGATCTGAGGAACATAGACATTAAGATTGATGAGGAATATCAAGCCTTAATTGTTTTGTGTTCATTGCCTATTTCGTTTGATAATTTTGTAAACTCAATGTTGTATGGTATAAATACAATCTCCTTAGTAGATGTCAAGTTTACTTTGAATTCTAAGGAATTGAGAACAAAATTTGGGGGTTTAGGCATGAACAATCAAGTCGAGGGTTTGTTGGTGAAATGTTCATCTGGTGATAGATCCGGGGAAGGATGTTCAGGGAAGAATAGAGGTAGTTCCAGTTCCAGTAGCTCTAGATCTAACAAGAGAAAAGTGAAGTGTTACCACTGCCATAAGTTGGGTCATTACAGAAGTGAGTGTCCTCAATTGAAAAATGTGGAGGAAGAGGAAAGCTCATCTAGTAGTGATGACAGTGAAGAAGATGATAGTTAGTCTCTACTTCCTTGAGGGCAATATGGTAACAAGGTGGAGTATCCTCACATGCTCCAGATTTAGATATCATTCGCATATGTCACATGCGAGTACGCCAGACATGATGGTCATTTATGAGTTGGCAGCTTTTGCTTGGTGTGATTAGAAGACAATAATTTTGGTTTTTTATTTGCATTGTATTCTTAGGAAGCAGTGTAGAATTAGGGTTCTTGCAGTATTTCTAATCAGGATACATCTTGTGTAAAGTCTTGTTTTGTATTAAACTCATATTTGTTTCAATGATCATTAAAGAGTTTGGTTTTGTTTATTTGATTTTGAGAAGACAAATGATCTACAGACAAGAAAGTAGAGCGTTACTCAGACCATACAGTTTTGTTTCACTCCACAGAGTAACTGAATGGAATGAGGTGGGTTTTGAGCGATAGAGTCTACAGTTTGCTTTTAGTTTGCCAGGCTTGTCTATAGATTGACAGTGAAGCAGACAATGCATCTTGCTATTTGATGAACATTCTCTTCTTTTATTCCACAGGAAAGGAGAGAGAGTTATAGCAAGAAGGTGGAGTTGCAGAGAGCTTCATAGCGAAGTACAGGCGGTACTCTAGTTTATTGGCATTGGTGCACAGTGAGAGCAGGTCTACAGTTGGTAGATAGAGGAGGCAGTTTAGCCACCTTTTGTGTATGCTCATGCAGGCTTTTGTTGGTTCTTACTTGGCAGAAGAATATTTGGTTGTCTTCATTTGTATTCAGAAGCCGTTTGTTCAAGTAAGCAGTCTGTAATGTGGTGTATTGCCGTTTGTGTGAAGATAGTGAATCTTCAGATGTCGTCTATGGTGTTGAAAACTTTTGTGTGAAAATTGAGTTCTTCAAAGATAGATTTCGTATTTCGTGTTAGGTATTCCTTCTGTGATTGAAGGATTTGTGGGTCTTAAGAATGAATTTTGTGGGGCTTGTGACAATTCAAGCCAATGTGGAGATTTGTTGAGATGTGACTTGAATAAAGCACATCAGATTGCACTTCGAGTCTCAACCTGTAACTTCGCTTGACCTTTGCTCAAGCGCTACTCGAGCGAGACATCAGACAGAAAGTTCGATCCAGGCAAAGACTTCGCTCGACTCTCGCTCGACCTCCCGCTCGAGCAAGAATCAATCCTAGGGTTGCATCGCTTCTAGGAATTAGGGTTAGCGCCGTCTGAAATAGTATTCTGCTCGAGCTAGAAGGTCTCGCTTGAACGAGATACCGCCTATATAAGGATCGCGTGCATTTGAACGGTTGAGGTCTGTGAGGAACTGAAGATTCTGCTTGAGCGAGAAGACGAACACAGCAGCGTCCGTTTTTTTTCCTTTTGTTTGATTTTGTAGATCTGAGAGCCATTTAACAAGGGTTTGAGAGCTTTGTGAGAGAGAGAGCTTTGTAACCTCTAAAGTATACTCTATCTTCTGATATTATAGTGATTTAGACCGACTCAACAGTGGATGTAGGTTCAGTTTGAGCTGAACCACTTCAAATCTTGGTGTCCATTATTGTTCTGTGTCTTTTAGTTTCATTTCTCTTTGTTTCATCCGCTGTGTGGCTCCATATTTATTGTTTGTTATCCGGCTCATCCCCAACAAATCTCACGACATGGATTCCTACGACGAGATCCCCCTAGAAAATAAAACTCCTATCTTTATTGTACAACGAGAATGAGAGACTATAAAACAAATATGTTATAGTGGATTTACTTTCCCAAACAATCTGTGAATGTAGGTCTAGTGTCAAACCATATAAATATGTGTGTCTCACTCTCATTTTTTCTCTGCATATATTTACTAATCACTATTATAGATGAATGCATAGACCTTGTATAGCCGCACCGAACCACTGACCGGTACTCCATACAGCGTACAGATCAGGGTATTCATTTAGTGAATAATTGCTAGAGAGCTTCGTTTCCTTAGTCTCATGAGAATGATTCTGCAACTCTTGGTTCCAATTGAAACCAAACAACATGGATAGGATTTTAGGCACTCACTAAGTTTTGTAGCAGAATGGAGTGCATAATTAAGTGTCATGTGAAATTGAAAATGACAATAAGAGTAGTCCAAATGAATAGAAAACTCGGGATTGTGGTGCGGATGACTAGCTATAAAAGGCATGAAGTGTGAGACCCACGTGTCATCTTATTGAAGTTCAATTGGCTAAAAACTAAAGATAGACAGCTGATTGATCTGAGATGTTGTTATGGAATATCATCATGTGTAGCTAGATGGCGAAACTCTCTTCCCTTCTTTGCAGTTTATATTTAGTGGACTACATTGTAGTCTTCATTGAAACCCTGCTATTTTATGAATAAATAAAATATTTTTTTGAAGTTTTAGAGTTTTTAATTTATAAATAAAGATATTTTAATCAATTTTATTTCAAATTAGGATTTTGATAAACATAATTTGAGGAGGGTTACATTGAACATGTAATTCGACTCTTTATCCAAAAGAAAAAAGAAAATCCACAAAAGAAAAATATGATGTTAAATTATGATTTTTTACTAATCATTGATCAGCTACAGCCCACAGGCCCCATCAGTACTGCTCATAATTGAGATTGCCACTTTTTAAGTTTTCAAATATGTGAAAATAATTTGCGCATATCATGTAAAGGCTTGTTATGGGCTAAAATTGGGTTGCACTCGATCGGGGCCGGCTCCTTTTTCTCATATATATATAATATAACTTTAGCTTAAAAGTGGAATGAAATAAATATGAAAGTGGAATGAAATGAGCTCTGGAAAACAAGTGAATTATGGAGATCATCTTTTTTAGTTACTATATTTTATTCTCTTCTAACGTGAACTTAAATGATTATAAACAAGCAGAATACTTATCATATGACTGCTCTGCATCTGGACTACCCCAATTAATTAACCATGCTTTCATTTTCAGCATTATTTGTGCAGGAAGAGAAGGTCTGCTATAGTAGATCAGATAAAGGCATTTGTTCAAATATCTAATATGTAATTCTTACTAACCATGTCATTTTGAGTTCTCCTCCAGATGCCCAACATTCTTGAACCAGGAAAGGTATTATAGTTTGTCAACATTCCTAGATTCTCAAACTAGGAAAATGTTTTTGGAACTGCAAAGGAAATGGATTAACCATGCAAAATCGTCTGTCAACATTAAATGTAGCTTTGTTAATGAACTTGGGACCGCAGAGAAAAGGGTGTTCTAGTTTACTTTCCCCCATTTTGTATCATAAACATCTCTGGCAGTATTTGAAAAGAGGAGTAACAACTTAGTTGAATGTAAAGCTGAAACACAAGATGTAGCTTTGTGGTATAATAGAGTTCTTGGTTTCCATGTTGAAGGTGAAGTAACTGAACTCATTGCAGCAATTTGAAATATTTATTTCCTGTATTGTCAATAGCCATTTTCTGACAACTTTTCTATTCTGTAGGAGTAAAATTTATTTTTAAGAGCATTATGATGAACAATACGGAATAATCGAAAACAAAGTAAGAGAGAAATAACACAGAGATTTATGTGGTTCAGCGATGTGTCTATATCTACTGGAGCGAGCGGCAAATTTCACTATATTCAAAATTAGGGTTACAACATATATATTTATACCAAACCCTAGGTATACGGACGTACTTAAGAAAAATTACAAAAATACCTCCACCATCTGCCACTTACTACTATATCTTCATCAAATATGAGCCACATACTCCAACAACCTCCACATTAGCGAGTATCCACCCCTTAGGAGAAAAAGAAAGTATAACTAAGAACTCCACCTGGGATGGAGTTGGGGCGCCTTCCATCTAGCAACTGAAGACATTAATCAAGTCCAAGCAGTGCTTGTACTTATCTATAGTAACAATCTTTGCCAACACCTGGTTTTTCACCAAATAGATGGCACTCTGATTGTCACAATGCATCTGAACTCTACCTTCCTAGACACCCAGCTCCTTGACCAATCCTGTAAGTCACAGAGCTTCCTTGACAGCCTCAGCCACTGCCATATTCTCTGATTCAATAGTAGATAGTGCACCTAGAGGCTGTACCATATACTTCCTACAAATAGGCCCTCCCACAAGAGTGAATACATATCATGTGGTAGACCTTCTATCATCCAAGTTCCCTACATAGTATGCATCCACATATCCCACAACTGAGGGATCACTTTGTTGTCCGCTACTAGTGATAAGTGCAAAGAAACCAAATCCTCAAAATTGTACCTGGTGGGTGGCCTGATAGTGCATCTGGGCCTGTCTGTGGCTATAATGTGATGCTCATGACTCTTTGAGCTAGAACCCTCTAAATCATGTGCATTGTCATCTCTATCATAGGTTTCTAACTCCACCTGCACCACATGCTCATCACTATTGCAATTTTCTGGCATCTGTTTCTATTCTCCCTGAGTACGCTGTAACATGATTTTTTCATCAAAAACCACATCTCTACTGATCACCACCTTGTTTGCCTTCAGATCCCACAGCTTGAAGCCTTTCACCCCTTTCTGATAACCTAGAAAGATATACTATCTAGACTTTGCATCAAGTTTTGATCTATCCTCACTAGAAACATGCATCTAGGCTAGACATCCAAATACTCTCAACCCAGAGTAGTCTACTGCACTGCCTGTTCACACCTCCTCTGATACTCTCCCATCTAGTGCTGCCCTTGGTGATCTGTTAATATAGAAACATGTCATATTCACTACCTCTACCCAGAAGTTCTTTGCAAGCACTGCATTCAGCCTGAAACACCGAGCTTTTTCAGCTATCGTTCTGTTCATCCTTTCTACTATACTATTTTGCTGTGGTGTTTTACGAACTGTGAAGTGTCTTTTAATCTCATGCTGCTCACACAACTCCTGGAATTTTGAATCTGTATACTCAATACCGTTGTCTGATCTGAGGCATTTAATCTTCCTCTCTGTCTGGTTCTCTAATTTAGCTTTCCACAACTTGAACTTGGCAAACGTTTTTGACTTGTGTTGCATGAAGTACACCTAGACCTTTCGTGAGTAGTCATCAATAAAACTCATGAAATACATATGTCCTCCTCGTGATGCTACACTAACTGGTCCCCAAAGATCTGTATGAACATAGTCAAGAATTTCTCCTATCTTGTGTGTGGCTGTCCTGAACTGCACCCTGTTCTATTTTCCAAGAACACAATACTTGCAAAAATTGAGTTTGCATGTCTTGACACCCTTCAATAAATTTCTCTTATGAAACTCCATCATCCCACGCTCACCCATATGACCCAGCCGCATATGCCACAAGACTGTACTATTTGACTCAGACTTTATAGCAGCAACTCCACCTACAATTGTGGTACCTAGCAATCTATAAATATATCCTACTAGTTTCTGCCCCTTCATCACTGTCAGCACACCTTTACTCACTTTCATTACTCCACTTACAGATTTGTAACTATAGCCATTACAATCTAAAGTGCCCAATGAAATCAGATTCTTTCTTAGATTCGTTACATGTCCAACATCACACAACGTTCTAACCACACCATCAAACATCTTAATTTTGATATTCCCTATTCCAACAACTTTGCAAGATGCATCGTGAACCAGAATTTACTGACCTATAGGTGTCAAACCAATTTTTGTTCAGTGTCATGTGATAGGAGCGTGCTGAATCCATAATCCACGAATCTGCCAGATGATCTGAACTGGATGAAACAGAAAGCATATCACCATCATCGCTTTTGAATCTTCTTCTTCCACTACGTGTGCAGACTTTGATGGACCCTCTTTGTTTTCTGCACTTGCTTTCTTTTTCTCTAGACACTCCCGTTTCATGTGCCCCTTTTTCCCGCTCTTGTAACACGTGATATCCTTCTTCTTCCTTGATTTGGATCGGGCTTTATTGTTACCTGATCCATTCCGAGTCTTGCTTCTTCCACGTTCTTGATTACCTCTCACCACAAGTCCTTCACCTTATGAAGTCTCATCACTGCCTAACAAAGCACGTGACATCCTCCAACTCGAGGCTTTCTTTCCCCCACATCAGAATCGTAACCAAATTCTCAAATGTAGGAGATGCCGGTAGGGAATTCAGCAATATCAACGCCTTATCTTCGTCTTCAAACCTCACTTTAACTCGCTTCAAATCGCTAATCATCTGATTGAACACGTTGATATGCTGCCTCAGATCCGAGCCCTCTGACATCTTAAGGCTAACCAACTTCTGCTTAAGATAAAACTTGTTCGTCAACGACTTGGACATATATTGACTTTCCAGTTTTAGCCAAATTGTTGCTGGTTATTCCTCATCCATGATGTGATACATCATGTCATTAGCCAAACAAAGCCTGATAGTTGCCACAACCTTCGCTTCCAATTCGTTCCATTTTTATTTTCTCCATGCCTTTCGGTTTCTTTTCGCATAACGCCTTCACCATGCCCTGCTGCACTAACAAATGCTTAACCCTCGTCTGCCATAATCCAAAATTACCAGTTTCATCGAACTTTATCATATCGAATTTCACAGATGAAACCCCAAACATTGTAATCTGAGCTCTTGATACCAGTTGTTGTGATCGTGTGGCAATTATGATGAACAGTAGGAGCGAGTGGCAATTGTGTGGAAATTTCACAGATGAATAATCAAAAAGAAAGTAAGAGAGAAATAACACAGAGATTTACATGGTTCGACGATATGCCTACATCCATAGGAGCGAGCAAAAAATTTCACTATATTCAGAATTAGGGTTACAACATATGTATTTATACCAAACCCTGGGTGTACGGACGTACTTACAAAAAATTACAAAAATACC